>OV049878.1:2477500-3077500 GCA_920104075.1 Melanargia galathea
ATATGCTATAGCGGCTTACACGGGTCACTATAGCATAAAGGCCATGTTATGCAAAATGGGCATTACAGAGGACCCTATCTGTAGGGCCTGTAATGAAGAAAATGAGTCCATGGAACACATTTTGTGTGAGTGTGACGGACTGGCTAGGAAGCGAATGGATCTTCTGGGGGTAGCTTATCCGCAACCGGAGAATAATGGTCCCATGAACCTAAAGGCGACAATCAAACTCCTAGAATGGGTGTTTGAGGAGGTCTAGGGGATAAGGAAGGGGCGAGTACAAAAGATCCATAAGGGTCGAAGTGCATCCGCTTTTTAGCGGGCTCCATCAGAGGAAGATAAGATAAGATAAGATCCCTATCAAGTTGAGCTTACATTGAACTGGTTCGCCTCATGTGCCGCCTCCACATCCGCCTCGCTGTCACTCGCGGGCTCGTACCACTGCGCGCTTAGCGATATGAACACTTTCCCCTGCTGCCTCGCTCTGAACTCCTCGTTGTAGATGTGGTATGCCCTCGCGTGGGCCAGCAGCAGGTTTTTGGCGCACATATACTCTCCGATACCCTAGAATCAAATCACAAATTTTATTCAAAATGATAACAAGGTGTTTTAAATATTAAACCCTTCCTTAAAATATGTAGATTACGATAGCGGAAAATCATCAAAACCTAATCACTTTTTTGGGACTGACCCGGAAATTGAACCCGGGACCCGAGCCCTCAAACCACGTCACGATTTCTGGGTTCGCCCATCCATCTAGATTAGGGTTTTTTAACCTTTTTCTAACCCCTCTCAATTTTTTTTTTTTCAATTTTCCGATAAGATAAAAAAACGAGGTTTAGCTTATTACCAACTTAAGTAGGCTCACCATCAACCGCCAGCATTAATTACACGGACCCTTCAGAGGTCTATAGACCACAGGTGAAGAAACCCTAATCTAGATTCAGGAGTTTTTGCGGCAGTTCCCAGTGGTAGAGCGTTGACAACATCGGTTCTATGTTGTACGTGAGGAGTTTGTTACCTTACTGTTTATGGCAGGAGCCAATCCGTCCACGCCTTATGCGAGGTTGCAGATTTTTAACGGTTCGTTTATGGTTATGAAATACGTGAACCACGTCAAGATTTCTGGGTTCGCCCATCCAACTAAATACTGGAGTTTCTGAGGCAGGTCTCGGTGGTAGGGCATCAGCATTGGCTGGATGTTATACTTGAGGAGTTTGTTACTTACCTCACTGTTTATGGCGGGAGCCAATCCGTCCATACCATATGCCAGGTTGCAGACCTGTAACGGTTCGTTTATTGTTATGAAATATTTGACGCGGTCGCCGAACAGCATGTAAACAGTCCTCGCGTAGTCCCCGAACCACGTCACAATTTCTGGGTTCGCCCATCCCCCTAGGTCCTGGAGTTTCTGCGGCAGGTCCCAGTGGTAGAGCGTCAGCATTGGTTCTATGTTGTACTTGAGGAGTTCGTCAATCAAGTTATTGTAGTACTCCACGCCAGCTTGATTGATACTATCTGGGAAACTGGTTGGGAGTAGCCTCGACCAGGCTACGGAGAACCTGTAGAAGGAGAGATTTTTTTAAAAAGAATATTAGCCATGATGAACATGACTACTGTATTCCGCTTTTACCTTCCAATTAAGTGAAAACTTGTGCTAGGAGTGGGTACGACAATAGAACGGTTGGGGTTTGAACCGTCGACCTTGCGTTTTTTGATTATGTTACGCTTTCACGCCTAAACTGATGAATCGATTTTGACGTTTGGCACAGATATGGACTAGACCTTGGAAAAGGATATAGGCTACTTTTTATCCCGGAAAATCGTAGAGTTCCCAAGATATCTTTTTTTAAATTTACATTCACGCGGATGAAGTCACGGGCATCCTCTAGTATACAATAATTATCTTGTATTGTATAACAGTGTAGATATTGATTAGATGTAGATACATTAAACTAGCAAACATCTCAAGATGCTTGTCACATCTTGAGATCGGATAACTACATATCTACCTATTGTAGATAGATCAATATATAATCAATATATGTATATTATACAATAACAATAACAATCATATACAATATACATTCGGAATCTTGGATGTGAACGTAGCTTTCCATGACAAATCTAAGAAATACTTAGCGAAATTTTGAATGTGTTCCAGATTTGAATAATGTTCCATCAGCATCAGCCAGCGACTCGAGTTTGTAGAAGATGCATTGTAGAATGTCGTCTCAACATTGGGACGATTAAATAGACATTTGTAGTGGGTAGTTAAATTGATATTAAGTAACTTTGCTTAATAGTCCAGTAACTTTAACTTCTGAATGTGTGGGGTACCTAAATACGGTAGTTCTAATTTTTTGCAAAATTGTTTATGATGTTGGCCCTATGAATAAAATCCATGTTTGTGACCTCGAGCGCCGAACGCAACTTTGTCAAAAATCGAAAGGACCGCGAAAATTTCAGTTTTTTTCCAGATTTTGACGATTATAACTCGACTAAAGGACTAGTGACTATACTTTGTCTTATACTTATATACTTTATTATCTATACTTCATTTATATTTTGACTATAAACTTTGTCGGTGTTACGTTCAAAGTGCGCATGGATGTGTAATGTTGACATTTACCGGGCAGAGACGATTGCCTCTTGGCTGTCCAGAAATTTATCATCATCATTATCATCCCATTACCGGCCCACTACAGGGCACGTGTCTCCTCTCAAAGTGAGAAGGGTTCAGGCCGTAGTCCACCACGCTGGCCGAGTGCTGTGCGGTACACGTCACACGCCTTTGAGAACATCATGGAGAAATCTCAGGCGTGCAGGTTTCCTCCCGATGTTTTCCTCACCTATAGAAGTCGACTCCCAGCTCCCTCATCATCTGCACGTCTCTCTTGTACAGGTAGTAGGAGTTATCCGCCACGTCCCCATTGGAGGCGTCCCTGATTTTGTCGGGCCGGCTGTGTGTGAGCCGGTCCCAGATGCTCTCCGCCTTGCCTGAAAACAATTCCAACGAGGTGGACTACAGCCTAAACCCTTCTCATTCTGAGATGATACCCGTGCTCTGTAGTGGGCATGGGAATAGGTTGATAATGATGATGATGATGAATCACATTTATAAATAAAGTGGTCTGGGCACGACCTTCGGGGTCGACCCTTAGGAGTTGAGCAAAAAGAGAGAAAGTAAGAAACATCGGTGTACATACCAATCAAAAATATTAGTGATATTATGAGTACATTTATACGTATATAATTTCGTACATAAGAATGATATAACTATGATATAACGAACTAAAACTTTCCTGAAAGTATATGTAGATAACGATAGTGAGAAAATCATCAGAAGCGGTCTATTGGTTTTTTAATTAATCACCAACTTACATACATACATACGGGTCTACCTAATACAGAACTTCCTTATTTGAAGTCGGTTAAAAAGATACGTACCATTGGCGTTCCACCCCCCTTCCACCTGGTAGGCCGCTGTGGCTGTACCGAACAGGAAACCCTCGGGAAACTTCCTAACCTCATGCCTTGGCACGCAGCGCACTTGCGTCACATGTAGCGCCGCGCACGCGCACACCAACCAACTGTAACAATGTTTCATCATCATCATCATCATCATTATCAACCCATCACCGATCCACTACAGGGCACGGGTCTCCTCTCAGAGTGAGAAGGGTTTAGGCCGCTTAGCCCGTAATCCATAAAAGAAGAAATAGTACAGGTACCCTCTTCAACCGTGAAAATGTTTCGCCAAACACAGACAAACATTTGAACGAAGATTTTGAAGAATTTTGCTCACATTTGAAAAAAAGCTCTGCTTGCCGGAAAAATTACAAATATGTTCGCTTCATTGGAATTAGAACCTCTAACGCTTTAATGTCCGCTCGAAAACCGATATGGCAAATATCGATATGGCCAATAGACCGCTGCCACACATGTATTCAAACAAGTGTTCTAATAAATGGTCAAATGTTAAGTGTGTGGTGGTGGATAAAATGATATCTCAATACTCACATAATACGCCTTAATGCCATTAGAGCGAAATGATAAATAAAAGACACGCTGAGAACAATATTTATAGATTATTTTTCATTCTATCATAAGATATCGTATCGCATCTTTATCTTAAATATCAACGTGAACACAAGTACCCTCATCATTTTAATAACTGAAACCTCTAGATTTGAACAAAAATAAAAACCGGCCAAGTGCGTGGCGGGCCACGCGCAGTGTAGGGTTCCGTAGTCACAATCCTCGAAAAACAGATATAACTCCATAACCTGTGAACCCTACTTAGCCATGATAGTTTTCCGTTAAAATTGATTATATATACTACTGCTGTGAATTTTTTCAAGTTCCTGTATACTGCCATTTGGCTGATAGAGGGGGGGGGGACGACGACGACACTTGACTCTAATAAAAATTAGCACTTTAAAACATCATATCTTACAAACGGATCTAGAAATCGAAAAATGATGTTCCCACAATCATAATATTTTTAAAAGACCTATTCAACGATACCCTACACTATGGGGTAGACGAGAAAAAAAAATATTCATCCCCACTTTACATGTAGGGGAGCTACCCTAAAAAATATTTATCAAAATTTTATTTCACCATTTTGTCGGCGTGATTAATATTTATATCCATGCCAAAATACAGATTTCTAGCACTAATAGTCTCTGAGATTAACCGAGGACGGACGGACGGACGGACGGACAGACGGACAGACAGACAGACAGACAGACAGACAGACAGACAGACGGACGGACGGACATGGCGAAACTATAAGGGTTCCTTGTTTACTACGGAACCCTAAAAATTGGACCCACTTCGCTCGCGTTTCTTTTATAGTGTTCCGTACCAAAGGTAATAAAAAACCGGCCAAGTGCGAGTTGGGCACGCCGAAGCTTGTGAATCATCAAGCCGGCGTGCCTTATCGAACGATTTCGCTACGTCGAAGAAGAGCGCTCCTGTTTGAGATGGTCTCTTGAAGTAACTAAAACCAGTGGTAAATGTGCTCCATGAGGCGGTGCGCTTGACGGATGCAAGAGAGGGCTCTGAAACCGAAACGCTCTGTTATGGGATGCGTGCCGGAGGTCTTTTTAAAAAAAGAACTTTAATTAAAACTAGAATTTAATAAAATAGAATTACAAATAAATTGGAAATGTAATTTACTGGGCACGACCGTGTCTCACTAATGTCTCACTCGAACTAACTTGGTTCAGCTCTTGAGGGCTATATATGTGTATGTAGGATTTGGGAAAGGTAGGGTGACCACCTGACCTCAGTAACTTGTCAGCATTATCCCTGTCAGTCAAGGGGTATAACACCTCCGGGGGGTGGTAGAAAAACTTCGGATATGTTTTTCGAAGTTTTTGTAAAATAAAGTTATGTAAAGTAAAATAATTTAAATTTTAAACATTTCTCTTTAAATTTGGATACTTGTCTGTCTGTTCGTCATCATTTGTAATATCAGATAATTCTATATCAACTTTTGGGTTTACTCCCAGTGAGTTACATTTCTTGACATTTCTTATTCTAAAAATCTTAATAATTATAAAATATAATGTTACACATATAATTACTAACAGTGCAATTACAGTTATTACGGAATAGTGTGTCCCATATTTTATTATATGAGGTATTTCCTCTAATTCAGTATTTAATAATTTTGCTTCTAAATGATTCTTTTGTATTCTTAAATTGTCTAAATCAATCTTTTCTAACTTGATAGGGGAGACACCATTCTTTATTATTTCTAACTTACGCGTATTACAACATGAATCATTAATTAAATTAAATTCAAAAGTAATTGTAGGTAATTTCACACTTTTATTGAATTTACCTTTTAAAATAACATTTTTACCATAACCGATACACAATTCTGGTAGGTTTAGAATACCAGTTCCTATAACCGTTATTTCTTGGTGTGATTTTAATTCTGAACATTCTATAGTTATTCTGGTTGGTTCTGATTGGATAAATATCCATCTATTGTAATTTAAGTTTTTCCATAAATCTACTTTTCCATATATGAATTTTGTTTCACACTGCTGAGGAATTTTATTTATAATTTTTGACAGTAACTCACTTTCACAGGTAACCTTTGTATCTGTTGCATATACACTTACATTATCACAAATATAATGCTTATGATTAATAACCAAACAATTGTTCAGACTATCCAGATCAAAGTAAAAGTTTTTATTTATAGTAATCGCGATATATTTCGCACTGGGTATTATCAAACTGAATGTATTTGGATTTTCAATGGAATGTGGTGTTGGTAATGGAATGTTGTGATACAAACTATATTCCTTAATAGATACTAATGGGATTTGTAATACAAATATTAATTTATTCTTAATGTAGTATGATGATACCTTGGATATATCTATAATAGTATGTATCATATCAATTTCTAACGGGACAGGTAATTCTAAATCTTGAGGTAAATGTCTGAAACTATCAATATAATTTCTTTATGAAGTTGTGTTGGTGTCATTATAGAAGGATGCAATTTGTTTAAACTGCTAAACATTACAGCATTTATTATATCTTCGAGTTGAAAAGATAATGTTATTATTGACATTTCGAGACTATTAAAAACGTTATTTATACTAAGTCGTAATTGAGATTTTTCCAAAGCGATAGTTATATTATCTACTAGATGATGCCCACGGCTTCGCCCGTGTGGATTTAGGTTTTTAAAAATCCCGTGGGAACTTTTGATTTTACAGAACAAAAAGTAGCTTATTTGTTAAGTAACCCGTCTCCAAAACGGAAAAATCCCGTGGGATCCCCACGATTTCGGAATGCAATTCCTTACAGCATCAGGGTTGAGGAGTTGGATATGTACCTACTCGAGTTCATTCAACGATAAAGTCTTTAATTGGTACCCCAATATCAATTTAAATAACCGACAGTTTCTGAATCCCATTAGTTTTGAGGATCAGGTCCCCTACAGCATCAGGATTGAGGAGTTGGAATTCAATTTTTTTTATAAAACAGGGTCGCCAAGTTTTTCTATCGATTAAAAAAAGAATTACTTAAATCGGTTCAGAAATCTCGGAGATATCGGTGTACATAGGTAGAAAAACACAACTCCTCCTTTTTTGAAAGTCGGTAAAAAAAGTAGCCTATGTTACTCCCTGGTTAATTCTCTACTTGTATGTGAAAGTCCCGTCAAAATCGGTTCAGCCGTTCCGAAGATTAGCCCGTTCAAACAGACAGACAGACAGACAGACAGACAGACAGACAGACAAAAATTTTAAAAACGTGTGATTCGGTTATGGTACAGTTCAAATAACCGTATGAGCTTAATATGAGGTAGTTATTTCGAAATTACAGACAGACACTTCAATTTTATTTATTAGTATAGATTATTAGAGTGAAATTATTGATTGCTTCTTTCATTCTGTATTCATTTTGTTGGATTCTTGAAATAGTTCCATTAAATTTGTTAATTATAGAGTCTGTAACTAAAATATTTTCTTTCATTAAAGATGATAATTTCTTTTCATTATTTAATACGGATTCTATTGCTTTATCAAAAACTACTGCATCATCTTCATCAAGAGTACCAAAAAGGGTTTTCATAATTGACCCGATACCTGCAAACCAGGCACTTCTTTTGCTTTTTGTATTTATGAAATGAGAAATAGTAGAATATTGCTTTGCAATTTCTTCATATCGTAATTCTAACGGTTCAAAAATATTAAAACAATCCATATTTATCCAAGTCTGTTTACAAGTTTTCTTGACTGTATTTATTACGAAATTTATGTTTTCGATATGTGGTTTTATATATGATAAATCTAATGGCGTTAAAACACTTAATTGTCCTTCTATTGTTTTCGCATTACCCAAGGGGTTAAAATACATGCCGGGGCTCTTGGGAATTGGTTCGATGAGCTCGGGATGAGTTTGTGCGGAAACACTGAAAATATACGTATTGTAATTAGGGACTATTCTATTTTATTTCATTATAATCTTAAATTCTATAATAAAAGGTAACTAAAAAAAAATAATAAAGCTAAAGTTTATAATAAAATGGTTACGCTGGATCGCCAGATGGTTGTGCCAACTTTACTTGATCATAATGATGTGTGACGTGGCGTCTATTGATCAGTAGGGATAAGGTGTTGTTCCCAAGTATTTTTATTACTTTATATGGACCTTTCCATATTGGTGATAAGGCTTTTCGTAATCTGAGGTGGTTCTTTAGATATACGTAGTCGTCAACTTTGTATTGTTGCGGCTTTGTATGTTTATCATAATAAGTTTTGGAATTACTCTTAGACTTTCTTATGTTTACAGTTGCTTTTTCTCGAGATAACTTCAGTCTATTTTGTAACATTTTGACGTATTCTGGATACGTTGCTCCGGGTGATTCATTGAAAACGGAATTTGGGATGAAGGCTTTATGTCCATACATTAGCTCGTATGGTGTGTAGTGTGTTGTGCAGTGAACTGAGGTGTTGTAGGCCAACATGGCGGTGTAGACGTAACGGGGCCAGTCTGTTTGACCTTCGTTAACAAATGATTTTAAATACTCTTTTAGAGTTGAGTGACTTCGTTCCAGTGCGCCTTGTGTTTGTGGATGGTATGGTGATGACCATAACTGTTTAATTTTTAGAAAACTACACGTCTTTTGGAATAATTCAGCTGTGAAATTTGTTCCTTGGTCGGTTAAGATAAACTTAGGAATTCCGAACATAGAGATAAAGTGAAGCAGGCATTCGCTGGTTTCTTCTGCAGTTGTGCTGCGTATAGGGTATGCTACTGAGAATTTAGTTAGATCGTCCTGAAGGGTTAAAATGTATTTTAATTTGGCCGTTCCCGATTCTGGTAACGGTCCTACGATATCTAAACTAAGGCGTTGCCATGGTGCAGTGGAGGTGCTAGTAATTTGCATTGGAGCTCTGTTGGTTCTTCTTAGAGCTTTGTTTTCCTGACATAGTTTACATGATTTGACATATGATTCTATATCTTTTCGCATTCCTTTCCAATAATATAAGTCTTTTATGCGGTTATACATTCGGACTGAACCAAGATGTCCAGCAATGGGAATATCATGGTTGTCGTGAAGTATCTTTTTAATTTCTACTGGTGCTGGGGGTAAATGATACTGTTGTGATAAACATTGATTTTAATACCAGTATCATGAAACAAGTATAGTAGCATGTTATAGATTTTGTGAAATTATGTCTTTCAAATGGATTTCCAAAATCTGAAATACTAATTGCATTTGTGTTTCCGAATATTAATAATCTGTTTCTAATTCGTTGAATGGTTTCAAAAATTTCCGAATAGCTGGATTCATCAAAGTGATGAACCTTTGTAAAGAGTAAGTAGTAAGTTTTGTTATTGGCTTCTGTTTGAATAAAAGAATGTAATTGTTTTTCTGAATCTACCAATTCTTGGGAGTTTGGAATATTTCCTAAAAATTGTTCGATATAAGGATTTGATTCATCCAGATCTATGGATGTGGGAATTATGAGAATTTTGTCTGGTGATTTCAAAAGACTTTCATTATGTTCATATATTTCTGTATTGAATATTTTGTTTTTGTCAGCCATTGATTTAATGAATGTTGAATAATCATTAGTTGAGGGACTTAATGATTCAAAAAGGGGAGGTTGATCAGTTGATCTAATTGGTGGTATGTTGTTTGGTGATAGTTGATCATTTGATTCAACTGGTGGTATGTTGTTTGGTGATAGTTGATCATTTGATTCAACTGGTGGTATGTTGTTTGGTGATAGTTGATCATTTAATTCAACTGGTGGTATGTTGTTTGGTGATAGTTGATCGTTTGATTCAACTGGTGGTATATTGTTTGGTGATAGTTGATCATTTGATTCAACTGGTGGTATATTGTTTGGTGATAGTTGATCATTTGATTCAACTGGTATTTGATTGCCAAGTAATTCTGGGAGATTTTCTGGTAGTGGTAATGAGGGGGAAAAAGGGTTAGAGATATCGATATGCTGGTCTTCTATATCGGAAAGAATTTCGTCCAGTTGGAAGGAAGGTGGAGATATTAGTAACTGATCTAGATCTTGATCTAAGTGTTCTGGATTTCCTGGTGATAGGGGGTATATTGTAACCGGATTTACTGGATATCTGGATAAAGCATCGGCATTGGCATTGACCTTGCCCTTTTTGTATTTGATGTTGTAATTATATTCTTCTAATTTTAATCTCCATCTGATAAGTCTGGAGCCTGGATCTTTACAATTGAAAAGCCATTGAAGGGGTTTGTGGTCTGTGACTATTGTAAAAGTTCTACCATAAAGATAAGGTCTGAATAATTTAGTACCAAATACAATTGCTAAACATTCTTTTTCTGTTACGCTGTAATTTGATTCTGCTTTATTTAAAGTACGAGAGCCAAAAGCAATGGGGCGATCTTTTCCTATTTCTCCTTGTGATAAAATTGCGGAAATTGCATAATTGGATGCATCACATGTAAGAATAAAGGGTTTTGTAAAATCTGGGTAAGTTAATATTGGTGCAGTCAAAAGTTTGTTCTTTAAAGTTTCAAAAGCAAGTTGTTGTTCATTACCCCAAGTAAACTGTATATCTTTTTTGAGAAGTGAAGTGAGAGGCTTAGCTATCTTTGAGAATTCTGGGATAAATCTTCTGTAATATGATATGAGTTCTAAAAATGATTTGATATCTTTTTGAGTTTTCGGTTGGGGGAAATCTTTTACTGCTTTTGTTTTTTCGGGATTTGGTTTGACTCCATTGTCAGTAATAATATGTCCTAAATAATTTACTTCTCTTCTTAAAAATTCACATTTGTCGGGTTGTAATTTAAGATTGAATTGACGTAACTTTTGAAATACTTTCTGTAATTTTTGAATATGAGTATCTAAATCGTAAGAATAAATAACAATATCATCGAGATATACATAACAATGTATTCCTTGTAGGCCAGATAGCACGGTATTCATCAATCTTTGAAAGGTTGCTGGGGCATTTTTCAGTCCAAAAGGCATTCTTTTGAATTGAAAGTGTCCTTCTGGGACTGTAAAGGCTGTTTTTTCTGCATCTTCTGGGTTTAGTGGTATTTGATGGAAACCAGAAGCTAAATCTAATGTTGAGAAGTATTTACTGTTTCCTAATTGGTCAAGAATTTCATTAATCTGTGGTATTGGGTAAGATTCACCGATTGTGATGTCATTTAACTTTCGGTAGTCTATGACTACTCGCCATTTCTTTTTTCCAGAGGAGTCCATCTTTTTGGGAACTATCCAGATTGGTGATGACCAGGGGGAAACTGAAGGTTCAATGATATCCTGGTCTAGCATTTTATGTATCTGTTTGTTAACTTCTTCTTTATGACACTGTGGGAATCTATATGATTTGGTATTGATAGGTACATTCGAGTTTGTCCTAATTTGATGCTGTAAGGTATTAGTGTGTGTCAGTCTGTCATTGGGTAAATGGAAGATATCTGAGTATTGAGAGCAGACATCGTGAAGTTGATATTTTTCTTCTTCATTTAAATGCGATGTTCTTAATGAATTTAATACTTCTTCAGTTCTTTCCAAAGTACTATTACAATTATTTACGAGATGCATGTTTTTATTTGGGGCTTTAGTTAATTTTAATTTTAAGTCCGGGTTTATTTTAACAGGTGTTTCGGACATATTCAAAATTGTAATGTTTATTCTTTTGTTCGGTTTAACCTTGACTATTGAATTGGCAATTAAAACTTTGTCTGAAATTTTCTGATCTAATACTAGTCCTTTAATTTCTGGGTTTGCGACGCTAACTTCAATTACGGTTTCTGATCGTGGTTTAATTAAATAATTAGGTTCGTGAAAAACAAGGTAAGCTTTATGTTTGTTAATTTCCAAACTGTTGGTATTGTAATTTAATTGTGCATTATATGCCATAAAAAGTTCTGTTCCGATTATACCATCATATGGTAATGTTAAATCATCAAAAACATGAAATTTATGAGTAATAAAATTATCACCAAATTTTAATTTTAAATTTATATAACCAAGACTTTTAATTGGTGTTCCTTCTTTGGTATCTATTCCTTTAATAAAAACGTCATCGGGATGTACTTTAAGAGTATTTGTTATTGAGGATCTTTTAATTAAACAAATTGACGCGCCTGTATCAAGAAGTAAAGATAATGGTTTTTGGCTTCCTGAAGTATGGAGTTTTATGTGAGGTAAATATCTTTCATTATTATTAATAATTTTGAAAATCTTTTTCGTGTCACATATGGGGTTTTGTTTACGTCTCAACGGACACGTTGAAGAGACGCTTACTCGTTTAAATTATCGTCGTTAGTTTGTTCGTTGTAGTCATAGTTATAATATTCGTCACAGTTTTGTTCTTCATGGACAGAAGGTCCGGGGTATTCTTCTGTTTCCTCTTCATTATAATAGTCTTCACTTGTTTGGTTTTCGTCTTCTACAAAATGAATATTCGGTTTATTATTAAAATTTGATGGTTGTTGTTTAAACCGATAGTTAGGGGTATATTGACTTCTTTGAGCAAAGTTATTCGGGTTCTGTGAGCCTTGAGGCCTGTAAAAGTTACGTTGGGGACCTTGAGGAGGTCTTGGAGCGAATTGGTTTTGGTAACCCTGAGGGGGTCTAGGAGTAAAATGGTTTGATTGACCCTGAGGGGGTCTGAAAGCAAAATTGTTTGATTGACCCTGAGGGGGTCTGAAAGGTTTATTGTTAAAAGGTTTTTTATCTTTATGTTGAGTGTTCTCTGTTTTCCTGTATAGTGTCTGTTGAATCTTTTCTTCAGAAATTGCGAAACCTATTGCCTCATTGAGTGTCCTCGGTGACTTGCATCGGACAATGTTGGATAAGCGGGGATGAAGTCCCATCAGGAAATGGTGTAACGCCAGGTCTTCCATGGCGGCTGTTCTGCCAGGAATTTCTGATTTTTTAGTTGGGTTCATAGAGATTTCCGTAAGTAATTGAGTCAAAGTTGACTCAATACGGGTTGAGAACTGAACTACGCTTTCTGTTGTCAGTTGTTTGCACTCTTGTAAATCAGTAATTAAATGCGAATAATGTTTTCGCTGACTAAACTGAGTCTTTAGAAAGTCTTTTAATTGCTCAAAGTTTGAAAAATCTTTAATGGATGCGGTTACTTCGGCCTTTCCTTGAAGTTGGCTTAAAATATATTTAAATAGTATGGGTTTTTGCGACTCTTGTGCTAAGTCGAAAGCGTTATTGCAGTTTGTAAGAAAAGAATTTATGGTATCCCTAGATCCGTCATATGGTTTAATAAATTTTAATAAAATATTTAAATCTACATCTGGTTTTAATAATTTATTAATGGCTGGGGATGGCGTTTTCTCGCCATCTTGTACAATGGGAATTTCAACATTTAATTTTTTGTTATTTGCCATTTTAAGTTAATTACTTTGACCTGAATTTACAGTTAAACACAAAATACCTAGTAAGTAACACAAAGAATAAAATACACGTTTAAAAAAACACAATAAAACACAATCTAAAATAAACACAAAATAAAGTACAGTAAAAACAAAATAGAAATAAAAAATAGTACAATGTAAAAAGTATAGTAAATGTTGTATAAAATAATTTCGATTTCAATTTTCAAAACAATAAACGATATAGTAATTAATTAATACAATTTTATATTATTCACCTTCTGTGAATACAATTCTTTCAGTATAATAATACGTTTTTCAATATGATAAAATGTATTTTCCAATACAATAAAACCTATAATTTATTTTCCTGCTCGTGGAAAATAAGTTTTATTAGGTAGGATATTAAATATTACAATGTATAGAACTCAATTCCTTGGTTCATAATATTCAATTCATATAACTTAACATAAACAATTTTATATTGTTAATATAAATATTTGTTTAACGCGTAGCCTGATAAAAGTTAATATAAACACTCACTGGTGTCCGAAGAATGATAATGTAAACAGGATGAGTCCAACCTTCATCTCTGTCCTTATCTTTTGTTTATTGCGACGGCCGGGCCTCCGACGAATACCAACTCGGTGGATTCAGGGAAGAAAACCCTGGTCTGCGCCGGACGGGCTAACAGAACTTCGCCTGTGGTGGAGGTCGTCTGCCGAATTACGACCTTTTAAAGATGAACTTGTGCACTTAACACTTATAACACTTTTAACACTTTATAAGCTTTTTCACACACTTTTTGCACTTTTAAGTTCACTTTTTTCCTTCCGGAAAATTTTATTTTATATATATGTTTTATATATATTATTTAGGTCTACGCGGAGCCGAGGAGAGAGACACGGGGCCAGTTTTAAATATTATTTGTAACTTTTGATTTTCACACTTTTTGGGATTTTCCGATTTCCACCGGATTTTCTTTATTATACCGGAATTTTCCGTATCCCACCGCTGCCACCAAAAATGTTATGGGATGCGTGCCGGAGGTCTTTTTAAAAAAAGAACTTTAATTAAAACTAGAATTTAATAAAATAGAATTACAAATAAATTGGAAATGTAATTTACTGGGCACGACCGTGTCTCACTAATGTCTCACTCGAACTAACTTGGTTCAGCTCTTGAGGGCTATATATGTGTATGTAGGATTTGGGAAAGGTAGGGTGACCACCTGACCTCAGTAACTTGTCAGCATTATCCCTGTCAGTCAAGGGGTATAACAGCTCGTCGTTTACGAGCTTTTTGCTCTCAACGACCCTGAGTCTGTTCATCATGAATCAGTCATCATCATCATCATGTGTCCGTGGTCGATGGTGTGTCAGAGGTGATGGACGCGACGAGGTCGGCGGTGGTATGAAAATCAAATAAAACAAATTCAATTTAAGAAAATTATTTATTGCATCGATCGTCATCATCATCATCATCATCAGGTGGCCATCGTCCATGGTGATGGGCGCGGAGAGGTCGGGTTCGTAGTGATGGTATGAAAATCAAACCATAACAAATTAAATTATTTTATTTATGAAACATTCATCGTCTTTATCAGTCATCATCATCATCAGTGTCCATCATCGATGGTGATGGGCGCGGCGAGATCAGGCTCGTAGTGGTGGTCCAGGCTCCTGGTACGTAGGAGTTCTTTGTACACGTGCGCGCTCTTGCGCGCAGTGCGCGTTCGGTATATGCTGCTGTAATCCACCTCGTATAGCCCAAAGACCTCCCTGCAACAATGCACAAAGATCTGTGCAATGCACAAGAATGTACAGAAACCTTTAAAGGGTAGGGGGTCTAAACGACCCCCCACCCTTTGACAGACCACACGTGGATTTGCATAGAACTATGCTACCAGTCAAGCCCTTTAATTTGATACCCATATTAAGAGAGTTGTGAATAAATATGTAATCCGCTATTTTGTAGCGGCGGCCATCTTGGATCGATTTTCATACGACACACACACACACACACACACACACACACACACACACACACACACACACACACACACCCACACCCACCCACCCACCCACCCACCCACACACACACACACACACACACACACACACACACACACACACACACACACACACACACACACACACACACACACACACACACACACAGGCACGTCAAACTTATAACACCCCGTCGTTTTTGCGTTGGGGGTTAAAAATGCAGATTATCATCAAAGTTTTAAAGGGTGGGATGGAGGTCTATACGCTCCCTGGGACAATGTCCAGAAAACTTTAAAGGGTCGGGAGTCTAAATGCTGCTTGGGAAAATTCACATCATTATCAACTCATTACTGGCCCATAACTGGGCAAGGATGTCTCAGTGGGAAGGGTTTAGGCTGTTTAATTTAGTTTAGGATCCACCACGCTGGCGGAGCGCGGATTGTTAGACTTTTCACGCCTTTGAGAACATTATGGAGAACTCTGAGGCGTGGTGGACTACGTCTCAAACCTTCTCATCCTGAGAGGAGACCCGGGCCCTGTAGTGAGCCGGTAATGGGTTGATCATGATGATGGTACAGAAGGCTCTCTCCACGCAGACATTTAAATAAAAAGCGACACTTGACTCGATGTAATAAAGTGCAGTTCAGCTCGCACGGCCTAAACTTTGAATTCACGTATTGTCAGCACCGGAAAAGCGCAGTGTTGGCAGCCCTCGCACCACAGAGTACCTACAGAGGGGAAGCTTCTAGTAAGCGGCCCGCTGTAGGTACACTCACACATATGCGCATGTTTGTCACCAACTGTACCGGTTAGTGGAACGAGCGCGCGTCCGTGAACCGTTGGTGAGTGTGTTTGTGTGAGTATACCTACAGCGGGCCGCTTGTGGAAGCTTCCCCTCTGTAGATTTACTACTCGTGTGCTCGCACTATTTAAACCAATGACAGACGAGTCGCAGGAGCCGCTGGATATGAGCGGAGCAAGACCGTGGCGTGTGAAAGTCCCTACAGAAGATCTATATGTCCCTAAAAGAGACGTTGGACTTTGGAGTCCCGAGGTAGTATAGGGTGGCGATCTCGCACCAGAAAGCACATTGTTGGACCGACGACATAAGAAGAGTCTCAAGGTGCCGCTGGCTACACACGGCGCCAGACCAGGGCGTGTGGAAGATTTGTGTCTAGGTGGACGATACTCACGTGTACCCAGAGGTCCACTCAAAGTTGTCCATCAGACTCCAGGCGGTGTACCCTCTGATGTCACAGCCGTCGTCCAAAGCGTCCAGCACCGCGTCCAAGTACCCCCGGTAGTACTGCACGCGGTCGTCATCGACGAGACCGCCGTGCGAGGCGATGCCGTTCTCCGTGATGAACACGGGCGGGTTGCCATAGTCGTTCTTGATTCGGTTCAACAGTTTGGTGAACCCCCACGGCACGTACTGGAAAATAAAAATAAAAACATAATAAGTATTCTTAAGTAGCCATATTGAAGGCAGGTTGAAGTGGCTGCCATTTTTAAACGACTTCAAAAAAAGTAGGTTGTCAATTCGACACGTATGTATGTAGTACTAGCTGATGACTTCCTCCGCTTGGATTCTTATAAATCTCATCCCTTATTTAATCTATTTGGGGGTAGAATTTTCAAAATTCCTGAAACACGTAATTCTTTATTTTTAACCAACAATACAAATACCGATTTTCATTGATATAACTTTAAAAATGACGGACTTTCATACAAACTTTCATCCTCTATTTAACCCCCTTAGGGATGGAATTCGTAATAATCCTTTCTTATTGTGCGCCTATGTCATAAAAGAAAGCTACTGTTAAAATTTCAAGTTTCTAGCTTCAGTGGTTTAGACTGTGCGTTGATGATCAGTCAGTCAGTGAGTCAGGACAAGCCTCTTTATATTATTAATAGATTGGATTGGATATTCGAACCGCAAAATATTCATATAGGTATGATGATCTGTAAGGGCTTCGAAACAAATCGCACGCTTATTAATAAACCGAAATAAGTCAAAATTTGGTGATTTCTACTTTTACTAATAAAATGAACTAACTCAGCTCAAAGAATAGGTACAATCTGACCGCCACGCGAAACAGAGCAAAATGGCCGATTTAATGGATCACCCTTCTCTTTATTATTAAAATTATTAAAATGCGCGACAAAGCATTTTATGAAATAGCGAATCATTCAGTGATGCGTCTACCGCGACGTGAGGTGAACGTTACCTTTTTTTGACGACAACGAATTAAGGCGAAATAGTTCATTTTATTTGCAAGCGCACTTAAGTTTATTCCGTTTTTTTTTTATTTCTAAACAAGAACGATTTTGATTTATTTCACGTTAGTTGAAAATTGTGTTTTATTTCAACATGCATGATTGAGACATATTTCAGTATTTTATTAAATTTACTGTGAGTAGTTATAAAAAAATATGTCTTAGTGCGTTTTAGTTTTAATTCTATCTTAAGTTCAGGAAACAATTCCATTTTATTTCACTTTGTTACAAAAAGTATCAGCTAATTTTAAAAGTATTCGTATTTGTTTCTGTCTATTTTTTAAATTATCCAAAATTCCAAAAGTACTCTAGCAATTATTGCAGTTTATTAATTTTTTGTAATAAAATTATTTAAGGCCGCTCTCTTCACGCGCTTTTCCATACAAACGTATTACGCCTATTATTCTAATATTTGTCGCAATAGGTCTAAAGTTAAGCCAGATATCAATTTATATCTCCATTATCTATGCCATAAAATAAAAATATTAGTAAAATTATATTTATTTTGAAAGTTATGACGCTTGAAAAATCACTATTTTTGGGCAAATTTTGGGGCAACTTCGTGCGTAAATAAACTATATAAGAAACTAGAAAATTGAAAAACTACCGAAGTCTTATCATAGGTTACTTCATAATAATTACAAGTCTTTAGTTCATGTAAAAAATTGCCAAATATTTGCTAAAATAGGCGAAATACCAAACCTAGATTTGCATCTTTTTACTTTGCCGTTTTTCACTAAAAATCATGATATCTCAAGCAAAATTTATTTATTTAATTAATTTATTATTTATTTATGTATATATTTTTAGTACTCTTCTTTACTGAAGACGTCTCGCTCTCTAAATGCAGAAATCACTGCTTTAGACTCCACTCACCAACGATTTGTCGATGCCATGGAGAGGGCTCTTAATTTTTCAATTCCATAGTTGTGATTAGATAATATGACGTGTGCCATATGAAAACAACGATGCCAAAACAAGAACTGGTTGCGATAAGTAATAGGAGTCAGAAATGCTGGCCGACTTCATGGAGAAGGAGGATCTCTATAATACTATTAGGAATTTTTCATGGAGAAGGAGGATCTCTATAAACTATTTCTTCAGGAAGCGGCCTCACAGGAAATGGACCTGGATGAGTCCCAATGGTTCTACGAGAAATGAAATTGACTTCATCATGTCTACCAAACGGCACATATTCTATGATGTCTCTGAGATCAACAGAGTAAAATCCGGGAGCAATCACCGTATGGTAACAGGCACATTGAATCTCAACATAAAGCTTGAAAGGGCCAGACTGATGAAGTCAACGCTCCAACCTTCTCGTACCCATATCCAGAACCCGGAGAGATTTCAACTCAAATTGCAAAACCGATTTTCTTGACTGGCAGATTGCGATTCTGTGGACGAGCTGAACAACAGGCTGGTGGAAACTGTCCATGGTCGGGTCTAGGTTATTTAAGACCCACCGTAGAAATAGAACCAAAAAATTCTCAGACCATACTATATACTATACTCTCATGGAACAGAGACATGAAATGAGACTCCAGTCTTCTGGAGACGCCTTTGCATATCGATGGATTAGTAGACAGATCTCTAAATCACGCGCGATCAGACACGCGATCTGCGATAATTTAACACCGAGCGTACGTATCAAAGAGACCATTGAGCGTAACAATTAAGGCTCAAAGGTGTTCGCAAGAGATCTGCCTATCGGTCAGAGTCAGCTGATGCGACTCAGGACCGACAGCGGTTTGAGGGAGGTTGAGAAGTTCTACGGACAGCTGTACACGTCAACACAGAAGCCTGTTGAAGATTTGGCTAAAGATCCCAGAGCCAAATTGACCCGACACTATACCGAAGATATCCCGGACATCAGACTATACGAGACTAGTATTGCAACAAACTTACGGACAACAACTTAAGGACAACAAGGCGCCAAGTGATGACGAAATCACAACAGAACTCCTGAAAGCAGTTAAAAAACCAGTTCTTAAGGTCTTTCAGCGACTGTTCAATTCCGTTATCGACGAGGGTATAACGCCAGAGGCATGGCACAGAGGCGTGCCTGTTCTTTTCTTCAAAAAGAGCGATAATACCCTGCTGAAGAATTATAGACCCATCTCGCTGCTGAGTCATGTCTATAAGTTGTTCTCGAGAGTCAATACGAACCGTCTCCCTTAAGGTTCGACGACTTCCAGCCTCCCGAACAGGCCGGGTTCCGAAAAGGCTTTAGTACCATAGACTACATCCATACGCTGCGGCAGGATATACAGAAGACCAAAGAGTATAACCGACCACTTTGCTTGGTATTTATCGACTATGAGAAAGCCTTCGATTCGATAGAAACTTGGGCTGTATTGAGATAACTGCAGAAATGTCGACTATTGGTAATCGGTACATCCAAGCGCTGATGTTTGTACAAAAACGCTACTATGTCAGTCCGTATACAGGACCAGACTACGAGGCCAATCTAATTACAGTGTGGAGTATGTCTTTAAGCTTCTGGACTGGAACGGACTTGGCATCAACATGAATGGCGAGTAAATCACTCACCTACGGTTGCCGATGATATAGTCGTTATGGCAGAGATTCTGGGAGACCTCAATATAATGTTCAATGATCTCAGCAGAGTTTCTCAACAGGTGGGCCAAAAAATGAACATGAGTAACATGACGAAGACGAAGATCATGTCTAATGCTCATGTTCAGCTCCACCCGGTAATCGTTGAGAACTCGGTACTCGAAATTGTAGACGAGTATATTATATACCTGGGACACGGTCCAGCTAGGTAGGTCCAATTTTGAGAAAGAGATCAACCGCCGAATCCAACTCGGCTGGACAGCCTTCAGGAAACTTCGAGATGTCTTTTCGTCCAATATCCCTCAGTGTCTAAAGACGGATCTGATCTGCGCTAACAATGGGCCTCATAAGAAGGCTCAGGGTTACTCAGCGGGCACTGGAGAGAGCTATGGTGGGAATATCTCTGTGGGATTAAATCATAAATGAGGAGATCCGCAGGAGAAGCAGCGTTACCGCCATAGCTCATCGAGATGAGCACATTGCTCGAAGAATCGATGGACGTTGGGATCCCAAGGTGATTGACTGGTGATTGACTGGCGACCTCGCACCAGCAAACGAAGCGTTGAAAGATCTCCCACTACATGGACGGACGATCTCAAGCGAGTCGCGGGCAGCAGCTGGAAACAGGCGGCCCAAGATTGTGTTCTGTGGCGATCCTTGCAAGAGACCTATGTCCAGCAGTGGACGTCTATTGGTTGAGACGACGAAAAAATTTAGGTGCTAACTTTGATGCTTAGTAAGTGCAGTCAATAGCAGTTTCAGTTAAACACAAGCAATTATTGTATACAAAATACCTCGGAAATAGCTCTTCCATCTATCGCAGTATGGTACCTCAGTGTACAGCCGGACGTGTTCTTGACTTACAAACTTATTCAAGTTCCTATTTTTGTGATTACTATTTAATAAAAATTATTATAAGGATACCAAAGCAGTTTTGATAAAATTTTAATGCAAAATGTAAAATAACTATTATCAAATAAAAAGATTTTTCACCAAATATTTCTGCACTTTTATATTTATTTTATTTTTAAACTGTAGTAAGTATCAAATTTTCAAATAATCTAATAGAATTTTTAATACTAAACTGAATTATTAAGTCTTATTTCAAAGAGATTCAAACAATTTGTCCCAATTTTTTATACTAAACTGGCAGAAGTCGGAACTTGAAAAAAAAAACTTATTTTATTCATTAAATATAAGCAATTTCATTATAATGTTTACTTATTTAAATCCGCTATACATCAACCTACAATTTAAGACCAAGTACCTAAAAATAGTATCGTAATCACGTGAAAGACGACAAAATGTTTCCAGCAAGGTAGAGGCTCAAAACTTTGACAGCGATTTCCCACAAAAGTGGTTTTTTGACTTATTTCGGTTTATTAATAAGCGTGCGAAATATATACCTATACAATGTCATAGGTGTATGTATGTTTGTCCGCGAATTTCTCCGAAACTATTAATCTGATTGTGACCATAAATTTACTTCAAATTAGGGAACAATGCAAACATCAAAATCGGATCAGTTTTCAAGATACAGACACTTTTCTTTATTCAGTTATTCTTTGTTTCGGTAAGTATATTGAAGTCGATTGAATTTTTCATAAACTATACTCAGCTTATTTTCTTCGCCGCTCTCTTCACGCGCTTCTCCATACAAACGTATTAATACGCCTATTATTCTAATATTTGTCGCAATAGGTCTAAAGTAAAGCCAGATATCAATTTATATCTCCATTATCTATGCCATAAAATAAAAATATTAGTAAAATTATATTTATTTTGAAAGTTATGACGCTTGAAAAATCACTATTTTTGGGCAAATTTTGGGGCAACTTCGTGCGTAAATAAACTACTTATAATATAAGAAACTAGAAAATTGAAAAACGACCGAAGTCTTGTCATAGTTACTTCATAATAATTACAAATGTCTTTAATTCATGTAAAAAATTGCCAAATATTTGCTAAAATAGGCGAAATTCCAAACCTAGATTTGCATCTTTTTACTTTGCCGTTTTTCACTAAAAATCATGATAGTTATCTCATTTATGATGATGATCATGATATCTAGCAAAATTTTTTTATTTAATTAGTACTTAGTATATATTTTTAGTAAGTACTCTTCTTTACTGAAGACGTCTCGCTCTCTAAATGCAGAAATCACTGTTTTAGACTCCACTCACCAACGATTTGTTGCTGCCACGGAGAGGGCTCTTAATAGAAGGAGACTGTCTAAGTATATATATATATATATATATAATTATGTATATGTATATATATAATAGGTAGTATCTAAATATAGAAAACTGGCCAATTGCGATTCAGGCCTCGCTCTTTTAGGGTTCCGTACTACATAATTTAAATAAGGTAAGTAGGTATATGGTACATAATATACCGAACTTTCATATTCCTAAGTATTTTAGTTTTTGAAAAAGCCCCGCATTTCGACTGCAGTTCCCATTTCGGCTCCAATTCCCGGGTCGGGCAAATAATTGTTAGGTATTCGGTTTTTCTGTCAAGAAATTCTCTGTGCCAGTCCGGAGTTGCTAGTTGGCGGTGTTTCACCCCCGTGCCTCGGAGAGCACGTTCCCGTTTATTATCACTATCATATAACAATTAAATAGTCGTCAAAGCTCGCTAATCCGCATTGGAGCAGCGTGGCGGGTCTAAGCTCTAAATCCCTCTCTCCATGAGAGAAGAGGCCTGTGCCCAGCAGTGGGACGTTAAAAGGCTGTAGTGGTGGTGGTGGTGATGGGTCGTACGTACATGAGTGATACTTGAGTTGCCGATCAGCCACTCCGACAGCTGGTAGCTGCCCACGCCGAGGTCGTCCGCGTACGAAGGTACAACGTGCACTGGGACACTCGCGTTCCTATAACAACATCATTTCATCATCATCATCATCATTATCATCATCAACCCATTACCGGCCCACTACAGGGCACGAGTCTCCTCTCGCAGTGAGAAGGGTTCAGGTAGTCCACCACGCTGGCCCAGTGCGAATTGGTAGATTTCACACGCCTTTGAGAACTTTATGGAGAATTCTCAGATACAGTGCATTTCCTCACGACGTTAGAGATGAAACGTTAGAGGTTTGTGCCGGGTATCGAACTCAGTCCACCCGAAGGAATGTTATAAATTTATAAGACAAAAAATATACACATAAGTATATGTACTGCAACTGCATTCAGTTGTGCATTGTAGAATCTACATCTGAGGATGCTCTTGTATCGGAGTGAAACGTGGTAAAACGATCGTCGAGTTTATTTTGGTGGTGGATTTGTATGGTGTTACATGGTGGTGGTGCTTGGGGTCCGCTTGGTTGCTTGTTTTTTCCTATACCCATATTACTAATTCCCCGGAATTCTGACAGCTGTCATTGTCATTTACAGATGAGTTATTTGTATGGAGAACAGGGTTAACATCTACGAAGTACAATTTTACCCCAAACTACTTTAATTCCCTGTCATCATAAAAAGCCATATGCCGCGTAATAATATTACTCGTTTCGCCTTAAAATAGAAAACACCAATAATGGAAACTAGAAAGTGCACACTAACAGCAATAGAAAACAAAAGAAGCACATTGAAAAAAATTATTGAAAAATGGATGTCGAATGACATTATCACCATGAAGTGTCTGTTAGGCATTTGTCATATCTACATGCGGCAGTTGATTTGTATTTGTATAAGTTTTGAATATTTTATCTTTTTTGTGGGAATTGTTTTATCTCTGGTAACATTACGAAACGTCAGAATTCCGGGGAATCTGTAATACGGGTATACATAACTATTTTACAACAGGAAGGCTGACAGGGCATAGCACATGCTGCTTGTTGTACCATACAAAGACTGTTTTGCGGATTATAGCAAAATAATTTTGACTTTTCATCATATATGGATTTCCACAAAGTAACGCCTGCTTCTATTCAATATAGACATAAGTGGCTCTAAGCTCTAATTCGTGTTCAAAAGGACATAGACTAAATCATATTGTGCAGCCTGAACTTGGACAGCCATCTTGGGTAAAAGATCGGCTTATGTGAGGGTTTTCGCCCACTCGGGGGCCGGACATATTAACACACATGACACACCTACCTATATATCAAGTACGTCGTATAATGGTTCAGGCCGAACATGTCCGAGCTTCCCCTGACCAGGTCTATCTCCTCGGGGGTGAACTCGGGCAGCCTGGACCTGGGGAAGCCCTGCTCCGCGCTCTTCGCCGCGATCCTCTTCTTCATCTCCGGGGGAAAGTCCCCAGTTTCGGAGAAAATTGGCCACGAATACTGGCCCCACTGAAACACATCAATTTTAATTTTAACTTTATTTTCTTACCTTAGGTTTATATATACCTCAAAGGTTTTCGCTTATCTTTCAATGTGGTTGGGCAGAAACTTGTCACAGGGATAGCTTGCGTTCTGGAGACGGATTTTTCATCCCGGAAAAGACTCATCATCACAGAACGACGTTCTTTTTTAACGACGTTCTTTATTTATTTAATACAAGTATAGGTACATTATATAAGTCTATAAGTTAATCATTTCTGCAACGACGCTGTATCAAAAACCTGACTAGATTTATCCGTACACCGGCATTCCACGGATACGCTCAATAATAAATAATTTTACGAAATTAAGTAGGGGAGACTGGGTACGGTTGAAACATTTTAGCGTTAATCGTCCATTACGTCGGGAATAGTTAAGCGAGCGTTGAAGGAAATATATCAAATAAAAGACCACATATCTGTCTACAAATGGGCAATGTTATTTGAGATCACTGTATTGTATTTTATATGTAAAATCAAATCTAAAAAAAAATGGGAAACTGTTTCAACCGTCCCCATGCCAGGGTCCGGTCGGTTGAAACAGTACCTGAAGTCAATTGAAACACATGCAAATAATACAAAATATGATAAATGAACATGTTTTATTCATCGTCTAATATCATTTTACGACTTTCTAGTTATATATCCTTTAGTTTAGCATAGTTTAGTTAGACATCCTTTTTAGTTAGGCAAAAATATATGTCTGCACATCTAATTAAATATTTAGATTGTTCACGCTCTTGTTCCTGGTTGAACACTCGATTGTAAGCCTTATATCCCATTTCTTGATTTTCATTGCCACCAGTCACATCTCGTTTACGTACATTGTATACCTCAACTGAGAACAGTGGTCCAGTCCATTCTTTTCCGCCGCTGTTCTTAACGAAGATCCGGCTTTTACTCCTTCTTATGCTTATTTGTACGTCGATAAGTCAGCTTGACGTCTCGTAGTTTTCCTTTGGCGTACCCTTGGCATCTTAGAAACAAGAAAATTAAATAAATAAATTGTTTCAACCGTACCCACAAAAAATGTTTCAACTGTCCCCAACCCCCCTTCTAGGTATAAAATGGTTCGCAGTAAGAATAATAATAAATTTGAATAAACATTAATCATACAACCATATTCTAAAAACTTCAATAAAAACGATACAAAACTCTCAGTACTCTAACTTTAATAAAACCATTATAATTGCAAAAATGTACGGACAAAAAATACTTACTTTTACGTCAAAAAACACAATGGGGCCTCCTATCTACAAGTACAGCGCGCGAAGGGCGACGCAACACCAAAATTCGTGTTTCGACTTGTCGTCCGCTTCGTTCTTCCCTTGTAACCATCAACCTCACCACACACGGTGTCGAGATATTCGCTTTGTTTCAACCGTCCACCGTTTCAACCATACCCAGTCTACCCTACCATACATAATATTATAACAAAGTACATAAAATATAATACAATGTATAATGTGGGTAGTTTGAAATAAGATTTCACCGGCGCGCTACGTGAGTTTTAAACACAAAACTATAACGACGCAAACATCGTGCACAAGTCTTCAAACCAGCGTCTTCGTCTTTGGTCTTGCCTTCGCGTATCTTTTGTATTTGGTACGTAGATACATTACATTTAGTTAGATTAACCATAAAAATTATTATCATCATCATCATTATCAACCCATTACCGGTGCACTACAGGCCACGGGTCTCCTCTCAGAATGAGAAGGCTTTAGGCCGTATTACCACGCTGGTCAAGTGCGGATTGGTAGACTTCATACGCCTTTGAGAACATTATGGAGAATTCTCAGACATGCAGGTTTCCTCAAGATATTTTCCTTCACCGTTACAGCAAGTGATATTTAAATACTTAAAACGCACATAGCTCCGAAAAGTTGAGGTGCGTGGCGGGGATCCCCCCGAAAGGGAGCAAAGGGAGGCCAACGTCTACCCCTATGAAGTTGAGCTTACATTGAACTGGTTCGCGTCGTGCGCCGCTTCCACATCCGCCTCGCTGTCACTCGCCGGCTCGTGCCACTGCGTGCTCAGCGATATAAACACTTTCCCCTGCTGCTTCGGCCTGAACTCCTTGTTGTAAATATGGTACGCCCTCGCGTGGGCGAGCAGCAGGTTTTTGGCGCACATATACTCTCCGATCCCCTAGAATCAAATCACAATTTCCTGCTATGTAGATTACGATAGCGAAAAATTATCAAAATCCAATCACTTTTTTGGTACCGAACCGGAATAGAACCCGGGACCCGAGTCCCCTAACCACGTTACGATTTCTGGGTTCGCCCATCCACCTAGATAAGGGTTTCTTAACCTTTTTCTAACCCCTCTCAAATTTTCGAACAGCCATTTCCGAAAAGATAAAAAACGAGGTTTAGCTTTTTACCAGCTGGTAAAAAGCTAAACCTCGTTTTTTATCTTATCTAAGTAGGCTCACCATGAATCCCCAACGCCAATTACACGGACCCTTCAGGGGTCCATGGACCACAGGGTAAGAAACCCTAACTTAAATGCTGGAGTTTTCGCGGCAGGTCCCAGTGGTAGAGCGTCAGCATCGGTTCTTAGTTGTGTTTGAGGTAAGTCACTTACCTTACTGTCTATGGCAGGCGCCAATCCGCCCACGCCATAACCAGTGTTGCAGATCTGGAGCGGTTCGTTTATGGTTATGAAATACTTGACGCGATCGCCGAACAGCGTGTAAACGGTCCTCGCATAGTCCCCGAACCACGTCACAATTTCTGGGTTCGCCCATCCCCCTAGATCCTGGAGTTTCTGCGGCAGGTCCCAGTGGTAGAGCGTCAGCATTGGTTCTATGTTGTACTTGAGGAGTTCGTCGATCAAGTTATTATAGTACTCCACGCCAGCTTGATTGATACTATCTGGGAAACTGGTTGGGAGTAGCCTCGACCAGGCTACGGAGAACCTGTAGAAGGAGAGATTTTTTTAAAAAGAATATTAGCCATGATGAACATGACTACTGTATTCCGCTTTTACCTTCCAATTAAGTGAAAACTTGTGCTACGATTGGGTACGACAATAGTTTAACGGGTGGGATTTAAACCGTCGACCTTGAAGTTTTTGTAATAAGAAGGTTTCAGGTCCACGCTGGCCGTGTGCGGATTTCTACTTAGACTTCACATGCCTTTGAGAACATTATGGGGAACTCTCAGGCGTGCAGGTTTCCTCACGATGTTCTCCTTACCTATAGAAGTCGACTCCCAGCTCTCTCATCATCTGCACGTCTCTCTTGTACAGGTGGTAGGAGTTATCCGCCACGTCCCCATTGGAGGCGTCCTTGATTTTGTCGGGCCGGCTGTGTGTGAGCCGGTCCCAGATGCTCTCCGCTTTGCCTAGAAACAATTTCATGAAACAATGCCCTGTGGTGGGCTGGTAACGCATTGATAATGATGATGATGATGATGATGAATCACATTTAAGTATATATAAAGTGGTCTGGGTACAAGTCGCGGCAAATAAGTCAACCGGTGACCTTCAATGCGCAGAAGTCGAAAATGAGGTATCTCGGGGTGTGAGAGCGTCGCGGGGAGGGCGTGGGGATCGTTCGTAAGCACTGATTAGCTCTCGCGGATCCCTCGTAAGCGCTAATTGGCTCTCCAATTGTATTGTGTCCCGCTCACTCGTACGACGCTGCGCGCACTTGAAGGTCACCGGTCGACTTACGAGCCGGGGGTTATACGACCTTCGAGGTCGACCCTTAGGAGTTGAGCAATCAATCAAAAAAATTAGTGATAAGTATTATGAGTACATCTATGCGTATAACTTCGTACATAAGAATGATAACTAGGAGTGCTATGTGCTAAAACCTTCCTGAAAGTATGTAGATTACGATAATGGAAAAATCCACAAAATCGGTGCATTGATTTTTGAAATAATCGCGAACTTATTTATACATACGGGTCTACCTAATACAGAACTTCCTTATTTGAAGTCGGTTAAAAAGATACGTACCATGGGCATTCCACCCCCCCTCGACCTGGTAGGCGGCGGTGGCTGTACCGAACAGGAAACCCTCGGGAAACTTCCTAACCTCATGCCGCGGCACGCAGCGCACTTGCGCCACATGTAGCAACGCGCACGCGCCCACCAACCAACTGTAACAATGTTTCACCATCAACCCATTACCGGCCCACTACAGGGCGCGGGTCAACCGCCGAGTTTCTTGCTGGTTCTTCTCGGTTGGAACGGCATTCCGAACCGGTGGTAGATGTAATTGACGATTCAAAAGTACTTGTAAAAGTTTATTTGAATAAAAAACTTTTCTATTCTGTTCTACTGTTCTCGGAGTGCGAAGGGCTTAGCCCATACCTAATTCTGAATTTTGTAAAAATAGTAGGTAGGTATATAGGTACTAAGAGGCTGTTTCTGATAAGTGTCGGATAGCTCATAGCCTAAACGTACCCACTTTCTTACTTTATGTAAAGTGACAAAGACAAAATATTATGTGAATACTGACATCAAAAAGTGATGAAACAGACCATTGGTATTTGGGTAGGTACTAGATGCCCACGGCTTCGCCCGTGTGGATTTAGGTTTTTAAAAATCCCGTGAGAACTTTTGATTTTCCAGAACAAAAAGTAACTTATCTGTAGTAAGTAACCATCGATGTAGGTAGTAACCCGTCCCCAAAACGGAAAAATCCTGTGGGATCCCCACGATTTCGGAATGCAATTCCTTACAGCATCAGGGTTGAGGAGTTGGATATCTACCTTATCGAGTTCATTCAACGAAAACGTCTTTAATGGGTACCCCCAATATCAATTTATATAACCGAAAACTATATCCCATTAGTTTTGGGGATCAGGTCCCCTACAGCATCAGGATTGAAGAGTTGGAATCCAAATTTTTTACAAAACAAGGTCACAATGTTTCTCTATCGATTAAAAAAAATTTACGAAAATCGGTTTAGAAATCTCGGAGATATCGGTGTACATAGGTAGAAAAACACAACTCCTCCTTTTTTGAAAGTCGGTTAAAAAAGTAGCCTATGTTACTCCCTGGTTAATTTTCTACTTGTATGTGAAAGTCCCGTCAAAATCGGTTCAGCCGTTCCGAAGATTAGCCCGTTCAAACAGACAGACAGACAGACAAAAATTTAAAAACGTAGGTATGATTCGGTTATGGTACAGTTCAAATAACCGTATGAGCTTAATATGAGGTAGTTATTTAGAAATTACAGACAGACACTTCAATTTTATTTATTAGTATAGTTAGATATAGATTAGGTATAAATATTTTGTTAAATCTATCTTCTATCTATCTATATTAATTAATATAAATATAATAAAACTGTAACAGATCCAATTCTGTACATTGAAGATATCTATACCTCTGGGCTCAAAGGGCGTAAAGCCCTTTTGCTTTGATGTGCTTTACGCCCTTTGAGCCCAGAGGTATCGATATTTTGTAAATTTTTACTGGAGGGCACTGTATAATCGATACTGAATCCAAAACTGCAATTTTTTTCATTTTTGTCAGTCTGTCTGTCTGTCTGTCTGTCTGTATCTTGGCCGCGCATCATATCGAAACTACTGAATGGATTCAAATAAAACTTGGTACGGTTTGAGTTTATATTCCAAGGTAGGACATAGGATACTTTTTATCCCAAAATTCAGCACGGTTCCCTTGGGAGAGGGGATGAAAGTTAAAACGTGTATTTAGCTGTAATTCATTAACGCGTTGTTCGATTTCACTCATTCTTTTTTTGTTAGAAAGATATTACTTTATATATTGTCCTGTAAATATTTCAAGGTCATAGGTTTTTAGTTCAGAAATGACAGACCTTAGAACCCTCAGTATTGGGTTCAAATAACTTGGGACCCGGATCTTTCAACGTACGGCTTATTTTAAACTGGTGTGCGTTTAAATTTATGTTTGTCGGTCTGTCTATTTGTTCGAGCTAATCTCCGAAACAGCTGGATCGATTTTAATGGAACTTTCAATGTTATAAGGAGTAACTTAGGCTACATTTAGTTTAGGTACATAAAAGAATTATGGGATCCGATCCGATCCTATATAAAAACTATAACTACGCGAACGAAGTTGCGGGGATCAGCTAGTATTAAATATTTTGTTAGGTATAAACATAGATAAAATGAATGTGGGTATAAATGTTTTTTTTTTGTTTGTTGTTGTTTATTTAATAAGTGTTCAAATGTGTATTGCTATGTCGACGCCGGGGTGATGAAATTATATCTCAATACTCACATAATACGCCATATCACCATTAGAGCGAAATGATAAATAAAAGACACACGGTGAGAACAATATTTATAGATTCTTTGTACCTACTTATTCTATCTTTATTGTAGATATCGTATCGCACCCTCGACAAGCAGGTCATTGTCGAACATGAGTACCAGGAATCGTCATCATTTTTGAATACTGGAAAACCTCTTGATTTGAACAAAAACTTGGACACATTTCGCTCGCGGTTCGTTTACTAGGGTTCCGTACCAAAGGGTAATAAAAAACCGGCCAAGTGCGAGTCGGCTCTTTTATGGTTCCGTACATAATTATGAACAACATAATATTTTGGATGCAGGAAATGTTTAATTTCCATCACAATAAACCGTGAAAGAATATTATGGTAGGATACATACAGTACAGTATATGGTAGGTACATAATATACCGAAATTTCATATTCCTAACTGGTTTAGTTTTTGAGATAGCCCTCGTCACAAAAATGGTCTAAAACTGCCCCCTTTGATGGCCCCCCATTTTCTTATTTTTAAGCAAAAAATTACGTAATTAAAAAAACTAAAAACCCGACTGCGTAAAACAAACTAGTTCTGGTAACTGAAAAGCAAAAAACAAGCTTTGTACTTTATAAACTAGAATTTGATAAGATCATAAACATAATTAATGTTAGAAAATGTATGGCATGCGGGGGCGAACTAATAGTCCTGAGTAGTTGGCTAAGTAATGCCCCCGCCTGCCATACATTTTCTAACATTAATTATGTTTATGATCTTATCAAATTCTAGTTTATAAAGTACAAAGCTTGTTTTTTGCTTTTCAGTTACCAGAACTAGTTTGTTTTACGCAGTCGGGTTTTTAGTTTTTTTAATTACGTAATTTATTTCTTGGTTTTTAGTGCAAAACTATGAAAAAATTTTAGATGCATATTTTTACAAGAGACAGGCCTGTGTCACTCCGCGTGTAGGTAATAGCGCGTTTAAGACCACTATTAGCGCCATCTGTTGAACACTAGAAACTTTAATAAGGTCCTTCATAATATTATTGTATTATTTTAGTGTTTGGCGATTTAAGGTTAAATTATTAATGTGATGGGAAGGGGGGAGGTGTAGGGGGGATTATGTGGAATTTGGTAGAGTGGAGTGGGAAGGGATCTTAAATAAATTACCACCAATTTACTCACATTGTAGTTGTTATTTATTTTGTTTTCTATGATTTGTCACTCCAAACTGATTACAAATACATAGATTGTATATATTTTCGTATTTGCCTTTTAAAGCCCTTTATTTTGATACCCCACTCGAGGGTCTTGAGGAAAAAAAATTTTTTTCAGCTCGCACATTAAAGTGCATAAAATCCGCCATTTTGAATTTTTATTAATTTTATGTACCTAGTAACATTTGCGCTGTTAAGACAAATCTAATGACGTATCATTTATCAAAATAAGTTGAGTCGTTGAGTAGTTACGAACTGACATAGGAAACGGTCATTTTCTGTGATTTATCACTCCAACTTATTTTCAAATATATAATTGTATACATTTTTGTATTTGCCTTTTAAATCCCTTCATTTTGATACCCCACTCGAGGGTCTTGAGGAAAAAATTTTTTTTCAGCTCGCACATTAAAGCGCATAAAGTCCGCCATTTTAATTTTTTTTTAAATTTAGGTACCCTATAACACTCGCGTCATAAAGACAAATCTAATGACGTATAATTTATCAAAATCCGTTGAGCCGTTTATTAGTTACACGCGGACATAGGAATGGACATACATACACACAGGTGAAACACATAACCCAGTCGGGTAATAACTTACAGTGTAGTTGTTATTTATTTTGTTTTTCATGATTTGTCACTCCAAATTGATTTAAAACATATAGATTGTATACATTTTCGTACTCGCCTTTTAAAGCCCTTTATTTTGATACCCCACTCGAGGGTCTTGAAGAAAAAAATTTTTTTCAGCCCACACATTAAAGTGCATAACATTCGCCATTTTGATTTTTTATGAATTTTATGTACCCAGTAACATTTGCGCCGTCAAGACAAATCTAATGACGTATAATTTATCAAAATAGGTTGAGCCGTTAAGTAGTTACGAACTGACATAGGAAACGGTCATTTTCTACGATTTATCACTCCAAATTGTTTCCAAATATATAAATTTATACATTTTCGTATTTGCCTTTTGAATCCCTTTATTTTGATACCCCACTCGAGGGTCTTGAAGAAAAAATTTTTTTTCAGCTCGCACATTAAAGCGCATAAAGTCCGCCATTTTGTTTTTTTTTTTTTAAATTTAGGTACCCTATAACACTCGCGTCATTGAGACAAATCTAATGACGTATCATTTATCAAAATCCGTTGAGCCGTTGATTAGTTACAAGCGGACATAGGAATGGACATACATACACACAGGTGAAACACATATACCCAGTCGGGTAAAAAATAAAAAATATACGTTTATATTCGTACTCTATGTATTTGATGAGTTCTAAACAATGATGTACCCCACAAGCTGGGGTAAGAAACATATAAAAAATTCCAGCTCCTTTTTCATTTATGGGAGCCCCCCCTTGAAAAATAATTTAATTCAATTTCTAATTCAATATTTAATTTTGGGTCACCGTTCTACCAAAATTTCAGGTTTGTAACTCATTTTGTCTACGAGCTAGAGACCTGTGACCGACGGACAGACAGATAGATGGACAATCGAAAAATGGACCCAGTTCGATCGCGGTTCTGTTATTAGGGTTCCGTGCCCAAAGGGTAAAAAAGAACCCGTCCAAGTGCGAGTCACACTCGCGCACGAAGGGTTCCGTACCATTATCTATAAAAATCAGCCAAGTGCGAGTCGGGCCTCGCTCTTTCAGGGTTCCGTACATAATTATGAACAATATAATATTTTGGGTCTAAGAAATATTTAATTTCCGAGCTAGACATCGCAACAAACCGTGAAAGAAAAACCCAAAAAAATGTTCGTTTATTTTGGTCACAGCTTATAAACTATTTAATAAATCGTTGTTTTCAGTATTTGTTGTTTAAATAGAGCATATAGTACATAATATACTGAAATATCATATTCCCAACTAGTTTAGTTTTTGAGATAGCCCCCGTCACAAAAATGGTCTAAAACTGACAACTTTGATGGCCTCCCATTCCCTTATTTTTTGAGATAAAAATTAAAAAAATATATATTTGTACTCTACTTAATGAGCTCTAAACAATGATACCCCACAAGCTAGGGTAAAGAAAAAATTTTTTTTTCCGGCTCCTTTTTCATGTATGGGAGCCCCCCTGAAAAATAATTTAATTCAATTTCTAATTCAATATTTGATTTTGGGTTAACGTTTTACACTAAATACCAAAATTTCAGGTTTGTAACTCATTTCGTCTGCGAGCTAGAGACCTGTGACCGGCGGACAGACGGACAGACAGACAGACAGACAGACAGACAGACAGACAGACAGACAGCCGAGTGACATTAATAGGGCTCCGTTTTTTACCCTTCGGGTACGGAACCCTAAAAACGGAACCCTATTAATGTCACTCTGCTGTTTGACTGTTTTTTTTGGATTGTGTATAATAATAATTAGGCCCTATTGGCCGCTACAGCATTACCGAGAGGTTGGGCGAGCGTAGAAACTTCGCCAGAGAGGGTTTGAGCCCAGGGCTCCAAGAAGGTCGGGCGGAACGTCGTCCTAAGGGCGCCTCCTGTGAGGCTCGGACCTCGGCTTAGGGTGACGTTGGGACGCTGGGGGTTTTAGACTGACGGACCTCGGCTTAGGGTGACGTTGGGACGCTGGGGGTTTTAGACTGACGGACCTCGGCTTAGGGTGACGTTGGGACGCTGGGGGTTTCAGACTAATTAGTCCGTACGTGCCCGTGGAAGGGTTCCATATAATAAATTCCATATGGAGAATGGGAAAAGTATGAATTTTAGGTTCAGTTGAGAGGAAGCTATAAAGCAAGTGTAGCTCTTGACAGGACTTGACGTTATCAATTTTATAAGTAAAGTGATTGACTTTAGGACTTTGGTTGCATTTGGCTATATTGTTTCAAACCTCTAAGGAGGGGCAGTTGCCTCCTCCTACCCTCCCCCCCTTGGCGATGCCCTTGGCTGCGAGAGGGCACTGTCGGTCGTTGTCTGGTCGTCGGAATCATCGAAAAGTGTTCTATCTGGGGGAACGGTGAGATCTGGAATATGATCTGTAAGATGACGCTAGCATTACGAAAGGGTTGGGATGTTTTACAGCTTTCTCAAAGTAGTTCCTTGATTACTTATTATACAAAAATGTATTAATTGTATCGGTTGTCATCATCATCAGTGCCCGTGGTTGATGGTGATTGGTGGGGGGTCAGGTTCGTAGTGGTGGTATGAAAATCAAACCATACAAATTAAATTAAATTATTTTATTTTATGAAACAGTCATCATATTTATCAGTCATCATCATCATCATCAGTGTCCGTGGTCGATGGTGATGGGCGCGGCGAGGTCGGGCTGGTAGTGGTGGTCCAGGCTCCTGGTGTGCAGCAGCTGTTTGTACACGTGCGCGCTCTTGCGCGCAGTGCGCGTGCGGTATATGCTGTTGTAATCAACCTCGTACAGCCCGAAGAGCTCCCTGCAACAATGCACAAAAAGCTTGAAAATGCCTGAATAAATAGCCCGCCAACCCGCATTAGAGCAGCGTGGCAGGTCTAAGCTCTAAATCCTTCTCTTCTATGAGAGAGGAGGTCTGTGCCCAGCAGGGGGACGTTAAAAGGTTGTAGTGGTGGCGGTGGTGGTGCAGATAGCGCGGGGCAAGCAGCTAGTGGCGCCATCTATTATTTCTATCCGAAACTAAATAATATTTCAGTTTTGACGCTCGGACGTCGCTTCTTGATTTTTCTCCTATATAAAAGGTAGGCTGTTTCACCCGGACCATAACAAAAAATTAATTAACACCTCATTCATCAAAATCAAAATGAATAAAGGCCCATTCGCACATATCAATGAAGCATCAGTGCCGCGGCCGGCGCATTTCCCCCATAGTGAAAAATATTTCATCCTGTATGTACTGACACTGAAACAGCCCTTAGAAGGTCATAATAATCTATAATATAATAAAACTGTAACAGATCCAATTCTGTACATTGAAGATATTTTAAAAAAAATTATTGGAGGACACTCTATAAACGATACTGAAGCCAAAACTGCAATTTTTTTCATTTTTGTCTGTCTGTCTGTCTGTCTGTATCTTGGCCGCGCATCACGCCGAAACTACTGAATGGATTCAAATGAAACTTGGTACGATTTGAGTTTATACTCCGAGGTAGGCTGCCGTCCTAACGAAGAGTGCAATAACTAGGTTTTGACTACTTTCGAGATATTTGCAGTTAAAGATTTAATTTTTGTTTTGTGTGTATCTTCGTAACTATAAAAGCTATTGGTTTGAAACTTTTACTGAACGACAGATAAAATAATGCTTAATTTTATGTAGTATATTATATTTGTACATAAGTTTATATACACACTAAAAACGCAATAATGTATTTATCATTAGGACTTATGAATTGTTTTGATATAGCATTCCTAATCATAATTGCAATAACTACACTACTTATTGCAGTTTTTGTTAGTAAACCTACATACTACTTATTTGTGTAGCACAAACTATATTATGATGCCCTATAGTTTCTTCCAACCATATGTACGGTTTTCCTTAGTGAATTATTTTAATTAGATATAAGGTGATTGCAAGAACATAATAAGAATAAAAGAGATTTACCAAAATAATTTAAATAGGTTTTTATTATTTAAAACTAATAACTTACATGACGATTTTCGTATCTGTAACTGAATTCAAAAACATAGAACTTTCATATAACCGTCCTACCCCCATTTTACCCCCTTATATATTTGCATAGGGGAGAAATTTCCTATAATATTTTCTAGGCTGATATCTACGCCCTAGAAAGAACCTACCGTCCAATTTCAAGATAATAATAACAATAATTAAAACTTCACAAAAACTTTCATCCCCTTTTTTACCACCCTTAATGGGAGATTTTCCAGAACAACTTATACAAGTTTTTATTATTTAAAATTCATAATCTAAATGCCTATTTTCATATCTGTAACTTCAAAAACATAGAACTTTCATATAACCTTCCTACCCCCATTTTACCCCCTTAGGGGAGGATTTTCGTGAAATCTTTTCTAGGCTGATATCTAAGCCTTAGAATAAACCTACCTTCCAAATTACAAGTTGATAATAACAATAATTAAAACTTAACATAAAAACTTTCAACCCCTATTTTACCACCCTTAAGGGAAGATTTTTCAGAATAAAATATACAGGTTTATATTATTTAAAACTAATAATCTAAAACCTGGACACTTACGGAAACTCTTTGTAAGAAGATAGAGGCTTTCGAAATGTGGGTATATAGAAGAATGTTGAGAATTTCGTGGGTTCAGCGTGTCAAAAACACGACTGTACTACAGAGGCTACGCAAAGACCTAGAAATCATGAAGACTATAAAAGTGCGGAAGCTAGAGTACTTTGGCCATATTATGAGAAACACCAAATATGACCTCCTGCAGCTCATAATTCAGGGCAAAATAGCCGTAAAAAGACCACCTGGCCGTAGAAGAACGTCCTGGCTAAAGAATTTACGCCAATGGTACGGGAAAAGTACCCGATCTCTGTTCCGTGCAGCAGCATCCAAAGTACAAATAGCCCTAATGGTTGCCAACCTCCGATAGGAGACGGCACTACAAGAAGAAGAAGAATAATCTAAATGCCGATTTCAGGTCTGTAACTTTAAAAACATAGGACTTTCATACAAACTTTCTACCCCCATTTTACCCCCTTAGAGGAAGATTTTAGGAATGTTAAATAGCCTGTAACCTTTCCGGAAAACTGTACTACCAAATGCAAAAATAATTTTTCAAATCCGACTGGTACTTCCAGAGATTAGCGCGTTCAAACAGACAAACTCTTCCGCTTAATTATATTAGTATAGATATCTAGTTTTTTTTTTTTTTTTTTGATAATTTTCATTTGTCTAATTCTAATTCTCTCCAATAAGCTGCATGTTTTTCTTTGACTTTCAATGAAAATTGTCCCCTTTCAGCCAATGACTTTTGACTTCCAAAATTTTCTTTAAGTGGTTGTGTTTCTAATTTTGTGCTTGTAAAAGTAAAAATCTACGAATTTGACAATTTTACAACATCCACAAAATAGTCAAAATCAAAAACTTTTTGTTTATTTTAACTTTAGTATAATACATTTAGTAAGCTAGACATTTTAAGTAATAAGTTTCCTTATGATAACTGCAAATAACTCTTACTTCTTGCGCTTATGACTAGTAAATGTGCCAAAAATTTATAAAACGTACTATAGTCATAAGTGCAATAACTGGACTTATTGCGATTATTTTATGTAATATTACAAAATATCAAAGCTATCCAAGTCATAACTCAAGATATTTCGGTTATGATTAGCTCCTTACACATCGTTATATTAGATATTGCAGTTATGGTAACCAACAGAACCGAAACTATTGAAGATACAAAAAAGACGTCTAAGACGAAAATATAGAGCTCATTTTCCTGATTACGGATATGGTCTTAAGTCAATTTGACCAAAAACTCGACTTATTGCACTCTTCGTTAGGACGGCAGTAGGACATAGGATACCTTTTATCCCGAAATTCAGCACGGTTCCCTTGGGAGAGGGGATGAAATTTAAAACGTGTATTTAGCTGTAATTCATTAACGCGTTGTTCGATTTCACTCATTCTTTTTTTGTTAGAAAGGTACTACTTTATATATTGTCCCGTAAATATTTCAAGGTCATAGATTTTTTAGTTCAGAAATGACAGACATTTATTTGGTTCAAATAACTTGAGACCCGGATCTTTGTACGTACGGCTTATTTTAAACTGGCGTGAGTTTAAATTTATGTTTGTCGGTCTGTCTATTTGTTTCAACTAATCTCAAAAACGGCTGGATCGATTTTAACGGAACTTTCAATGGCAGATAGGTGATGTTATAAGGAGTAACTTAGGTTACATTTAGTTTAAGTACATAAAAGAATTATGGGATCCGTTCCGATCCTATATAAAACCTATAAACACGCGAACAAAGTCGCAGGGGTCAGCTAGTCTATCTATAATATAATAAAACTGTAACAGATCCAATTCTGTACATTGAAGATATTTTGAAAAATTTTATTGGATGGCACTCTATAATCGATACTGAAGTCAAAACTGCAATTTTTTTCATTTTTGTCTGTCTGTCTGTCTGTCTGTCTGTCTGTCTGTCTGTCTGTCTGTCTGTCTGTATCTTGGCCGCGCATCACGCCCAAACTACTGAATGGATTCGAATGAAACTTGGTACGATTTGAGTTTACACTCCGAGGTAGGACATAGGATACTTTTTATCCCGAAATTCACCACGGTTCCCTAGGGAGAGGGGATGAAAGTTAAAACGTGTATTTAGCTGTAATTCATTAACGCGTCGATTTTAACGGAACTTTCAATGGCAGATATGAATGGCAGAGAAATGGTACATAAAAGAATTACGGGATCCGTTCCGATCCTATATTATAAAACCTATAAACACGCGAACGAAGTCGCGGGGGTCAGCTAGTATACAATATTAACTCACAACATATTTGCCCCCCCCCCCCCAACACAAGACCTACGTCCAGCAGTGGGCGATACTCACGTGTACCCAGACCACCACTCGAAGTTGTCCATCAGACTCCAGGCGGTGTACCCTCTGATGTCACAGCCGTCGTCCAAAGCGTCCAGCACCGCGTCCAAGTACCCCCGGTAGTACTGAACGCGGTCGTCATCGACGAGACCGCCGTGCGAGGCGATGCCGTTCTCCGTGATGAACACCGGCGGGTTGCCATAGTCGTTCTTGATGCGGTTCAGCAGCTTGGTGAACCCCCACGGCACATACTGGAAGGAAATAAACTCTGTGGCAGCCATAATGAAGAAGGTTTTATTTTTTTACCAGCTTTTGCCCGCGGCTTCGCGTGAATTTTAGTTTTAAACAAATCCCGAGGGAATCGTGGATTTCTGGTTCCCGTTCCCGCTCCATTTTCCAACCTTTGTACCTACTATCAAGGAAGTTCGTTATAGTAATCTACCTATAACTGTAGATATAGATTTCGGGTGTTTCAAAATCCCGCGGGAACTGTGGATTTTTCCAGGGTAAAAGTCTAAGTTAAAGCCTATCTCCATTCAAAATTTCAGCCAAATCGGTTGAGTAGTTGCGACGTTATAGAGTAACAAACATCCAAACATCTAAACATCCAAACATCCACACTTTCACATTTATAATATTAGCAGGATAATAATTGCGGGCAAACGAGCAAGCGGGTCACCTGATGTTAAGTGATTATACCGCCGCCCATGAACATTAGCAGAACCTGAGGAACCACTAATGCGTTGCCGGCTTTTGAGGAAGGGGACTGGCTCTTCAGCTCGCTGCCGGAACACACGGATGCTTTGCGGCAGATTACGGCTGAAGTGTGGTCGCTAGCCACACTGTAGCGGATTCGGGGTAGGATCCTACCACAAAGCGATGATACCATCTAGATAGAAAGAGTAACAAACGCACACACATACATACACACAAACTTTGGCCTTTATAATATTAGTGTGATCAACAAATAAAGCAGGCTCGGGACATGCCATATCAGCATTCGAGTACCCGTACATGAGTGGTACTGGAATCTCCGATCTTCCACTCCGGCAGCTGGTAGCTACCAACTCCGAGGTCGTCCGCGTACGACGGCACAAAATGTACTGGGACACTTGCGTTCCTAAAACAAGAGATAAAAGTTCGTAAACTAAAATCCGACAGCTAATTTAAAGAAAAATGATAAAAAAGCGTGGATTTGACTCGTTCCAGAAATGCGCGAGACGGCAATTCAAAAAGTCATAACATTGTGAGATAGTGATAATAATAAAAACCCGACTTCCCCTGACGGTCTATCTCCTCGGGGGTGAACTAGGACAGCCTGGACCTGGGGTAGCCCTCTTGGGGAAGAGATCCGGGTGGGGTTTTCACCCACTAAAACTCCCCTCGGTAGTCGCACATATTAACCACACACACCTACCAATATACTTACATTAAGTGCGTCGAATAATGGTTCAAACCAAACATGTCCGAGCTTCCCCTGACCAAGTCTATCTCCTCGTGGGTGAATTCGGGCAGCCTGGACCTGGGGTAGTCCTCTTAGGGAAGAGATCGTGTTATGTTTCACCCACTTAAACTCCCGTCGGTGACCGCACATATTAACCACACCTACCTATACACCAAGTGCGTCGAATAATGGTTCAGGCCGAACATGTCCGAGCTTCCCCTGACCAGGTCTATCTCCTCGGGGGTGAACTCGGGCAGCCTGGACCTGGGGAAGCCCTGCTCCGCGCTCTTCGCCGCGATCCTCTTCTTCATCTCCGGGGGAAAGTCTCCGGTTTCGGAGAAAATTGGCCACGAGTATGCGGCCCACTGAAAGAAATTAATTTATATTAAGTAATTTCTTTACTCAATTGGACAAAACAGATAGAATACGGTTAAAACTAGATCCGAGGAGAGCGCTTCTTGCTCTCTCCTTATGGTTCTGCTACACTGGTGTTAGAAATGTTGCATAAACATTATTAATTAACGTTGCTAACATTTATAACATTTACAACATTTGTGATCTTTGTTAGATGTTTTCAATGCTCCTACACTGGTAAACACGTTTAACATTGTTGCATGTTGCGTGGGCGTGTTCCGCCTCTCGCATTCCTCACGTCCCGCAGTCGCACAGTCTAAAGTTGTTTACAAAATGTTATAATTTGTTATATACTTGTTGCAAAATGTTTAAAATTGTTAAAAATGTTTAATAAACATGTTTAAAACTTTCCTAACATTTGTGACAAAATGTTAACTAACAATTAATGTTAACTAACAATTATTGTTTACTAACATTTGTAACTGCGGTTTGGCAGCACCAGATACAAACAAATTTAACCTACATTGAACTGGTTTGCCTCATGAGCCGCCTCCACATCCGCCTCGCTGTCGCTCGCCGGCTCGTACCACTGCGCGCTCAGCGATATGAACACTTTCCCCTGCTGCCTCGGCCTGAACTCCTCGTTATAAATATGGTACGCCTTAGCATGAGCGAGCAGCAGGTTCTTGGCGCACATATACTCTCCGATCCCCTAGAATCAAATCACAAATATTTACAATGAAATTGGACTACGCGTTAATGAATTACAGCTACTTAAGTACACATTTCGACTTTCATCCCCTCTCCCGTCCCGATTTTCAGGATAAAAAGTATCCTCTGTCCTTTCGCATAGTATGAACTCAAATCAAGTTTCATTTGAATCCATTCCATTTCTAAATCCGGGCTACCACTGAGAAGTTCTTGGAAGAAGATGAGCACTGCGCGCTAGGCAGCTGCCAATAAACTTCAGCCGCGTATGTCGACGAACTGCCGGCGTGGCGGTGAATCTCGAGTGGTGCGGATAGCAGTTTTTGCTACTTCCCACAAATTGACGATACAGCTTGCCCAGTTTGTGGAAGCAGTCGAAAGTTTTATCAAATATTTACGAAGAAGTTCTTGATAGAAAAATCCAACAATTTTTTTGGTATCGATCCGGGAATCGAACCCGCGACCTCATGATCAGCAGCCAATTAAACTTCTCGGTAGACCAACGAAGCAGTTTGAACCAGTTTAGAAAGGTGTTACCTTGCTATCTATGGCAGGTGCTAATCCGTCTACACCATATCCGAAGTTGCAGATCTGGTACGGTTCGTTTATGGTTATGAAATACTTGACGCGATCGCCGAACAGTGTGTAAACGGTCCGCGCGTAGTCCCCGAACCACGTCACGATTTCCGGGTTCGCCCATCCACCTAGATCCTGGAGTTTCTGCGGCAGGTCCCAGTGGTAGAGCGTCAGCATTGGTTCTATGTTGTACTTGAGGAGTTCGTCGATCAAGTTATTGTAGTACTCCACGCCAGCTTGGTTAATTTTATCAGGTAAACTGGTTGGGAGTAGCCTCGTCCAGGCTACGGAGAACCTGTAGAAGGAAATATTTTGAAAAGAATACTAGCCGTGATGACTACTGTATGACTGACATGGCTACTGTATTCCCTAAACGAGTCTATAAGATAAATATTAGACTCGTTCCGTGATTGAATGAGATTCAATGACAATGACTTACACTGGAAGTTTTTAGAATAATTATTGGCCAGTCAGAGAACTTGCTGATGAAATTTTTCGTAAAACGAACTGTTCGGGAAGCTGTAGTTGTCGTTTCTTCTTCTCAAACGGAACATGTATTGGGTATTTTCCCGGACCATTGGCGTGAATTTTTCAGCCATAATGTTCTCCTACATCTATTTTTGAGGGCCACGACATCTGCGTCGACCACTGAAAATAAGATCATCAGAAAATCCACAAGGACAAAATGTTCTTTGGGTGAATGTCGATATTTCGACCCAGTTGCATGGGTTAGTTGCACCCGGAGGTTATGTGGGATTCCCCCCCCCCCACCCCGACGAAAGGGGATATACCCACTAAAAATACCACGGCATGCCCCTCTTGCTGGCTATGCTGGAAGCCTGGCGAACCTGTTGTATACGTCCCAGGCATCTGCCAGCCGCCCCAGCCAACTGCCGGGGCTCCCGCGCTAAAGCGTATAAGAGGGGATACTGGGCACAGGCCTCCCCTATAAGAGGGGAGTCCTGTGCCCAGCAGTGAGACGTTTAAGATGAGGACATAAAATAGGAACCTGTAGAAGTCAACCCCCAGCTCCCTCATCATCTGCACGTCCCTCTTGTACAGGTAGTAGGAATTGTCCGCGACGTCCCCACTGGTGGCGTCTTTGATTTTATCGGGCCGCGTGTGCGTGTGCCGGTCCCAGATGCTCTCCGCTTTGCCTGAAAACGATTCCACGCGTAAACCGCTGAACCGATTTCGATGGAGATGTTTCAAATCTGGCTGGCTTGTACGGTACCTTAACAGTAATAAAGTTCATAAACTAAAACCCGACTACGCTTTAGTAATTTAATTTAAAATAATAATTTAGTGTGCAAAAACGCGGGGCAAGCAGCTAGTGGCGCCATCTATTATGCCTATCCGAAACTAAATAATATTTTACTTTTGCTAGATACTTACCATGGGCATTCCATCCCCCCTCGACCTGGTACGCCGCGGTCGCCGTGCCAAACAGGAAACCCTCGGGAAACTTCCTAACCTCATGCCTTGGCACGCAGCGCACTTGCGCCACATGTAGCGCCGCGCACGCGCCCACCAACCAACTGTAACAATGTTTCATCATCATTAATTTATACCGGCCCACTACAGGGCACGGGTCTCCTTTCAGAGCGCTTTGTGGTAGGATTGTATCCGCCTGGCTAGCGACCACACTTCAGCCGTAATCTGCCGCAAAGCATCCGATGGGTTCCGACATCGAACTGAATAGCCATGTTCCTTTTCTATTATTAGGTGTTCAGTAATAGAAACTATTGTATCCAATCGAATAAGGCTATTTAAAGACCTGTGGAGTAACAGACTTTCGAGTTATTACAATTTTTGTACGCACATACCTACCCGCCTAAACGCACACCAAATTGAAATGGCTGTCCCTGGGAGGGCGAGGGGGGCAGGCCCTATTAAGTGATATTTTCAGAGTGCTAATGAGTTGTAGAATATGCCCCTAAAATATCGCTAGTTTTATCCCGGACACACTGTATATGACTGTATGGTGGTTACATTTAATCATTTTGATCGACACACAGCTGATTACATCCCGGATCGGACATATATAGACGACGTTTTATCTGGGAAAAGGATCCTTTTAAGTTTTTGATGACATACATAGCGACATCAGCGCCACCTTTTTCAAACCATCCAGGAACCATTGAAATATACACACAAATTTCATCCGAATCGGCCGTTAAGGAGGAGTAAGGTGACAAACACACGTACAGAAGAATAATTATGTACTTATATTATAAGAAAGTACTTACATAATACGCCGTATCGCCATAAGTGCGAATTGATAAAAGATGCGTTGCTGTGAACAATATTTATAGACTTCTTACCTCCTATCTTTAGATATCGAATCTTCATCTTATTATCATCATATTAACATGAATAACCCTCGAACACGAGTACGAGGATCCCTCACAATTTTTATACTGAATACGTTGGAAAATCCCTTATTTTAAACAATAAATTGGACTCACTTCGCTCGCGGTTCTTTTGAAACATATAGGTGTAACCCCCGACCAAAAACGAAGGGGTGTTATAAGTTTGACGTGTCTGTGTGTGTGTGTGTGTGTGTCTGTCTGTCTGTCTGTTCCCCTGTGGCGCACTAACGGGTGGACCGATTTGAATGTTTTTTTTTTGTTTGAAAGGGGAATTAGTCGAGAGTGTTGTTAGCTATGTTTGATGAAAATCGGTCCAAGATGGCCGCCGCTACCAAATGGCGGATTACATATTTTATCACAACACCCTCAATATGGGTATCAAATGAAAGGGCTTGACTAGTAAAATAGCACTATGCAAATCCAAGATGGCCGCCACCACTAAATCGTGAATGTCGGGGTTTTTTTAAATTTTTAATTTATATTTGTAAAATAAATACCTCTTATTAATCTCATATAGCCTAACGGTTAAGACTTTGGCCTCGCTTGCGGGGGGACCGGGTTCGATTCTCGGCACGCACTGGAGTCGAGTTATATACGTTTTGAGCAATTAACTATAACTCGCTTTAACGGTGAAGGAAAACACAGTGAGAAACCTGCACGACTAAAAGTTTTCCATAATGTACTCAGCGTTTGAAGTTTACCGATCCGCACTCGGCCAAAATGGTGGACTACGGCCTAAACCCTCCTCATTCTGAAAGGAGACCCGTGCCCCGTTATAGTGGACCGGTAATAGGTTGTTAATGATGATAATCAATTCCTATACAGCCCAGAGGAAATGTACTCTGCCCGGGAAATTAATTTATTGCACATCGTGCGCACTTTGCCAGTAACACCGACAAAATATAAATAACAATATCATTTTAAGTACCTACTACAAATGCCTATTTATCCCTAATTCGCTGGTGGTATATAGTATAGGAGCTCATAGCAAAGGTGTATGTCCCGTTGAACAACCGGGTTGACCAACCAGTTGGTTGGTCTAAGGGGAATTCGTATTTCTTTCATTCATTTCACTTCACTTTTTATTTAGTTTTAGGTAAAAATAATGAAATAATTACATTTTCAGTTATACCTAATTGCATTGAAACAGATAGTAATAATGATTTTATACAGTATTCAGTTAAAAAAGAGGTAAAAAAGAAGTACATTTCATGGAAAATCCGACAAAAATTTTTACCACTGGGGAACCTAAAATCATGTACTAAACCTGTGGGACTCGTTTTAGACAACATGTCTGTTACACCCTTTATAGATATTTATTAAGCCTTTTTAGGGTTCCGTAGTAAACAAGGAACCCTTATAGTTTCGCCATGTCCGTCCGTCTGTCCGTCTGTCCGTCTGTCCGTCTGTCCGTCTGTCCGTCTGTCCGTCCGTCCTCGGTTAATCTCAGAGACTATTAGTGCTAGAAATCCGTAATTTGGCATGAGTATAAATATTAATCACGCCGACAAAGTGGTGAAATAAAATTTTGATAAATATTTTTTTTTAGGGTAGCTCCCCTACATGTAAAGTGGGGATGAATATTTTTTTTCTCGTCTACCCCATAGTGTGGGGTATCGTTGAATAGGTCTTTTAAAAATACTGTGGGTGTGGGAACATCATTTTTCGATTTCTAGATCCGTTTGTAAAATATGATGTTTTAAAGTGCAAATTTTTATTAGAGTCAAGTGTCCCCCCCCTCTATCAGCCAAATGGCAGTATATAGGAACTTGAAAAAATTCACAGCAGTAGGGTATATAATCAATTTTAAAGGAAAACTATCACGGCTAAGTAGGGTTCACAGGTTAAGGAGTTATATCTGTTTTTCGAGGATTGTGACTACGGAACCCTACACTGCGCGTGGCCCGCCACGCACTTGACCGGTTTTATTAGATCTCTTATCACCTACATTAAAATCATCCTGGTTAGTTACATTTAAAAAAAAATACAGACAACTCCTTTGTTACGACCTCTTGTAGTTAGGTACTAGCTAAGGTACCAGTAGAAACCGAAATCTTGAATATTTGATATCTTTTGATGTTTTTTTTTTGCACTTCAAACTTATCTTAAGTCACCTTGGTGATGCCTATTATCGTTTTTAGAGGTCCGCACTCAAAGCGCAAAACGCCTAATTGATGTGACCCTGCTATTAGTGCGTATGTTGTGGTCCGCGGATTTCCTAGTAGAAGGTATGAGACACTTAATTATACAAGTATAAATTAAAAATTAAAAAAACCCCCGATATTCGCCATTTTGTGGCGGCGGCCATCATGGATTTGCATAGTGCTATTCTACTAGTCAAGCCCTTTCATTTGATACCCATATTGAGGGAGTTGTGATAAAATATGTAATCCGCCATTTTGTAGCGGTGACCATTTTGAATCGATTTTCACCAAACATAGCTAAGAACACTCCCGACTAATTCACCTTTCAAAAAAACCTGCATTCAAATCGGTTCACCCATTTGACCTCTACGGTTGAACATACACACACACACACACACACACACAAACATAATAATTATGTGTATTTGACGTGTCTATGTATATTATACACAGACACGTCAAACTTATAACACCCCGTCCTTTTTGCGTCGGGGGTTAAAAATAAAGCGGAAGAGTTTCTTTGTATGTGTGTTTGAACGCGCTAATCTCTTGAAGTAGCAGTCGGATTTGATGTATTCTTTTTACATTTGGAAACCCAATTTTCAGGGAAGGTATTCCTCGTAGGTAATAGGAATTATAGCCTATTCAACATTACTAAAATTCTCCCCAAAGGGGGTAAAATGGGGGTAGAAAGTTTATAATAATGAAAGTTCTATATTTTTAAAGTTACCGATCTGAAAATCGGCGTTTTCGTAATGTAGTCTAACCACAAAACCAAAATTCCGAAGATTTTTCCGTTTCTCTAAAATGTGGTTTTATTTCTTTAATGCATGCCAAGGATTACATCTAAATATTGGTGAAAGAATTTTTGAAATCAGAAGCAGTTTCGTAGATTATCTCTACATGTACTTACCTAAACTTACAAACTTATACATACCTCTTCATAATATTAAGGGCCTGTTTCACCACCTTCTGATAAGTGTCGGATAGCGTCACAACTTCTGTCTTTGTCACTTGACAAAAAAAGTGACAAAACTTACGTTTAGACTATCCAACTTATCAGAAAGTGGTGAAACAGGCCCTAAGTAGTGTAGATTAGTTTAAGCATGGGTTGCCTGTAAAAGATCACCTTAGTGATAAAGCCGCCCTTGCAACCTAGCACAAATGCAACTTTGTGTCTATGTAATCACTACATAGTATAAAACAAAGTCGTTTTCTTTGTCCCTATGTCCCTATGTATGCTTAAAACTTTATAACTACGCAACGGATTTTGATGCGGTTTTTTTTAATAGAGTTATTTAAGAGGAAGGTTTGTAAGTAGAAAAATTGGACCCGGTAGGTGGCGCTAATAGCGGGCAGGACGACGTCTGCCAGTGCCAGGTCCGCTAGTTTACTTATATGTTACTGTTTTGTTGCAATAAAGTTTTCTCTTCCTACTACTTTGTACGTACTTATTTACTTGTGTACTTATGTACCTACTCTATGACTAATCAAAGTATTTTATCAAGAGAAAAATTCCCGACATTCTTTCTGATCTTGTCCTTCTAAAAACCTCAGTTTCCTTTCAATTTTCAAAAGGGGAAACTTTCCCGATTGCCTACCGAACCGGAAAAATTCTGAATTCCTAACTACAGCAATCGTTGGGGCGTGCGAGGGAGATAGTGACATGTTCCCACTTCGCTCCCACTCCTCAGCATGCCTTCATTTGAAATATTAATTACTGCTACATTTTAAAACCAATTTTGACTCCGTATTCACAGAAGGGTTTCTTTTTAATTGTATTTGATATTGCGTTTATGATAATGAACAAAATGAAACAGATATCCACCCCATCCCGTCAAACCGACGAATTCGTTTGAATCAACTGGGTAGGGACCATCCATAAATTACGTCACACGTTAAGAGGGGGGAGGGGGTCGATGAATTGTGACTTTGAGTGACAAGGTCTTGGGAGGGGCTCTAAATTTATGACGTCACCGAAAATTGACAAATGAGCAGGTACATCGTCGCAACTTATAAAGTTGATAGTACTAGATTAGATAGCCATAGATAGTATGGCCAACTAAATATCTGTCTTTAGTCAATCCCAAGTTTTACAAAGTCGTTGTCGCCCTATTCGTGTACCATAAACACAGACGCATCATAGACAAGGTCTGTTTTTAGGTGTTTTTAGGTTTTTTATGATGGACAGATCTCTTTGATCCCAAATTGACTTCGGCAGTTTACTTTCAGTAAAATGTTTATAAATTCAGTAACAAAATGATTAAAAGGTACCCTTTTCCGTATGTCTATCATAAAACTTGTCAGTAGGTAATTGAAAAGATATAGTTTTAACAAGCGGACGTCCGCGATTTCGTTCGCGTGGATATACCTAATATATTGGTTTTTAAAAATCCCGTAGGAATTATTTTGTTTTTGTGTGTGTGTGTGTGTGTCTGTCTGTTCCCCTGTGGCGGTCAAACGGGTGGACCGATTTGAATGCGGTTTTTTTTGTTTGAAAGGTGATTTAGTCGAGAGTGTTGTTAGCTATGTTTGATGAAAATCGGTCCAAGATGGCCGCCGCTACAAAATGGCGGATTAAATATTTTTTCACAACTCCCTTAATATGGGTATCAAATGAAAGGGCTTAACTAGTAGAATAGCACTATTGCAAATCCAAGATGGCCGCTGCCACAAAATGGCGAATGCCGGGGGTTTTTTTAATTTTTGATTTATACTTGTTACTCTGAGTTAAACACTCTAACTATAGAGTGTTTCAGTGTAAGTATAATGTAAATCAAACAAATCTTAGTAATTTCTGGGTTTTAAATATACCTACCTACTACCTAGTTATGCATTAAAATCCTTCTCGCCAGTGTAATGTCAGCTTACAGCTAATTCTGTTGCACACAACCTCTAAACTTTAAATAAGTACGTATAAATATTTATATTATTAAATAAGAACTTTAAATAAGTAAGTAACCATTGTGAATTTTCATGAAAATAACTTGAAAAATGAAGAACTTTCATACAAACTTCCGTTCCCTATTTCACCCCGTAGGGGTTGAATATTAAAAATCCTTTCTTAATCCTTTCTTAGTGGATACCTACATCACTACACTACATACACTACACTACACTACATAATGTATGCCAAACTTCAGCTCGATTCGTCCCGTGGTTTGAGCTGTGCGTTGATAGATCAGTTAGTCAGTCAGTCATTCAGTCACTTTTTCCTTTTATATATTTAGATCACATTTAGATTTATCACAATATTAAGGCCTGTCAAGAAAACGTTATTCCTAAATATTCGATACACATACAGGAAGTCACCGCTAAATGCCAATCAGCTTATCGGGTTTCCGTGTCGTTTTCGCGCCGAATGAAACGCAACTTGAGCATCGACATCCGTCAAAACAACAGCCGTGTGACATGTTGTTTACTGGCAAAACTTGTTAACGTTACAAAATAACTAAATAATTAACGTTATTTTCCAAGCGGTGAACAGCTTAGTGTTGAAGACTTCTGGCTTCCTTTCTGGGGGACCGAGTTCGATCCCCGGCACGCATCTCTTAACTTTTCGGAGTTATGTGCGTTTTAAAGATTATATTATATCACTCGCTATAACGGCGAAGATAAATTAAAAATTTTAAAAACCCCCGACATTCGCTATTTTGTGGCAGCGGCCATCTTGAATTTGCAATAGTGCTATTCTACTAGTCAAGCCCTTTCATTTGATACCCATATTAAGGGAGTTGTGAAAAATATATAATCCGCCATTTTGTAGCGGCGGCCATCTTGGACCGATTTTCTTCAAACATAGCTAACAACATTCTCGACTAATTCACCTTTCAAACGAAAAAAACCGCATTCAAATCGGTCCACCCGTTTGAGCGGCACAGGGGAATAGACACACACACACACACACACACACACACACACACACACACACACACACACACACACACACATACAACACACAATACGCATTTTTTGCGTCGCGTCGGGGGTTCTGAGAGTTCTTAATGTTCTCAAAGCTGTGTGAAGTGTACTGAACTACAGCCTAAACCCTTCTTATTCTGAGAGGAGACCCCGCATCCCGTAGTGGGCCGGTAATGGCCTAATAATGATGAAAAATGATGGAAACTAAATCATCATTACATCAAATAGGTAAATCATCATCATAATTACATTAATAACAAAACAATTAAACTTAAATGCTTTAACCGCATTTATCACGAAGTTACCTACTGTGTTACTTACATGATTTTCGTGATTTTCCAAGTTTTCTATTACCTACGTGGCAGAGAAGTAGAAATATTAGGTATAATAAACCTGATGGTATCATATACCCTTTATCGCACCCCGCATCGCGCCGGACCGCGGCTGGGCTCGCGTGACGCTAACTGTTCTAATCCGCTTTATAATAATAACCACACTAATATTATAAAGGCGAAAGTTAGTGTGTATGTATGTGTGTATGTGTATATGTGTGATTGTTACTCTTTAACGCCGCAACTACCTACTGAACCGATTTGGCTGTTTAGAATGGATAGATTATGCCCTGACTTAACACATAGGCTACTTTTTATCCTGAAAAAATCCACAGTTTCCGGGGATTTTGAAAAACATCGAAATTTCATATAGCTGTAGATACAGCTGCAGCTATAGGTAGATTACTATAGCAAACTTCCTTGAAAATAGGTATAAAGATTGGAAAAGGGAGCGGAAACAGGACCCGGAAATCCACGATTCCCTCGGGATTTGTGAAAAATCGAAATTCACGCGGGCGAAGCCGCGGGCAGAAACTAGTTATAAAAATAAAGTAGTTAATAGACAAAAGTTTTATTAATTTTAATATTAATGTTTTAATAATGTAATAATTATTACCTTTTATTAATAATGTTTATCTACTTATAGGTACCTAGGCCAATATTTTTTGACAAAGTTGTTTTAGTCGAGGCGGTATGGCGTTGCGCCAAAAACGCTTCGGAATCGACGAAACCAATTGAATTTTTCTGCATGGATTATTTATTGCGGCGCCGCGGATACATTTTTGTTCAAATATACTTTTATTACATCTATGCCCCAGCCACAGAAATCCTAATAATAAGACATTAGAACTGCTGTATACCACTTCAAACTATACAGAACGCATGTTTACTACATATATAGCCCGTTTACTATAAGAATGGACCTCGCGGCTCGCTGGAATGTGACGGTCTCCCCCACTTCCCCGCTCACCACCCGCATTCGTCCTGTCGCCTCAGTACGGCTCGCAGTACGTCGCAGTGACGTCATCGACGCCAGGTCCATTCTTATAGTAAACGGGTAGTACACACATATTTCTATGCAATCACGCAAAAACATTTATGCTCAATGCTGTGCAGACCGAATTAAGCCGTAGGATTAACTCGTCAAGGTTGCAAATGCGTCGCATCGTTACCTCACCCATCGCGCTTGCGATGTCCATTGTCCGGGTCCTCAGCAGGGCGACAAGGTCACGCGTACACAGCATTTCTAATGCCTTATTATTATTAGGATTTCTGTGGCCTCAGCCATAAATAGCATCCATACGATTGTTGATGTTATAACTTATAAATATAGTTAGCTACTTCGTTGAATAAATAACATACATCCATATGAATTACTAATGTTTTAGAATAGTTGCTTTGTGTTCATTCTGTTACATTTCCACAGCTCAACATCTGTACCAAATACCAATCTTGGTGAAATTTAAAATTGGGATAGCTTGCGTCCTGGGGACGGACATAGGATAGTTTTCATCCCAGAGAATCAAGGAGTTCCCACGGGAAGCTGTTCCCGGCATACGTTGCAATGCCACGTAAAGTATGGTTTGACAACGCAGAGAGAACAAAGATACAAAAATCAATATTTATTTAGATTTTTTAGTCCAGAAACCGTTGCGGAAGTACACAGAAGAACCCACAAAAGTTTCACCACAATCGTTTCAATAGTTTAGCATTGTAGTTATAGAAGACATACAGACATACGATTGTTTGATTTAAATTTAAATCGCAAAAATCAACGGCCTTGTATTCTAATATGCAAGGAATAACTAATAAGTTTATTTCGCTTTATGTAATCCGATAAATTAGAATCTAAGTAGATAAATCTGTTCAAAGTGCAGCATGCACTAAAGTCTAAACAATCCGCTGCTAGATAGGTAGAATTTGAAAAATAAGCTTTTTGTTATCAAAATATTATAATGAACTTCCGAAAAATAACTCCCGCTTCTGCGCAACATTCTAATTTTAACTTTTGTTTGTTTCAGAAATCCTGCCCTTGTGCCATCCAGTTCTTCTGAAACAATAATACTTATTTCTAAAAGAAAAAAAAGCACTGTGATCCGTACGTGGAAAGAACTCATTAAAAAAAAACAAACTTTGCCCGAAAAAAGTACCTACTTGATAACAGATAAATAAATAAATAATAAAAATAGAGAATCTCAACCCTAAATAAAACTACTTAGTGTATAAATTAAAAAACAAATAAAAAATCTGATTTAATCCCAAAAAGAACTAAGTTCATCATAAACAAATAGAATAAGTAGAAAAAAAATTACTATAAATGAACCTAAACCCAAAAATTCATAGACAATAATAAAATAAAATTTAATAGAAAATTGTATTGGAAAAAAGAACTTAGGTATAAATAAATAGTAGACGATCAAATTAATTTTATTAGTAAACCCTAGGAACAAGTAATACTAGTTCCTTGAGTAAACTTAATTCAAAAAAAAAAAAGAATCATTGACAGCTTTTAAAAATATAGAAACCTTTACCCCAAAAAGAACCTAATGAATCGCCGATAAAAAATATAAACCGTCAATTTCCGGTCAAGTGCGAGACTATCAGATTTTAAAAATATAGAAACCTTTACCCCAAAAAGAACCTAATGAATCGGCGATAAAAAAACAAAAATCGTCAATTTCCGGTCAAGTGCGAAACGATGTGCTAGCCACAGATTAAACTTCAAAAGCGACAGATGCGTGAGTGAGCGCGAAAGGGTTCTATAATGGCCACGCCGCCGGATTCGCCCGTGGAGGAGCACGCCTATGAATTGGAACCTTCTCGAACGCCGAAACCCATCCCGGTGGCCTTGGAGGAGCTGTGCAGACAGACGAAGTTCTCGAAACAGGAGATCAGGGTCATGTATCGGGGTTTCAAAACGGTGAGCTGTTGTTTGTTTCACAGTTTTTTCAGGCGCCAAAAGGTAAAAACCACTGACCTTGACGACCTCCCTGGCGCACTGGTGAGCGCTGTGCTGTTTTATACGTGGTAGTTCCCGACTCCCGGGTTTGATTCCGGTGAAACAAAAAAACAAACAAAATCGCACCGGTCTACCGGACTATTCATTGAATTATAATTAATCTACCACCACCACTGCTACGTCCCGTTCCACAGCTGGACACAGACCTCCTCTCTCATAGAAGAAAGGGGTTTAAAGCTAAGACCCGCCAGGCTGCTCCAATGCGGGTTGGCGGACTATAACGACTTTGTCACAATATGATAGTTGCTCTCCGTGGCACGGTAGTAAGACACCGCCAACTACCAACTCCGGGCTGGCACTGAGAATTTTCTTGACAGAAAAACCCGATGCCTAACAATTATTTGCCCGACCCTGGAATCGAGCCCGGGACCTCGTGATCTGCAGTTGATTATACTAACCACTAGACCAACGAGGCAGTTATTAATTAATCTACCACTAATCATTTATAATTATTCAGACTTAAGATAGAGTTAAAACGAGATAGATTTACCACCCGTTAAGACTGTCTCAAGTCTGAGTAAAGTCAGAGAACGTTTAATAGATCTCAGCCAAAGTCTTTTCAGTAACAAGAAAACAAACACCAAAAAGAAATAGTTTAGAAGGCAATAAAACAATCTCACGCCGGATCAACACCCGCCATTGCTCCAAATTTATCGGCCACAAATAAACACATCTCGTGTACACGCCCGGGAGTCGAACCCCGGACCTTGGTCCGTGCCAAATGCGAATCCCACTTTGTGGTAGCCTTGGCGTGGAATTTATGTTTCACTACATTTTTATTGCCTTCCGTATTTTTTTTTAAATTACTCGTAGGTAAAGGTTGGCGAACGTAGTTCTTTTTTAACCGACTTCCAAAACGGAGCCCTAAAAACCGATTTCAAAAATAAGCAAGCAATTTATAAAACACTAGATAATAAAACAAGAGTCTACGACGGTCAGACCTTCGGTATTTTATAAAAGCCCGAAACTTTCGCTTTCATAATATAAGTGTGATAGTGTGATAGTACTTAATAGCGCTAAGTTTTCGATAACGGTGGACCACTTGTATAACCCCCGGCACGTAAGTCGAGCGGTGACCTTCAAGTGCGCGCAGCGTCGTACGAGTGAGTGGGACACAATACGATTGGAGAGCCAATCAGCGCTTACGAGGGATCCGCGAGAGCTAATCAGTGCTTACGAACGATCCCCACGCCCTCCCCGCGACCTCTTCACACCCCGAGATACCTCATTTTCGACTTCTGCGCATTGAAGGTCACCGGTCGACTTATTTGCCGTGACTTGTACCCTGTATGCAGTATGTACGGTCCGTAGGTAGTGGGGTAACACGGGTCTATTTACCTCTCTCTACTATCTCCCTTTACCAATCACCGTGCATTTATAATTTAAACTTACCTCCCAGTACCTGCGCGTTCGACTCAAAGTGAAATCTTAACGGTGTTAAGTATTCATGCAGCTCGCGCGAAATACTCGTGAATTAAACCCGGCCTGAATAAAAAACGCTGCTCACATTCGCAAGCTAATATCCAAGGTACTTAACTCCGGCGCGCTTCTGAAATAGGATGAAACCCTAAAAATCTTAATAATAAGACATTAGAACTGCTGTGTACCACTTCAAACTGTACAGAACATAATATGTCGCCGCCTTATTACATACACAAGCGTAGTTCTAGCTGTGCAAACAGAATTAAGTCGTAGGAGGTTGCAAATGCGTCGCATCATTCGCTTACTTCAACACATAGTTACATCTGTTGGCTTACCTCACACATCGTTGCGCTGACGACGTCCGCGTCCTCAGCACGGCGACGAGGTCACGCGTACACAACATTTCTAGTGCATTATTATTAGGATTTCTGTGGATGTAACCTTGTTTGATGAATTGAAAATGGCAGTTTGAAAGTGGAACTGTTTTGGCGAAGAATTTTAAATAAACTCACGAATATATTATGTCAAAAAAAACGCAGTGTCGGTTATGAGAACCGACACATGAGGGCACGATTAGCGTCCCGGCGATGACTACGTCTTCCTATGTTGCGCCCGATGCTGCGGTCCGAATTTGTCGTACCGGCGATGGCTACAACGCGACTCTTGCTGAATGGGTAATTGGCTTTCTTCTTGAAGCACGTCCTGTCACGGTCGCCACTTATGTCGGTTATGAGAACCGACACATGAGGGCCCGATTAGCGTGTCCTCTACAATAGATTCGAAGGACAAGAAAGAAAACTAGTAGTTTGAGTGTTAACAGCAAAGAGCGTCTTTATTATAAATCTTAGCCTATATATAAACATTGGCCACGCCCATAGCGCGGCGCGTCATCTAATGAGGTCATCTTCCCGCATTCAAATTATCGCCTTATATGGGCATAACGTAGGTCCGAGCGCGACGCACGCACACATACTCGCACAAATACTAAAACGACGGTAGGTACGCAAATGTCTTTGTACAAATGTAATGATGAGCGTTAACACGCAGAAAACAATTATTTTATCCCCACTAATAAATCATCTAAGTGGTGATGGCCTAGTGGTTAAGACTTCGGCACCTATTTCCTGTATTTTTTAAAAGCTCGCAATGTAATGCAAACAGCTGACGTTAGAGGTCAACGAACGTTGGGTAAGTACCTAGTTGTAACCGCGGATTCCGGGTCGACCCAAAAAAAAAAACTATGAGGTACAATAAGTAAGTAGGTACTTATTGGGTTTTTCTGTCAAGAAATTCTCAGTGCCAGCCTAAAGCCTTTTTACCCCTTAAGAATTTGAGTTTACCGAGTTCGAACCAAGGCGAGCACCTCAACTAGCAAGCGAGTTTTGATCGATGAAATTACTACATAGTATACAAGTATAAATTTAAAAACCCCCGACATACGCCATTTTGTGGCGGCGGCCATCTTGGATTTGCATAGTGCTATTCTACTAGTCAAGCGGCAAGCCCTTTCATTTTTTCATTTGGTGAGTTGTAAAAAAATACGTAATCCGCCATTTTGTAGCGGCGGCCATCTTGGACCGATTTTCATCAAACATAGCTAACAACACTCTCGACTAATTCACCTTTCAAACAAAAAAAAACCGCATTCAAATCGGTCCACACACACACACATACACACACACACACACACACACAGACACACTCACACACTCACACACTCACACACTCACACACACACAGACACGTCAAACTTATAACACCCCGTCGTTTTTGCGTCGGGGGTTGAAAACAAAGTCGCTTTCTCTGTCCCTATATCCCTATGTCCCTATGTATGCTTAAATCTTTAAAACTACGCAACGGATTTTGATGCGGTTTTTTTTAATAGATAGAGTGATTCAAGAGGAAGGCTTACAAGTAGAAAAATTGGACCCGGTAGGTGGCGCTAATAGCGGGCAGGACGACGTCTGCCGGGTCCGCTAGTATGATAATATACAGTATGTAAGAAAAAACCCTGTCAGATCCGTGACGTTGTAATTAGGTATCGTGAGATGGTTCTATTTATGGTAATAATTTTGAAATACTAAGTAAAAAAATTACCCCTAAAAAAACTAAAATTTAATTCTATCAAATAGGGAAAATCACATGGTAACACAGACGCGGCGTCAGCGCTCGGTAGGTATCGGGTAGGTACCTACCTATCGGGTACAAAGTACAGATCGAGTTTATTGTAGTAAGACACGTGCCGGCCAGTCGAGTCTTTGAAGAAGCCGACGCCGCCTTTCGGTATGAACTGGCGGCATTTATGTCGGCTTTTAACAAAGCGAAATTTGTGTACCTAAACCAGGGATTCCCAAAGTGGGGATCGACATCGACCACAGGGGTCGACAAATGAAAACTGATTTTGGGGGTCGACGAGGTGTCGAACCCTGTTAATTAACACAAGTTCTTAAGCAGGGTATTCACCTAGACGTATAGCATGTAACGTATTTGATACTGTATCAACTTGCAAGTGGGTACGGCTCGTCCACGGTCGTGTTGCCGTCCACGCGCACATTGGGAGCTGCCTTTGTGTTCGCAGTGATACCGCCACTCGGCGGGACACTGCGAACTTACTGCGTTTCACGCGCGAACGGCTTGCAGCGGGCTCGTACCTAGGCCTTCGTACTCACTTGATACAGTATCAGATAAATTACATGCTACACGGGTAGGTGAGTACCCTGCTTTATTCAAAATTTCAAGTTACCTAAGTTGTGTTACGTGTACCAACTTGTTATAAGAATGATTAATTTTTTTTACCAATTAATGATGTCAAGTTTACTCACTTAACCAACCGCAAAGTTTTTAAATTGGTAAATATTTTGTATCAATAGAAAAAACTAGAGGTAGGATTTTAATGTAATTGGGTTATGGGGGTCTAAGCTATCACTAATTCATTTTGGAAAAGGGGTCTCTTGCCCAAAACACTTTGAGAATCCCTGGTGTAAAGGAATAGTAATAAAATAAATAAACTTATTTCAAGGTCGGGATAGCTTAAGGCATCTTCACATTATGCTCATTACGCGTTAGGGTTCAATAGTATGGAGGTATGTCTAGTGTTACAGTTTGCTGCTAAACAACGACTTGTTCTGTCAGCGGCAGTAATTACGCATGCAAATGCATACAGCCGGCTGCGATACGCGCGCTATCTGATTCAATCAGCAGTTTTATTCATAAAATTATTCGGTAGTTTTTATTTTGATCACACTAACCAATTCAGTAGGTAAGTGAGCGTGAGTCTGTGGCTCAGCTCAGGTCACTGACTGAGAGTGTGATGCTTTTTAGGGTTCCGTACCCAAAGGGTAAAAACGGAGCCCTATTAATCTCACTCTGCTGTCTGTCTGTCTGTCTGTCTGTCTGCCTGCCTGCCTGTCTGTCCGCCTGTCTGTCCATCCGGTTGTTTGTGCGCTCGTCACAGGTCTCTAGCTCGTAGTAGTTCGTAAGCTGTGACCGAACAAACGAACATTTTTTGGGTTATTCTTTCACGGTTTGTTGCGATGTCTAGCTCGGAAATTAAATATTTCTTACACCCAAAATATTATGTTGTTCATAATTATGTACGGAACCCTAAAAGAGTGAGGCTCTCTCGAGTCAAGACCGACTCGCAGTTGGCCGTTTTATTTTATTTTAGTCGGCAAACAATATGCTGCGCCGGTCGATTCTAAGCTTATTGTGAACACGCCTTTACAGGCTTACACGTGCCAGCGGTATTTACAAAAGGTGCCGCCCGCCGACTCTGGTGTTGTCACATTTCAAAAATTTGCACGATTTTGGGGATTTTGGGCACTAAAAATGTGCATTTTAAATTACAATAACATTTTTATCTTAATGAATAAAATTTTTTAAATATTTTTTTCAGTGATATCTGTGGGTTAACAATATACCCCTTTCGGATCTGACAGGGTTTTTTCCTACATACTGTATAAAACCTACGCGCCTTCTTCATAATGTTGCGTGTGAAGTGGTACCGTACCGCACTCGGCCAGCGTGGTGGACTACGGCCTAAACCCTGACCATTCTGAGAGTAGCCTTATGCCTCGTAACGGACCGGTAATGGGTTGATAATCACAATGATGAAGACATCTATCGACGCGAGTTTCTGTCTGTAGCGCGGTCAATGCGTGCCTCAATTCCAAAAGGTATAACCCGCGGCACGTACATCGAACACTGAAGGAAAGTGGAGGGGGTAAGCTATTGTATTACGTGCGTGACAGTTCCCATACGCAGCTATCCCCTCCACGTTTCATTCAGTGTTCGATGTACGTGCCGCGGGTTATACCTAGTAAACGCGCGCGGAAAGCATTAACGTTTTTTATTACGTACTAGCGGTCCGCCCCGGCTTCGCCCGTGGTACATATATAGCCTATAGCACTCAAGGATCACGTACATATCCAACGGTGAAAGAATTTTTCAAATCGGCCCAGTAGTTTCCGAGATTAGCGCGTTCAAACAAACAAACTCTTCCGCTTTCTTATATTAGTACTAGCGGTTCGCCCCGGCTTTGCCCGTAGTATATATATATAGCCTATAGCACTCAAGGATCACATACATATCCGACGGTGAAAGAATTTTTCAAATCGGCCCAGTAGTTTTCGAGATTAGCGCGTTCAAACAAACAAACTCTTCCGCTTTATTATATTAAGTATAGAAGTATAGATAGACTATAGTTCAACTTTTAATTATCTGCAGTAATCTGACGTTTCCTAATGTCATTCCGTAAAATAATGTTGCCAACCCCATTTCTATAGTGATGTGATACGTTCAATTCATTCAATTTCATTCTCAAAAGTTTCGTTCAAAGTTACTCTTTCATTGTATTGTATTGTATTGTATGTATTTATTAAAAGACAACATAGGTCCAGGTGTTAGTTACAATTGTATACTTATTAACTATGTTAGTTTATTTAATTTATGTAATTAATATAACTATTTACTATAGCTGACATCCAGTGTTTCTTAATAGGACTATCCTGCCTGTCAGCTAGCACCTTCAGAACAATGTTGGAACTGCTTTCAACTCTACTTTTAAGGGAGGCGATTTTCTTCCGTATGATTGCAAAGAAGCCGTCCACTCGTTAACATCATAATTTTATTTATCTACTAAGGTAAAGTCACCCAATTCGGAGGTATTCTAAAATTGGCACCCAATTCGGAGGTATATAGAAAAATAGCGTTTTCAACCGATCACCAAGCTCTTTTTTACTGCAACATATCTTAATCAATTGATAGTTTATCATTCCATAGATAAATGACGAAATATTTGGTTTTATATGTATATGTTTTAAAATAATCGGCAAGTTTTACACTAGCAGCCGGCCCGAACGCATGTTTCATACATTTTGGACCTCGTGCACGAAATACTTACGCTTTTTTAAATAGTGTTTATCCATTAATTTTGAGCATTATTTGTTTTTATTTAGATTTGAATATATGAAGGACTATATTTTCAATAGAAAACAGTCAACTTTTGTGAATATTTGTAAAGAAATTAAGGTGAAAATACGTTTTGAAAATACCTCCGCATTAGGTGCCAAATATTTTAGCCGGTTCCTAATGCGGAGGTATACCGCAGAATTGCGATTTCATAGACTTGATAAGTTTTTCAATTTTTAAGGTCGTTTTATGTTACATACGTCTTGTTTTGGTTTTAAATATTTAAATAGGCTATTAGGTTAAAGAGCCCTAATTATGAGGTACACTTTGGCCTCTAAATCACTAATTATACCGTATCAAAGTTTACATATTTAGGTAATTTATTGATCGAATGTATGGGAAAGCTAAAGAAAATTAATTAAAAAGAAAATTAAATTTATACATATTTCGGTGCAATTTTGAGAGAGTAATGTATATATTTATGAAGATAAACTAAGCTTTAAATTATTTATTTATTATGGAAAAATCTTTTCTTTTTTAACACTCAGAATTAGGGAACGTGTTTTTTGTTACAAAACGCAATTCTGAGGTATTACCTCCGAATAAGGTTCTATGAGCCCCTAATTATGTGGTATGGATAGAAATATATAATTTAATATTATATATATATATATATATATATAGCTGCTTGTGCTGATTGGATGACTGACTCACTCACTCACTCATTGATCACCTCTCCTGTAAAATTTTGTATGATTTTTTTTTCACAAATGGTTTCGTATAGAAGACAAAAATTCATTCAGAGGAAAAATATGCAAAGAGCTGATGATTGAGGATTTGGGAGACGGGTGAGGAGCACGCTTAAAGTATTGAAGATAGGTAGGGGGTGCGCAAGCAAATGTAACTCGAAACGTCATCCAATTGGCAGTGAGCTAAAAAAAATTCAAAATGGCGAAAAAAAAGATGGCCGCCATACAAATTTCGTCGGTGTCCATCTCGGAGGGTATAAAAGATGGAAGAGTGGTTTCTTCGCAAAAGATGATCAGGATCGAAAGGTCTACTCGATGAATAGAAAAAAATTCAAAATGGCGGAATTTGTTTTTCCATAGAAAACGTATGCCGAATATTGAAGTTGGGAACTATGCAAGACTTTGAGACGGTTCCTTTCAAATTTTGTTTTTATAACCCCCGACGAAAAAACGACGGGGTGTTATAACTTTGACGTGTCTGTGTGTGTGTGTGTGTGTGTATGTGTGTGTCTTTCTGTTCCCCTGTGGTGTTCAAAAGGGTGGACCGATTTGAATGCGGTGTTTTTGTTTGAAAGATGAATTAGTCGAGAGTGTTGTTAGCTATGTTTGATGAAAATCAGTCCAAGATGGCCGCCGCTACAAAATGGCGGATTGCATATTTTTTCACAACTCACTTAATATGGGTATCAAATGAAAGGGCTTGATTAGTAGAATAGCACTATTGCAAATCCAAGATGGCCGCCACCACAAAATGGTGAATGTCGGGGGTTTTTTAAATTTTAAATTTATACTTGGATGGAAAAACTCTCATTCTGGCACATGATTCGGAGAAAAAATACGGAAAGTGGTGATGATCGAAGGTTTGGAAGATGGGTTAGGAGCACAGCCAGGGTATTGCTAATAGGTGGGAGGTGCTTAAACAAAAATTACTCGAAACTCCATCCAATTGGTACTGAGCCGAAGAAAACCTCAAAATGGCGGATTCAAGATGGCGGCTATACAAATTTACCAGTGTCTATCTCACCAAGTATAAAAGATGGAAGAGTGATTTCTTCACAAAAGATGATCAATACCTAAAGGTCTACTTGATGAACAGAAAAAAACAATATGGCGGAATTAATTTTTCGTTATACAAAATGTTTTTTCACGGATGGTTTCGTATAAAAGACAAAAAATCAATCGTGGTAAAAATATCGAGAGAGCTGATGATTGAGGATTTCGGAGATGGGTGAGGAGCACGCTTAAGGTATTGAAGATAGGTGGGGGGTGCTCAAACAAATATCACTTGAAACTTCATCCGATTGGCACTAAGCTGAAAAAAAAACTACAAAATGGCGGATTAAAGACGGGTACCGTACAAATTTCGTCAACGACTATCTCACTGAGTATAGAAGATGGAAGAGTGGTTTTTTGCAAAAGATTATCAAGACCTTAAAGATCTATTTATGAAAAAAAAACAAGATTGCGTAATTTATTTTTCGATACATATATTATGGCGATACAGTTCCTTTTCAAAATTTGTTTTTTGTGGAAGAACTCTTATTCTGACAAATGATTCGGAGAAAAATATGGAGAGTTGTAATGATCGAGGGTTTAGAAGATGGATGAAGATAGGTGGAGGCTGCTCAAATAAAAAATACCCGAATGCGAAACCTCGCGGTCCGCTTTAGCGGGTAAAGGTGCTCGTGCTGATTCACTCACTCATTGATCACCTCTGCTGTAAAATTTTGTATGAAAAATTTTTTTTTTCACCAATGGTTTCGTATAGAAGACAAAAATTCATTCGGAGGAAAAATATGGAGAGAGCTGATGATTGAGGATTTCAAAGTCGGGTGAAGAGCACGCTTAAGGTATTCAAGATAAGTGAAAGTGCTTCGAGTGACATTATTTTGCTTGAGCAAATGTCACTCGAAATGTTTTCCAATTGGCAGTGAGCTGAAAAAAAATTCAAAATGGCGAAAAATAGATGGCCGCCATACAAATTTCATCGGTGTCCATCTCGAAGGGTATAAAAGATGGAAGAGTGGTCTTTCTTCGCAAAAGATGATCAGGAGCAGAGCTATCTGCCTCAATCTAACTACATATACTTCTATACTAATATAATAAAGCGGAAGAGTTTGTTTGAACGCGCTAATCTCGGAAACTACTGGACCGATTTCAAAAATTCTGTCACCGTTGGATATGTTCGTGATCTTTGAGTGCTATAGGCTATATGTATATTATTACTAGCGGTCCGCCCCGGCTTCGCCCGTGGTACATATTATATAGCCTATAGCACTCAAGAACCATGAAAATATCCAACGATGAAACAATTTTTGAAATCGGTCCAGTAGTTCCTGAGATTAGCGCGTTCAAACAAACAAACTCTTCCGCTTTATTATATTAGTACAGATGTACCACGGGCGAAGCCGGGGCGGACCGCTAGTGCGATTATAAACGAACTTAATTCATTATATTTACCTATGATGACAAACGATATTATAATTGTTTAATTTCTCAAACTATAAATACTTAAAAATAAAAATTACAAATCAAATAAAACATCCAAACCACTGTAACGAGGCAAAGTGCCCAGAACGCTGGCTGCGTTACCTCATTGAATGGCCAGACTAATATGCTGACCGAGGTAACTGCCAGTCCTCCGGTCACCCGTGGACTCCACGAGACGGAATGACAGGTCCTTAAAAAAGGACCTAGCATCGTATAATATGTTTATTGTTATATTGATCTCTTACTTATAGCTTACTTATAGTTAGTGCTAGAGGATGCCCACGACTTCATTCACGTGGATTTAGGTTTTTAAAATCCTGCGGGAATCTTTGTCTTTCCTAAGCTCTTTTGAGCTCGTACTGTAACAAGTATAAATTAAAAATTTTAAAACCATTCAGCCACCAGCCACCGACATTCGCCATTTTGTGGAAGCGGCCATCTTGGATTTGCAATAGTGCTATTCTACTAGTCATGCCCTATCATTTGATACCCATATTAAGGGAGCTGTGAAAAAATATGTAATCCGCCATTTTGTAGCGGCGGCCATATTGGCCAGATTTTTTCAAACATAGCTAACAACACTCTCGACTAATTCACCTTTCAAGTAAATAAAAACCGCATTCAAATCGCCCCACCCGTTTGAGCGCCTCAGGGGAACAGACAGACATACACACACATACACACACACACACACACACACACACACACAGACACGTCAAACTTATAACACCCCGTCGTTTTTGCGTCGAGGGTTAAAAAGTCACTCATTAAAATAGAATGGACTACCATTACTAAAGTTTTCCCAATGAAAGTCCCATCAAAATCGGTCCAGCATTTCGGAGACAGACAAACACAAATTTTAATGCACCCCAGCTGATAAAAAGGATGTTCAAAGGTTTCAGTGCAACCCAGATTCCAAGTTATTGGAATACTGAGGCTTCTGTAATTTCTGAACTACATAACCGATGACGTTCTTCAAAGAACCGCATCAAAGCCTTGCATTGTTTGCATTCACAACTTGTAGCCTCTTCAATATTCGCCATAAATTTTCTACGGAAAAATAAATTCCGCCATTTTGATTTTTTTTTCTATTCATCGATTAGACCTTCAAATTTTAATCACCTTTTGCTAAGAAACCACTCTTCCATCTTTCATACTCTCCGAGATGGACACCAACGAAATTTGTATGGCGGCCATCTTTTTTTCGCCATTTTGATTTTTTTTTAGCTCACTGCCGATTAGATGACGTTTTGAGTAACATTTGCTCGAGCACCCCCCACCTATCTTTAATACCTTAAGCGTGCTTCTCACCTGTCTCCGAAATCCTCAATCATCAGCTCTTTGAGCTCAGCAGAATGAATTTTTGTCCTCTTTACGAAACCATTAGTGTAAAAAAAAATTCATTCAAAATTTTACAGGAGAGGTGATCAATGAGTCAGTGAGTGAGTGAATGAATCATTACACATAAACATATAAACAATTACATATGCGTATCGAATTGATTTTGAAATCTATTAATAAATACAGTTCATTTTGAACACCATTTTGAATTCATTCTACTCGTTTCCCTTTGTATTTTGTACCTCCGAATTAGGATTTTTACCTCCGAATTGGGGGATTCGGACTTTTTTCATATTTAATTTAATTTTACATTTAAATCAAGTTTTAATTGTTGTTCTTTTAGGATATTTCAAGAGTTAAATAAATAACGCTTCTGATAAAAATAGCCAGTTCTTCAGAAAGGTGTAGTAAATGCTTAATTTTTGACGTTCTTTCGAGTTTTGATGAAAATACCTCCGAATTGGGTGCCTTTACCTTAATTTTATTTATCTATCATAATTTTATTTATCTACTAAGTAAATGGATGGCTCCTACGTATAAAAGCCAACTAATTTTGTCGTCTTGACTTTTTGTGGCAAACTTTTTTTTTTGTTAATTTGTGATTTTACTAACAAACAATGTGAAAGACTTTTTGTATAATTTTAGGTAATTTTATTGATTAAACTGTGATCTTTAAAAAAAAGCTTGCTTTTGTTAACTAGGTATTTCTTAAGAAAACACAATACGTTTTAAATACGGGTCCATAACTATACGTTTTAAAGAGTAAAGACTATCGAACTGAAAACCAGATCATAAATAATTTATATTTATTGTGTGAGATAACAACTTAATTTAACTTTCACTATAAGATGAGTAAAAATATAAAAAAAATACATATTTTAACGGCCACTTTGGCACATTGGCCTTATTAGGTTGTTTTTGGAGTAAAATAAATATAATAAAAACTAATGTACAAGGGTTAAAGTGCAGTAAAAGAATAACTTAAATATATACAAATATAACACTATGTTGTAAATAAATAAGGACGATATCTGTCATAGTTAACATGCTGCTGCCCCTTTATTTAAAAAAATGATATTTTTAAAAGAATACTTACTAGTTATTCAGAAAAAAATTTATTGAACAGTAGTTACATATTTTTGGAATCTACTTATAATTTTCTAGATGATTTTGACCTTCCTGGTGCAGTGGTGAGCGCTTAGGTCTTATAAGTGGGAGTTTCCGAGTTCGATTCCCTGCAGGGGCAATTTGGGATTTTATAATTTCTAAATTGTTTTTGGTCCAGTCTGGTGGTAGGCTTTAGCCGTGACTGGTTAGCACCCTACTGGCAAAGCTGTGCCGGCCGGCTGCCAAGCGATTTAGCGTTCCGGTGTTCCGGTAGGATGCCGTGTAGAAACCGATCAGGGGTATGCATACCTCTTTCAAGTCTGCCCCCTTCCGTATTCGACTGCATCATCATTTACCATCAGGTGAGATTGCAGTCAAGGGCTAACTTGTAGTTGAATAAAAAAATAGATGATGATTATGAACTTAATCTGATTTTTGATAATTTTTTTTCAACTTTTGTCTTTAATGCGGAATCATGGTCACCCCATCATACGGGTGAAAGAGTTCCGTATCGACGGGATGAACATTCAATGTTTGACAGTTACGAAACCCATGAACATTTTGTATGGGAAAATGTTTTTTCTTTTATTTTTTCGTCAATTTTCCAATATTTTTAACAGTTATTCTGCTATTCGGGACGGAGACAAATACAACAAATCAAAAACCATGAAAATCGGTCCAGCCGTTCTCGAGTTATAAGTGTTCTAACAAACCAGACTTTGTTTTATATATTAAATATATATGTATTTATATATATACATATATATAGGTACACTTTGTACATAAAATATAATAATTACTTAAAATATAAACTTTAATTTGAATAAAATAATTGAATGATTCAAATCAATCAACTGTACCCCATCCCTATTTTATTTTCGTTAAAAAGTGACAACCCACGAAACTTCACATTAGTGCATACAATTAAAAGTCGAAGTATAGGTACGAAACCCTCGTGTGCGAGTCCGACTCGCGCTTGTCCGGTTTTTTGTGTTGGGTTAGCAGATGACTAAGTTTGTTTATTGTAAACTAAAAATGTGAGTGATTAATAATGATGATGAATAATTATTAATTTTTATAAACGACGTCGTTTTCTTAATCGCCTATTTTTTATCTCTTTTTTAACTTAAACATCCTGTAGCTCCTAAAGTAATAATCGTAGAGGAAAAATGAATGGGACCAAAGTAGAAAATATTATGTAGAAACTTTTATGAGAAGTAATCATAATTTTATTCATATATACTTTCGAGATATGAGTAAAAATCTAAAAACCGGCCAAGTGCGTGGCGGGCCACGCGCAGTGTAGGGTTCCGTAGTCACAATCCTCGAAAAACAGATATAACTCCTTAACCTGTGATAGTTTTCCTTTAAAATTGATTATATACCCTACTGCTGTGAATTTTTTCAAGTTCCTATATACTGCCATTTGGCTGATAGAGGGGGGGGGGGGGGGGGGGACACTTGAGTCTAATAAAAATTTGCACTTTAAAACATCATATTTTACAAACGGATCTAGAAATCGAAAAATGATGTTCCCACACCCACAGTATTTTTAAAAGACCTATTCAACGATACCCCACGCTATGGGGTAGACGAGAAAAAAAATATTCATCCCCAATTTACATGTAGGGGAGCTACCCTAAAAAAAATATTTATCAAAATTTTATTTCACCACTTTGTCGGCGTGATTAATATTTATACTCATGCCAAATTACGGATTTCTAGCACTAATAGTCTCTGAGATTAACCGAGGACGGACAGACGGACAGACGGACGGACATGGCGAAACTATAAGGGTTCCTTGTTTACTACGGAACCCTAAAAAAGGGACCTGAATGCCATTCCATGTAATCCGAATTCAACGCGGACGGAATCTAGGACTAAAACTAGTACAAAGTGTGTTTGTCTGTCCGTATTGACGTGGTTTCCGAGCTTATATAATGCGTATCAGTTACGAAAATAAACACACTTACATAACCCTCGTCAGTCGTCACTATTTCCGAACGTGTTTCGCCGACGTACAAAATGGCTTCCAAACACCTGTCAAATTGACGGGGCGGTTATTTTTGGCGCGAACGGTCGTTGACATCACCCACTGACCTTTCAGTTGACAGGGCTTATGATAGAGCATGCAATGACCTATAGCATAACCCATCGAACTATTAAGCATACCTAATTACTAAGTACCTACTTTAAAAGGTATACCTCTACCTATTTAAAAAAAATTAATCCCACTATGATCCGACTTCAATATTTGTATAAGTATAGAAATTGGTTAATTGGGGAAATGGAATATTATAGGTATTAGTCACGTACAGGCTACAGTATGGCTAATATTAAAAAAAATTGACTTTAATATAACGAAATAGAGATTAACTGAAAAGTGTCCCGCACCTTGAAAACTTCTGAACAATCATGATAAAATTGTCAGTGTTCCCTATAATGTTGAAGTAAATGTAAACCAATAAAAAAGAATTGGGTCTCGATCCGACCATTGGTTTCATAGAAATGCGTGGACAAACAAACATACATACAAACATACGCGCATACCTACATCCATAAAATTTTGTATATTTGTTTAGAAGCCGCAATAGATTATTATCTACTAGCGACCCGCCCCGGCTTCGCACGGGTAGTAGAGTATATTATGCGTAGGTACTACCCGCTCAGGGTATAATACGGGGTAAAAACTTGGTTTTTTGAACTTTTCACATAAATTTTGAGGTTATGTGAAAAAAGTGTAAATATGAAAGTTGTAGATCTTTTTATTACCTACAACTTTGCAATTTTATTTTTTTCCATAAGACTTCTAGTTTTGCCGGAAATCGAGATAAACCGTTTTCTACCCTTAAAACTCCCCCCCCCTTTTTTCCCGAGCTCAGATCGCCCGTAAATTATTTTTCCTTGTATTTTTATAATATTCTCCTCCTTTTCCAATGGGTTTCATCCTACGTACTTACTGTGATTTTTTTTTTTGTTTCAAAAATTATCGACACTGGGCTATAGGGAGAACCGCGGCCACCGACGCGCTTATAGGCACGCCCCCGCCCGCCGCAATTTTTAAATCTGTAATATCTTCGAAAGTATTCATTTAAATCATATACTGTAAAAGGCCATATGGATTTATATTAAATCAACAATGTATTTAAGGTATTTTAATAATTAGATAAGGATTAATGTTGTATTGGTTGAAATCGCTTCGAAAATTAGCCATTATTTGTCGTAAAAAGTAAATGACAAAAAAATGTTATTGTGGGATATCCATAAGAGATAGACATATACCATCGCGGACTTTTCTGTAGACCTTTTCAATGTGTACAATACTTAGTACATTATTTTGATAAATCTCGTAGGGTTCAGCCTGCGTTTGCAATGTAAGCGGAAAAAATGTAATTATTTACGACATCACATTAGAAACCTCAAAAATAACAGTATTTCTCCACTATTTAATTGATGTTATTATACATATAAACCTTCCTCTTGAATCACTCTATCTATTAAAAAAAACCGCATCAAAATCCGTTGCGTAGTTTTAAAGATTTAAGCATACATAGGGACATAGGGACATAGGGACATAGGGATATAGGGACGGAGAAAGCGACTTTGTTTTATACTATGTAGTGATACTAATAAATAAAATTGAAGTGTCTGTCTGTAATATCGAAATAACTACCTCATATTAAGCTCATATGGTTATTTGAACGATACTATAACCGAATCACACGTTTTTAAAATTTTTGTCTGTCTGTCTGTCTGTCTGTCTGTCTGTCTGTCTGTCTGTCTGTCTGTCTGTTTGAACGGGCTAATCTTTGGAACGGCTGAACCGATTTTGACGGGACTTTCACATACAAGTAGAGAATTAACCAGGGAGTAACATAGGCTACTTTTTTAACCGACTTTCAAAAAAGGAGGAGTTGTGTTTTTCTACCTATGTACACTGATATCTCCGAGATTTCTGAACCGATTTGCGTAATTTTTTTTTAATCGATAGAGAAACATTGCGACACTGTCCTACAAAAAATTTGGATTCCAACTCCTCAATCCTGATGCTGTAGGGGATCTGATCCCCAAAACTAATGGGATTTAGGCACTGTCGGTTATTTAAATTGATATTGGGGATACCAATTAAAGACTTTATTGTTGAATGACCTCGAGTAGGTACATGTCCAACTCCTCAACCCTGATGCTGTAAGGAATTGCATTCCGAAATCGTAAGGATCCCACGGAATTTTTCCGTTTTGTGCACGGGTTACTACTTACTACAGATAGGCTACTTTTTGTTCTGGAAAATCAAAGTTCCCACGAGATTTTTACAAACCTAAATACACACGGGCGAAGCCGTGGGCATCATCTAGTCATAACTAATATTATGTGAACATAATATTGCAATTCCAATAATATTATATTCATACCTACATGTATGAAAAAGGAGGTAATCAATTCGACACGTACCTATATATTATGTATATACGTGTCGAATTGGTAACCTCCTTTTTTGAAGCCGGTTAAATAATTTAGAATTTTGAAAAGCAACTTCACTGAAATTTCCGTCGTGATGCGAGTGCTGCGAGTCAATTTGCGTTAATTGGATGCTAATTGAACCAACTGACACTGGAAACACAGCTGGAAATTCACTTTCATTTTTTTCATCGATGTCCGGGCGTTTTAGCGCCCTGGATTCTAGCTTATTGATTTACCCGGGACACCTTTGATACTGTTTCTCTTTAGTAATAACTCTCTTTCACTGTGTATTGGATATTCAAATTCAAAATTATTTATTTCGATGTTGGTACTGTTTCGATTGGATACCTATATAATAATATATATTACAATATCTTAGAATAAAACACTCTTTCACTATGTACCTATTCGATATTCAAATTCAAAATTACTTATTTATTTCGATGTTGGTACTGTTTCTATTGGATACACTTCTTCACTATGTATTCGATATTCAAATTAAAACACATTTATTCCGATGTTGGTACTGTTTCGATTAGGTACCTAAACCAACCTAAAACCAATGATGTATTACTTACACCTCACTGCCTCTAAAACCCTCTTTCACTGTGTATTAATTAATATTGAAATTAAAAATTATTTATTTCGATTTTGACACTGTTTCTCTGTGGTAATAACTCTCTTCAGCATAGATAAAATGATTTTCTCTTCCGTGCTCTTCACTGTGCATTCGATATTCAAATTCAAAATTATTTATTTCGATTTTGGTACTGTTTCGATTGGGTATTATTACTCTTTCTGTATGTAAAACTACCTCGTTGGTATAGTGGTCAGCATATTCGAACGCAGATCTCGAGGTCCCGGGTTCGATTCCCGGCCGGTCGGGCAAAATAATTGTTAGGTATTGGGTTTTTCTGTCAAGAAATTCTCAGTGCCATCCCGGAGTTGGTAGTTGGCGGTGTGTCACCCCCGTGCCTCGGAGAGCACGTTAAGCAGTCGGCCCGGTTATTATCACTATCATGTGACAATAGTCGTTAAAGCCCACCAAGTCGCATTGAAGGAGCGAGACGGGTCTAAGTTCTAAGTCCCTCTCTCCATATGAGGACTATGCCCAGCAGCAGCATGGTGGTGGTGGTAGGGACATCTACTCCATGTGTCCTCAACACAGCAACAAGGTCACGTGTACACCGCCTACCCAGGCATGTTTTTGTTTTTACGCATTAAAAAAAAAAGTCCACCAGAAAAGCGGCCTCGGCCACGTATTCAAATTCGAATGTTTAATAAAGCTGATTACAATAAGAAACGATTGTGATCGCCGAGGCGCGCCATTGCGTGACTTTCGCGGTCGAAATATACAAAAACGCGATTTTATTTTGTAGAACGTACCTACCTACCTACTTATTTACGTTGCTTTGTTTTGGGCGTCAAAAGCTTTTTGGCAACCGACAGCTTTCGGTATTGCGTGTTCGTTTTGCATATTTCTTGTAAAATACTGTCTACAATAATTTTGTTACTACAGAATGTTATTAGGTAGGTACATAGGTCACAATCATATTTTAAGAGGTACCTTTACAAAGGTCAATACAAAGGTAACGATACCCGAAATATACTATAATGCAAGCGTTTAGCGCAGACAGACTGAAATATTTGGCATCGGACAGTCACTATTTATCATTTGAACCCAGATTCATTCATGGTTATACATATACTTAGGCACATTTTTTTAAATATTTTATTTGGATTGACAACTCGCAAATTAACAAAACTAGTAAGTACATTTCTTCGTTGTGTTCAGAAAGCGCGGAGCAAGCAGCTGGTGGCGCCATCTATTATGTCTATCCGAAACTAAATAATATTTCGGTTTTGCCGCTCGGACGTCGCTTCTCGATTTTTTCGTATATATAAAATGTAGCCTATGTCACCCGGCCTATAACAAAGAATTAATTGACACCTCTACCAATTAATTGTATTTAAAAAAAAGAATCTCATACAAAAATTGGATACAAACATACATACATACACACATAGACTGCTGAAATCATAACCCTTCCTTCCTTTTGGCTTTGCCGTAGTCGGGTAACAATAAATACGCAGACACAGTAACTTTGCTATAAGAGTTGCGGCTACTGTTGCAACTACAGTTTGTGACGTTTTCATTAATTCTAAGCAACTGCGCAGACATAGCAACTTTCTCTAGTTTAGTTGCTGTAATTAGCAACCGCGACGGAAAGTGTAAAGTTGACAGTTGCTTCATAGTTGCTGTCTGCGCATCGCCTAGGCGCAGGCCCCATTGTGAGGCCTGCTAATGAGGCCAGCGCCTTAGGCCTACCATTCACGGGCGCACCGATCCGCGAGTTTTGCCGCTGGCGACAAGTCCGCGGACCAATTTTCGTGTGAATGGTAGGATTCGCGGTTATTTGTCCGCGACGAAGCTAGCGGCGAGCCGCACCCGCGCCGCGCCCTACCAATCTATGCATGTTTGGGCGCGCGGTAGATTTGTCCGCGAACTTAGGGCCCGGCCCACTGAATAACTAACTTTACGACTATTGACATACGGTCGCGCGGTACGACGCGCGCGGTGTCAGCAAGCAGCAGAGATACGTGCGAGGCTCGCCACAGTTCACAAGCGACTGACGCGCTCGCGTAGTGTGTGGGCGGTGACGGATTTGTCGACGGCTCGCCGCTCGGGGTGCGGCTCGCGGCCTCAGATTAAGTATCACGTTTTCTTTGTATTCCTCGCGGCGCGTCCAATGGGGCACTTTAGTGACATAGCACAGCCTTCTATACCTTAGACAGTAGGTAAAGAACAAGACAGTAAAGAAGAGCTGTGGTCATATTCATCCATAATGTAATGATCGACAATATTGTAACAGATCTGTCCCCGGGCTCACGCGGAACATTTGGTTGGTTGCAGGAATGCCCGGAGGGCGTGGTCCACGAGGACTCCTTCAAGGACATTTACGCCAAGTTCTTCCCACACGGAAGTAAGTATTAATCTTATTCATTAGTCATTACTTTATTATAGTTTTTGAGGTGATATCGTCTTATAAATCGATGAACGCCGGCTACACGCACGAAAAAGCATGACTGATTGTCACGTACCGCGTGCAAGCGAGAGCGCGGAACAAGCGATAGGGGAGGCACGATCAGATTGTTGTTTTCTTAAGACGTTATGACGTAAAATTATCGCCCGTAAACTGACTTTACAGACAACCAATTTTTAAAAAAAATTACATTAGTTACCTACTTAGTACAAAATATTAAAATTCATTAATTAAGTACCTACAAAATTTTTAGCGTTCAATATCGAAATGGTAAAACGGGTAGTTTCGATACTGAACGCTAAAAAATATGGTGCTATTTCGCCCATCCGTCGATCTGTCACAGCTAGCGATTTGAAAAAAATTGGGGCTAATCGTCGTAGATATCATCAAGCGATGGTCCACTGCTGGACATAGGTCCCTCGTGGGGACCGTACCACACGCCGCGATTTTGTGCCGCTTGTGTCAGCAGAATCACTACATAGTATAAAACAAAGTCGCTTTCTCTGTCCCTATGTATGCTTAAATCTTTAAAACTACGCAATGGATTTTGATGGTGTTTTTTTAATTGATAGAGTGATTCAAGAGGAAGGTTTATAAGTAGAAAAATTGAACCCGGTAGGTGGCGCTAATAGCGGGCAGGACGACGTCTGCCGGGTCCGCTAGTTATATAATATTGCGTTCGAATCAGGTAAATTCTATGAACGTAAGGTATGTTTCTCACGTTCCAGACTCCGCGTTGTACGCGCACTATGTGTTCAAAGCCTTCGACGTCAACTGCAGTGGCGCCATCAGCTTTAGGGTGAGTTCAACTTTATGTCCAAAATAATGAAACTTCACATGATAACCTTACCTACTTCATTATAATAAAACGAGCGGATACCCGCGACTTCGTTCGCGTGGATATTTATTTTAATAATCCCGTGGGAATCATTTTGTTTTTCCTATGCTCCTTTGAGCTTAAACCTTGCTAAAAACTGTTAAAAGTTCACTGGCGGATGTTTAGGTACATCAAAATGTAAACATCCACCAGCGAAAGTCCCATCAAAATCGGTCCAGCCTTTCGGAGATTAGCCAGTAGTCTTTAAAGTATCTACTTTCTAACAAAAAAAGAATGAATGAAATCGGACCACCCGTTAACGAATTACAGCTAAGTACACATTTTGCCTTTCATCCCCTCTCCCAAGGGAACCGTGCTGAATTTCGGGATAAAAAGTATCCTATATGTTACTCCATAGTATGAACTTAAATCATGCCGAGTTTCATTTCAATCCATTCAGTAGTTTTTACGTGATGCGCGCACAAACATACAGACAAACAGACAAACAGATAAACAGACAAACAGACAAACAGATAAACAGACAAACAGACAAACAGACAAAAATTTCAAAAATAGCTTTTTTACGTTCTATTACTTATCCCTAACATCCCCCAGTTATCATTTTGCAAAAATCTTCAATGTACAGATACGGCAATTCTACGATTTTATTATATGTATAGATTGAAAATTTAAAAAACCCCCGACATTCGCCATTTTGTGGTGGCGGCCATCTTGGATTTGCATAGTGATATTCTACTAGTCAAGACCTTTCATTTGATACCTATATTGAGGAAGTTGTGAAAAAATATGTAATCCGCCATTTTGTAGCGACGGCCATCTTGGATCAATTTTCATCAAACATAACTAACAACACTCTCGACTAATTTACCTTTCAAACAAAAAAAAACCGCATTCAAATCGGTCCACCCGTTTGAGCACTACAGGGGAACAGACAGAAACACACACTCACACAGAGACACGTCAAACTTATAACACCCCGTCGTTTTTGCGTCGGGGGTTAAAAATAAACTTACGAGCTAAGGATGTGAGTTAAGCATGAGAGCTAAGCTGCGTACTAAGGATCCGGGCTAAGAATGCGTGTTAAGGATGCATGCTAAGGATTCGTGCTAAGGATTCGTGTTAAAATGAGAGCTAGGAATGCGAGGTAAGGATGCAAGCTAAGGATGCGAGCCAAGGATGTCAGCTAAGGATTCGTGCTTAGAATGAGAGCTAGGCATGCGAGGTTAGCGTGATCTATAAGGATGCGAGATGAAGATACTTGCTAAGGAATCTAAGGATGCGTGCTAGGGGTTCGTGCTAATGGTGCGAGCTAAGTATGGAAGCTGAGGACGCGCGCTAAGGATGTGCTCTAAGGTTGCGAGCCAAGGATGCGATGGATGCATGTTAAGGATGTGAGGTGAGGATGCATGCTAAGGATTCGTGCTAGGAATGAGAGCTAGGCATGCGATGAAGATAAGATGAAGATGCAAGCTAAGGATGCGTGAGTGGTGTAGCGGGTTTGCTGTCGCGTATTTCCCCCGCACACGTCTGATGGGGGGCAGACGAGCGGGGGGGTAGGGGGGTTGTAAGGAGGTCACGACAATAACAAGGCGAATGGGCAATAGCATATAATTCTGTCTTGCCGGAATTTAGTGTCTTGAAAGACTGCCATCCCACGGCGCCGATCCGGGCCAACTTTTCCAGATCACTCCATTTCCTTTCTTGTAAGTTTCTTTGTGATCGAAGTAGCAACTAGTAAAAACTACTTAAGTACAAACTTTTTAAGTGACTACCAAAAAACGGGGAAGTTTTTCAATTCGGCGCGTATAATTTTTTTTTTAATCTGTAAAATGATTTCTCTGAGATTTCTGAACCGATTTTGCGCTAGGTAAAAGCTTTTTAAGTGACTACCAAAAAATGGGGAAGTTTTTCAATTCGGCGCGTATCTTTTTTTTTATCTGTAAAATGATTTCTCTGAGATTTCTGAACTGATTTTGCGCTAGGTAAAAGCTTTATAAGTGACTACCAAAAAACGGGGAAGTTTTTCAATTCGGCGCGTATCTTTTTTTTATCTGTAAAATGATTTCTCTGAGATTTCTGAACTGATTTTGCGCTAGGTATCTACTTAGTTATTTAATCGCTAGAGGAAGGTCTATTAAAACTCAGCAATCCTGATGCTTGCTACAGAGTACCAGAGTACCTAGTAGGTACTGCACTCTTATGCCGTGGGTATTCAGGAGCTGTCGATTGTGCATTGATATTTAACACTGAAAAGCTGAAATTAAAAATTATTTTCGTAAAAACAGACTTCAAGCGCCATTCACTCCAAAATAATAGAATGGAAAAAGTATATCACGGACTGTACGGCCTAACCACTGAACCGATTTTGACGTTTGACACACATAGATAGCTTGCATCCCGGAGAGGGACCGCGATATAGTTGGGAAATCAAAGAGTTCCCCACGGGATTCATGCATCGTCTAGTAAACTAATAACATTTTATATTTAAACCACAAGCGGCAATAAAAATTTATCAAACTAGATCTGTGTCGTAAAAATCGTGTAACTTTTAAATTTTGCGAGTAGCATAAAATTTTATACAACGTTAGTTTTACTTAAAGCAAAACCTGAAAGTAGTTTGCTCAGAATCACTAACAAAATCGAATATTACATCGATACCCATATTGAGGGCGTTGTGATAAAATATGTAATCCGCCATTTTGTAGTGGCGGCCATATTGGACCGATTTTCATCAAACATAGCTAATAACACTCTCGACTAATTCACCTTTCAAACAAAAAAACCGCATTCAAATCGGTCCACCTGTTTGAGCGCTACAGGGGAACAGACAGACACACACACACACACACAGACACGTCAAACTTATAACACCCCGTCGTTTTTGCGTCGGGGGTTAAAAATTAATTCAGAAAGTTTGCCAATGCGTATAATATAATAGAATCTTTCTTTCTTCTTTCTTTCAGTCTACACGACATGTCAACTGAACACCCAATACACTTAGACAACTAGCAGACACTATTAGTCTCTTGGAAATGGGCCAAAGCAATTCGCAAATTCTCAGATTCGTGCCGTCAGCTTGTTTTGTATAGGCAGTACCTACATACAGTGAATTAAGTGCCAAGACCATGTTAGACATTAGCGGTTCCTATCCTTACTAATTTCTGACTGTTGTCACCTTTTGGTAAGAGATGACAAGTATAAATTAAAAATTTAAAAACCCCCGACATTCGCCATATTGTGGTGGCGACCATCTACATAGTAGCTATTCTACTAGTCAAGCCCTTTCATTTGATACCCATATTGAGGGGGTTATGAACAAATATGTTATCCGCCATTTTGTGGTGGCGGCCATCTTGGATCGATTTTTATCAAACATTGCTAACAACACTCTCGACAAATTCATCTTTCAACCAAAAAAAAACAGCATTCAAATCGGTTCACCCGTTTGAGCGCCACGGGGGAACAGACAGACAGACAAACACACACACACACACACACACACACACATGCACACACACACACACACACACACACACACACACACACACAGACGTCAAACACGTCAAACACCCCGTCGTTTTGCGTCGGGAGTTAAAAATGCGCTGATCTTTCCAGATCCATCAGTATATAACTCGACAAAGAAAAGACCTTTTGGATTTCTTTTACTTTTTTATTTGTGTACGGAGTTTGGAGTTCCCATAGATGGATAGAACTTTCAATACCCATTAGTAAGTCTCATCATTTGCTGTAACGTTCACCGGAAAACATCGTGAATAAAACAGGCGAGCGGCAGGAATTTTAGTATAGAAGACACGCCTAGTTTCCAAAAACTACTTTCAGACCTTCTCTATATTCTTTTGTATTGTATTTATAGAGGGGACGCCTACCGTCGCCAGGCGGGTGATCACTGATCAATCCTATGTAAGGACCATTTCACCCAGTTTTTTTTTATATATAGGAATAGCGGGCAACTGAGCAAGCGGATCACCTGATGTTAAGTGATAACCGCCACCCATGAACATTAGCAGCACCTGAGGAACCACTAATACGTTGCCGGCTTTTGAGGAAGGGGACTGGCTCTTCAGCTCGCTGCCGGAACACACGGATGCTTTGCAGCAGATTACGGCTGAAGTGTGGTCGCTAGCCAGGCGGATTCGGGGCAGGATGCTACCACAAAGCGATAATACCATCCAGATTAAATTGTGTGGTATCAGGCACAACGACCCGAAAAGGGGACTGAGAGCGTCAGGGCCTCGTTAGCATATTGGCAGGGTGCGCGCGCAGGTGAGGTTGACTTTAGCCACATAGGTGGAATTTGGGCCACTTACACCCCGAAATGTTTCCCATGTTTGGACATAGGTTACTAGTGTCAGGTCTACTACCTGGCAGTCTACCCCCCCTCAAACCTTCCCGTGGCTTTCGTAAACCTAACAATGTACCCTATAGAAAGGTTTGTTTAGTTCCTATGAAACCCACGGTAAGCCACCATGTTTCGGATTAATTCGGAATATTTGAATGGGATAAGTGTATATTCCAGGAGCTGCTGGTGACGCTGTCGACGCTGCTGCGCGGCTCGGTGTACGAGCGGCTGCGCTGGGCGTTCCGGCTGTACGACGTGGACGGGGACGGCGCCATCACGCGCCAGGAGCTGGCCGAGGTGGTGGTGGCGGTGCACGAGCTGCTCGGAAGACGCGCGCCGCCCGGCTCGCCCGCCTCGCGCGTCGACGACGCCAAGGCGAACGAGCAGGTGAGATCTTCTTCTTCTTCTTCTTCTTGCGGCTATGTTAGTTATAGGCCTCTGTAGCACGTTGACCGTCGCCAATCTATTGTGGTCGCCACTGTCTTTTTCCTCATCGATAGAGCAACTGCTGAGTTTCTTGCCGGCTCTTCTCAGCAGAATCAGCATTCCGAACCGGTGGTAGATTCTTGACATGTCATAAGAGCCACACGTTGGCCTACGTGAAATAAATGATTTTTAATTTGAATTTTGAATTTAATACTCGTTGCCGCCAGATATCAGCACTTTTTCGACGCCTCGTGCGAACAATCGAACAAGCAGGTGATTGTTTCGGACATTGTCGGAATTTTTCACTCCATTCCAGCTTTAATTTTCCACGATTGATAACAAGTTTTGCGAAGTTCCCAATCCTCTGAAATGCTAATTGAAGATCGTTTGGACTGTTCCAGGTGGACCGCGTGTTCAGGAAGCTGGACCTGAACCAGGACGGCGTGATCACGATCGAGGAGTTCCTGGAGTCGTGCCTCAAGGACGACGTGATCACGCGCTCGCTGCAGATGTTCGACACGGTGCTATGACGGCAGACCGACGTGGAGTCCAGGTATATATCGTTGATGAGCTGAACCGGGACGGCGTGATCACGATCGAGGAGTTCCTGGAGTCGTGCCTCAAGGACGACGTGATCACGCGCTCGCTGCAGATATTCGATATGGTGCTATGACGGCAGACCGACGTGGAGTCCAGGTATATATCGTTGATGAGCCGGACCAGGACGGCGTGATCACGATCGAGGAGTTCCTGGAGTCGTGCCTCAAGGGCGACGTGATCACGCGCTCGCTGCAGATGTTCGACATAGTGCGTTAGACATGCTGTGGCCACACAAAATGAGCTGATTATTCTGCAGCTGCATACAGTTTATCACAATTCTCATTAGTTCCGGACACTTTCACTCTCACTTTTCTTAGCGATCAGCGCCAAATGACGATAATCAAATTGTACTTTCAGTAGATAGCAAATCCAGGTTTTGTATTTATAGAGGTCAGTTGTAGCGCCAGAGTGACGTGGACTTCAGGTTTTGGTACATAACTAGGCATGTAAAGTATCTCCTGACAGTTTTACATCTAATAGCGGTGACTTCACTCTTATTTGTAGATCTACTTTACTTTCACAATTGGGTTTTGGAGCAAAATAAACTTTTTCTATTTCATGTACCTAGGTAGGTAATTAGTAATTATTATTACTAATGGGTATAAGCGTATAACTTAAGTTTTGGGTTATCAAGCTAAGAATAGAGGAATGTTAATCCGCCATTTTCGTTTTCTTGTTCACACACGTGAACGCGACAGAATAATAAAATGGCGGTTTACACCAAGTTTACACTGAGCAATACAGAAATAGGAAATGGCGGTTAAACATTCTTATTGTTATTTTGATCGCATTATGCTACAAACGAGTGCTCAGCAAAATTAAATAATTTTTTGAACTTTTTAAATTTTTGACGTGTTATAAAACGATGAACGTCGGCCACACGCAGGAAAAATCATGACTCATTGTCACGTACCGCCTAGCCGAGCGCGCAACAAGCGATAGAGAGGCAATGTTAGCCGAGCGTGCAAGCGAGAGCGTGGAACAAGCGATAGAAAGGCAATGTTTTCTTATGCCGTATTATTTTATCACGTATTATTTTTTTTCTTTTTTATTTTATTTTTATTTTTTTATACATTATTTTTGTGATTCCAGGGTCGTGATAAAGCGCACCTACCACCACGCGTGCCCCCGCCACGGCCTGTACGACATGGCGGCGGCGTGGCTGTGCCGCGCGGACGTGGCGCGCGTCGCCGCCGCCGTCGACAACTTCTACCGGCGCGTGCTCAAGCCGCGTATCAGGAGCGTGCTGTTTTTCCATTTCTAAACATTTTTTAACTGTTAGCGTGGTTTAAAAAAGTCTGATTGGAAATCTATAAAGTAATTCTAATAAATATTTTATGCTATTGGTTTTTTTTTTTTTTTTAATTACATCTTTCATTTCCTTCTGAGTGTATTTTTTTATTACCACGTTGTTCTATTTACAATGGGGGAATATTTTTTCGTGGCATTTTTTTTTACTTTTTTCTTATTTTAAATTCAAGGATTCTATTCATAGCCATTTTTTTATTTATTCAATTGCAGAATACAATAATTTGATTTGTTTTCGATTTTTTTTTTTGTAAATTTTACTATAATAACTATTTCCAATTTGGCTACAAATTATATTTGAATCGGGGTGTTTCCATTTGAAGTATTTTAGGCAAATTTTGGATAAATTCTAATGCAGAGGTCAAATTTAATTTTTTTTATATAGAATTTATAAGCCCTCTAATCAGACGTTTAAAAAATGAGCGCCACTGATTATTTATAACTAAGCGAATAATTAAGTTCTCAACAAAACGGATGGATTGACGGATCATTCTTAGATATTTCCAAAGTAGGTATACTTAATGAAGTTATTACAATTGCAAAGCAAATCCGGTCAGAAGCTAAATTGGTGACATACTTACCTAAAATATAAGTAATTCAGGTAGATTGTCCTCATTATAATATTATGTACCTACCTAGTTCAGAATGTTCAACAATACGATAAGTAGAAGCTGCGCTTACAATGGCAAAATTTAGAGAATTAGGTACATCAACGTAAGTGGTTTATCTTCTACCTACTTACTTTTTCAGAAAAAAAGTAAAGTTGTTAAAAGCGCAGTTTAAACTGTTTTTTTTTTTAGAATTTATGTATATTTAATGATTGCTGTAGATAGTGACTATTATTAATAATTGTAGACCGCAGAAACTAACAGTTGTTTTATCTGTAGAGGTCTTTAGGTATAGTGTTGATTAGATTTCGTTGAAAATTGTTGATTTTTAGGAGAAAAGTAACTGTTGTGAACCGCCTGTATTTTTTTTAATTAAAAACGCTTCATAGACCTTTTAGAATTTTTTTAAGTCTAGAAAAAAATGCATAAAGTTTGACGACAAGAAAGAAAGGCAAATTAAAAAAAAGTTTTTTATAACGCAATCAACACGAATAAGAAAGTAAAACCTTCATTTTATATTTTTGTGTTACTCTGTTTTACACGAGTGTGTGCAGGGCTTTAAGACAAAAATAGAAAATGGCGGTTTAGCATTCCTCTTATCAATATTTTTTAAACGGAAAATGCTTTACTCGCCATGAAGACTGTGTTCGTACTTTAACGCAGTCTTTTAGAGCTCGTTGTTTACTCATTATTAAAGAAAAAAATTATACTCATTTTCATTTTTATGACCAAAATAACAGGGTACCATATCCTCTTGCATATTATGTAACTGGAAAAATGCTTATTTTTACGAAAAGAAAATATTTGTATGTACTTACCTACCTATAAAAATTTGGATACGCCTAAGACTACGATATTTTTCGAAACACAAATTCCTTTTGGCTTCATACTATTTCTACCCTTAATGCAAATTACGCTGTGCAAAAATATAATATTTTGTTACGTTATATAGGTACGTGTCTAATTTTTTTCGTTATTTTTATAACTTTGTTTTGTAAAATTCCATACAAAACCCCAGAGCTTATTTTAATATAATATTACAATACTTACTTATTTTGTAATAATAATTAATGTTAGTAAAATATTTAACGATAGGAAAAAGAACTAAATTTTAAATAAATTACTCATCGTAGGCTCAATTTTTAATTCTTTTCTTTATATAAAGTGGTCAATAAATACATTTTTGATTTTAGTCTATAGTAATGAACTTTTTAAAGTCTTTTATTCAATTGAGCTATACATACACGACGCGACATAAAAGTGCGACAAAATTACTTAATTCAATTTTATAAATTGAAAATATAATACTCATAAAATTTTATTCATTGTTTGGCACGCTGGACTGACACGAAAAACTTGTTGACACGGGGCAACAGCCATGTGAACTGCTATGCCAGCGATGCGGTTGCCAGTCACTGGATCAATGAAAATCTATCTTTGATAAACTTAAAAAATCTGTTTTACTTATAAGTTATAGTAACGCATACTTGTTTATAAATTACTGAAAAGTCTATAAAATTGTTTCAATTAAAAAATGGTTGATTGTATTAAAAGTTATCATATCATAATTATTAATTTATTGTAACTAATTTATAATAACATTATTTATTAGTAAGTTACGAAGCTATGAAAAACCTTTGCAATACCGTAACGGCAGTGTGGCATACAATCCGACAAATCACTGCGTTGCGGTGCCTGGCATTGCAAGATACAGATTCAATTAGTTTATATCTACAACAGCAGCTTTTATGTTTGAGTATTTTTAAATTATAAACATTTTAAGCTTTTCTAGTTAAATAATTATAATAATTAGTATTTTAGTTTAAATTTTGTGTCACACTTAACTGAAAATCGTAAATTATCCTCATTCTTTGCGTTGCATTCTCCGTTGCTGGTCGTGACCCTGTTTGATGACACAATAAGTAGATAAGTTTTCTCGATACAATGTTGCGGAGGACTTCCAGATTAATCCACGAACTACGATTACTATTAAAGTAATTATGATAATTGATAATGAGCTTTAACGTTTATCCACCACAAGCACGATTACAGCCGTTGAACCTCCCACTTGCCTGCTCTCATATGGAAAAATTTAGTCATCACATAGATAAATCACGTTGAACTTAAGTTCTCACCTTGAGGTACAGACAAGCTTACATCGCCGAGATGATTTAGGGATACTTTTCATCCCAGGACACCAAGGAACAAACTAAATCAGCTAATAATATCATAACTGCTAGAGTTACACGAACCTCTACACTGAATGCAACGCGCAGAAAAATATAAATAAGGTGTGGCACGATATTTAAAGGTCCTGTCTTATGAATTATTGTACGTAGTTAATTATTGGCAAGCAAGTCGATTGACTGTTTTAATATTTACCTAAATTGTCTACTTAATTAGTACGTAATAAACTTCTGTAATGCGAACAAGATTAAGAATAGGAATGAGAAACCGCCATTTTCTATTTATGTTTTGATGATTAGAATAATATACATGCATGTAGAACAGCAATATAAAATGGCGGATTAAAATTCGGATGGCATTATAAGTTATAAATTCGATTTACCTACTTACCTATTAGGTACATTTATAATTTATTTGTGTTCTAATACCACTGATAACACAGCAACTTATATATTTTAGTGTTTTATGATTATTTTTGTATAAATACTTACTCGATGACTGCGTGAGAGGTGAGGACATCAGCTAGTCTTTAATAAATAATGGCTTTATTTAGAATACAATTGATAATAACTATGTACCTATTAACTTGTCTTTCATTTATTACTTCAAGAGTTTATGTAAGTTTAATTAATATTTATTATCAATCATGTCTATTGTTAAATTAAATATAAATATTTAATATTTAATTGTTAAATTATTAATATTATTTTATCAATTTATCAGAAAGTCTACTCACGTTGTTTCTTCAAGAACATTTTGTGAAGTTTACTACTTTGTCAACCTTTGTTGCAGAGTATCATTGGAGTTGTTTTTTTTAACTGCAATTTTTGTCATCAAAATTACTAAGACTTTACAATAATTAGTAGTTACGATGAAGATATGGTATTTTTACAATACTTTATTTTTCCTTAGCTTGCATAACAGGTAAAAATATTGTTGGGAGAACTAGGTACTCGTAGAAACGCATACATGCGACAAGCTTGAGATATTCTCATTTTCTCTGATTTTTAACCCCCGACGCAAAAACGACGGGTTGTTATAAGTTTGACGTGTCTGTGTGTGTGTGTGTGTGTCTGTCTGTTCCCCTGTGGCGCTCAAAAGGGTGGACCGATTTGAATGCGGTATTTTTGGTTGAAAGGTGAATTAGTCGAAAACGTTGTTAGCTATGTTTGATAAAAATCGGTCCAAGATGGCCGCCGCTACTGCGGATTACATATTTTTTCACAACTCCCTTAATATGGGTGTCAAATAAAAGGGCTTGACTAGTAGAATATCACTATTGCAAATCCAAGATGGCCGCCACCACAAAATACCAAATGTCGGGGGTTCTTTAAATTTTTAATTTATACTTGTTTAGTTGTATCGCGTTTTCATTACTTCGCGATAACAACGTCTTATGCAGCATAGCGCGTTTTTTACGTATTTCTGCGAGAAACAATAATTTGTAGAAAAAAATAAGCTAAGGAGAAATAGATTACGTTACCTAAACTACTTTTTTTTAATTTTTATTCATATTGTGACCGAGTGAAAGCGTGTGCGGGATCCTTAGGGTGTTATCGTGTAATGTGTAACAAATTATTGTAAATATTTGTCGCTGTATCAATACGTCCACGTTACAACTGATAGTAAAACAGTTCTTCATGTTTCTATGTGTTTTCTTACTTCCTTATTTTTTACTAGCGACCCGCCCCGGCTTCGCACGGGTAGTAGAGCATTTTATGCGTAGTTGGCGTAGGTACTACCCGCTCAGGGATTAGGCAGCGTTTTCGATGAAAGCTCCCAGGCGGCTTTTACGACTTTTTACGATATTTTCCACAATGAACTTACTATATCTCACCTTATACCCGAATTACTAATTCCGTGGAATTCTGACGTTTCATAATGTTACCAGAGATAAAACAATTCCCACAAAAAAGATGAAAAATTCAAAACTTATGCAAATACAAATCAACTGCTGCATGTAGATATGACTTTCTAGTTTCCATTCTTAGCAATTTCTATTTTAGGGTGAAACAATTAATATTATTAAGCGGCTTAGAGCTTTATATGTTGACAGGGAATTAAAGTAGTTTGGGGTAAAATCGTACTTCGTAGATGTTAACCCTGTTCTCCATAAAAATAACTCATCTGTAAATGAAAATGACAGCTGTCAGAATTAAGTCGATATTAAGTCAAAAATAAGGAGAAAAACTAAATATTTCAAATCAAATAAATTAGTGTATTTGGGACATAAGAAAGTAAGTTTTCACCAGATTCCGTGAAAAAAAAAATTATTTTAAAAGATAAAAATAAAGAACCAAAAACTTGGTTTTTTGAACTTTTCACATAAATTTTGAGGTTATGTGAAAAAAGTGTAAATATAAAAGTTGTAGATCTTTTTATTACCTACAACTTTGCCATTTAATTTTTTTCCATAGGACTTCTAGTTTTGCCGGAAATCGAGATAAACCGTTTTTTACCCTTAAAACTCCCCCCCTTTTTTCCCGAGCTCAGATCGCCCGTAAATTATTTTTCCTTGTATTTTATAATATTCTCCTCCTTTTCCAATGGGTTTCATCCTACGTACTGTGATTTTTTTTTTGGTTTCAAAAATTATCGACAATGGGCTATAGGGAGAACCGCGGCCGCCGACGCGCTTATAGGCACGCTCCCGCGCCGCCGCAATTTTTAAATCTGTAATATCTTCGAAAGTATTCATTTAAATCATATGCTGTAAAGGACCATATGGATTTATATAAAATCAACAATGCATTTAAGGTATTTAATTAGATAAGGATTAATGCTGTATTGGTTGAAATCGCTTCGAAAATTAGCCATTATTTGTCGTAAAAAGTAAATGACAAAAAAATGTTATTGTGGGATATCCATAAGAGATAGACATATACCATCGCGGACTTTTCTGTAGACCTTTTCAATGTGTACAATACTTAGTACATTATTTTGATAAATCTCGTAGTGTTCAGCCTGCGTTTGCAATGTAAGCGGAAAAAATGTAATTATTTACGACATCACATTAGAAACCTCAAAAATAACAGTATTTCTCCACAATTTAATGGATGTTATTATACATATAAACCTTCCTCTTGAATCACTCTATCTATTAAAAAAAACCGCATCAAAATCCGTTGCGTAGTTTTAAAGATTTAAGCGTACAAAGGGATATAGGGACAGAGAAAACGACTTTGTTTTATACTATGTAGTGATGAACAACAAGAAACCGAGATGACAGGTCTTGTTGAGTGATTGCGGTGATTGGTTAAATTTATGGTAGCTACTCTCTTGGAAATAAAAGAGGATTCTCCGTGGATCATTATATTTAATTTTAATTAGCACTGTACAAAATGGCCGACGGGACGCCGAGGCAGAGAGCGAGAGAAGATAAAGTACAATTCGAGTTTTGACACCACAGATAAAACATGCAACAGAACTGTAGCATCAATAGTCACAGATAGTAAATCAGTGTCGACAATTATTATTTATAAAGACAAATCGCAACTTAATTATTTACAACACTTCCCCTCATGCGTAACATGAGAAACACACTTTACAATGTATAATTAGTACACTATACATTAAATTAACAACTCAGGTTAATTCTCTAGTTACATCTCATGTCTAGCATGCTGTATGATTTTATACATAATTATGTGACTAGCTAAACACCTCAAAATATTATTTCTAGCACACAACTGATTTATTATAAAATATCTGACTCTATATTCCTCATACCTAAATTATTAACAAAACCTAAAAATTTACAATTAGATAAAGGTTTTGTAAACAAGTCAGCCAACATATTCTGAGATGGCAAATACATAGCTCACAATAACATTCTTATTCCTTACAAAATCTTTTACATAATGATAGCGAAGGTCAATATGTTTAGTCTTTTTGTGGCAATATTCTTTAGTCTCAAGCAATCTTAGTGCACTTTGATTATCACTATAGATTCTACAATTATTATGTGTACCAAAAATTTCAAACATAAAATTTCTAATAAAACATACTTCCTTGCATGAATCACTAAGAGCTAAGTACTCAGCTTCAGTACTTGAAAGCGCAACACATCGCTGTTTACGCGACTCCCAACATACAGTGGAGTCGCCAATCTTTACAACAAATCCACTATAAGACCGTCTATCCACGACATCATTGGCCCAATCAGCATCTGCATATACTGACATATTAAAAGTACCAGATTTAACAAAAACTAGTTTCTTATTTATGGTACCATGTAAATATCTTAAAATTCTCTTTGCAGCCAACCAATGATCTCGTGTAAATGCTGTATTAAATTGGCTTAAATGACTAAGAGCATATGTAATGTCAGGTCTAGAACATACTGACAGATACATGAGGCATCCAATCAACTCTCTATAAGGATAAACAGTGTCTTCTAAAATATTATCACTTGAGCCTTTCTCTAATTTATTTACAACCATCGGTGTAGAGACACTTTTACAATTTGTCATACCAAAACGTTCTAACAACTTGACAATATAATCTGACTGGTCAAATACAATAATCCCATTGGCTCTGTCTCTATGTATTCTTATGCCTAAACAGTTCTTTATAGCACCTAGGCGTTTACAACTAAATTCAGATTCTAATAAATTATACAATTTGTCCTTTTCTTTAAAACTATTACTAAAGATATAAAAATCGTCAACATATAATGCTAGAATCGTTAATTGATTGTCATTTCTATTAATATAAACACATGGCTCACATTTAGTCTGTACATAACCATTGTTAGTCAATAAAATGTTTACACTATTATTCCACAGTCTACTTGCTTGTTTAAGACCATACAAACTTTTCTTTAACAAACAAACTTTAGTCTTATCATTCGAAAAACCTGTAGGCTGTTCCATATAAATATTTTCGTCAAGTTTACTATGTAAAAAGGCTGTATTTACGTCCAAATGTTCAATGTCCATATTTAACTCATTAGCAATACAAAACAAAATTCTAAGGGTACTGTGTCGCACTACTGGTGAGAAAGTATCTGTGTAGTCTACACCAGGTTTTTGACTAAAACCCCTTGCCACAAGACGAGCTTTATATTTTGTACAGTTACCAGACTCATCAGATTTTAATTTAAAAACCCATTTACAACTTACTATGTTGCAGTCCTTCGGTCTATCTACTAACTGCCAAACATTATTTTTAATCAGTGAATTATACTCTTCACGCGTAGCGTTGAGCCAACAGTCTTTGTTAGGACTGGCCATTGCCTCATCATAGGATTGAGGTTCATCATAAATAAAACCATTGACCAAAAAAGATAAATCTGATGAATCAGATAAGTCATAATCTTGATACTTTACCGGTTTTCTATTACGAGTAGAACGAACAGGTCGTTCGCAACTAGTACTAGGAACCTCTAGCACGGAATCTTCCCCTCGAACGACTGTTTCGTTTCTTAAAGTAAGATCTGACTCGTTACCGTCTCCATCGCTGGATGTCCCCGCAGCACTTTGGAAGGAAGACTCGCCTGAAATTGGAGAAGAAAACACTTCATCATTTACATTTTTACTAGCATCACAGCTATCATTATTATCTTTATTAATATTATCTTCATTTGGAACATTGCTTTGCAAATCCATATTAATATTATTATCAGAATTATTCTCATTATTCTCAATTTGAATACTGCTTTGCATATTCACATTACTATCACAGATTCGGTTGCTTTGCATACCAACATCATTATAAATAAAAATATTATTACTATCATCATAATTATAATTACTATCACAGTGGTTTATAAATTGATTTTCAAAGAATATTACATTTCGAGAAACAATAATCTGCTTAGGGTTTGAGGGATCAATCAATCTGTAACCTTTAGTGTGCTCACAATAGCCAACAAAGATACAACTTCTCGATTTTGAATCAAGTTTATCTCTCTTTACCTGTGGTATAAGTGTCATAGCACGGCAACCAAAAACACGTAAATGGCTCAGGTGGACTTTGCGACCTGTCCATACCTCCTCAGGAGTTTTATTGGGAACAGCTGCAGTAGGGCTTCGGTTCTTAAGATATATAGCAGTAGAAATAGCTTCTCCCCAGTATTCTTTAGGAAGATTGGCTTCACGAAGCATACAACGAGCTTTCTCAAAAAGTGTTCGGTTAAGCCTCTCAGAGACACCATTTTGAGATGGACTATATGGAGCAGTCGTTTGATGATCTATTCCCTCACTCTTTAAATAACTTGAGAATTCAGCACTGCAATATTCTCCACCCCTATCAGTTCGCAGACATTTAATTACACAACCAGTTTGTTTCTCAACAGTTGCCTTAAAATACTTAAATTTGGACAAAACTTCAGATTTATATCTCAATAAATAGCCATATGTTTTTCTAGAAAAATCATCGGTAAACGTTACCAGATATCTAGACCCACCCAGACTACATACAGGCAATGGACCACACACATCAGAATGTAAGAGCTCCAACAACTGCTTAGAACGTCTTGCTTCACCCCTAGGAAACCTTTGCACTGCTTGCTTCCCCTCAACGCATGACACACAATTATTCGTGACAACTCCATGCTGAGTCGAGCGAACATTAATACCAAAAGCAAGTATACGGAGAACACTTACCCCATTATAACTCAAATGTCCAAGCCTCTTATGCCATAAGCATAAGTCCGGTGTATCCTTGGCTTCCCCTGTGTCAAGCGAACTTTGTGGCTTTGGCACAGTATTCATAACAGCAAGCGAATGCTCCTGTGAATCATATAAAACATTGTCCAAAATATAAATTCCCCCCTGTCTAGTGGCAGAAACAACAAGCGATTCCCCTTCAAAAACATAACATTTACTATTACTAAATTTTACAGATAAAGCCTTCTCACATAATTTACAAACACTAATTAAATTAGTTGAGAGGTCAGGTACATAAAGAACATCTGTAACTAACTGAAATTTGTTATTTTTCATAGGAATCCTGACATCACCATAACCTAGACATCTTAGGGTACTACCATTAGCAACTTGTACAGTTCTATCACACTTGGATATTCTAATAAACCACTGTAAGTCCTTACACATATGTGTAGAAGCGCCGGAGTCCACAATCCAGTCTTTGCTCTCGAAGACACCAAAACATTGAGTCACCAACACTGTTCCTAAATCTTTCTTTTCATATTTAAGCTTATAACACTGGAACTTCTTATGTCCACGACGGTGACAAAAATGACAAACAGGTACCTTTTTAGCCTTTTGTTTGGAAAGCAGGGCCAGGTCGTCTCTGCTCTCTGACCTTTTTCTTCGTTCTTCTTCTTGTAACAATCTTGTACGCACTAAATCACTAGAAATTGTACCTGTGCAGGCGACAGCTTCGAGGCTAGACACTGTTATATCATACTCATGTGGAAGGCCGCTTAAAATTATCTCTGCAACCTCAGCGTCTTCAATAGTTCGGCCAATATCTGCTAACTGTTGGACAAGAGTCGTTATATATTCAAAGTATGTGTTCATACTATTATAATCTGCGTAGTTCGCACGATGTAGCTGTCTCAACAAAGCTACCCGTCTCCCAAAACCTTTGTCTTCAAAAACTGAGCTTAAACTGTCCCATGCTTGTTTAGCTGTGGTCGCTTTTCTGATATATTGCACACATATTGGCTTCACAGCCAAGCTTATTCGAGCAAGTGCGCGCAAATCTTTGCTCGGATCAACGGGCTGTGTGCCTTCGACGGATGACCACAAGTCTTCAATTATTAAGGCGTGTCGCATATTAAATTTCCATAAGTTGTAATTATTTACGCCTTCGAACTTTTCAAAAGGTAGGTTCTGATGCAGATTATTTGTTCCAAAAGCCATTGCTTGATATCGACGTTGTACATTAAAACACGTGGCTGACGTAACTTACATGGGCTTTGCGATGTGATGTAGGCACGCTGCACGCCGGTCGTAATGCACCCAAATCACAAACGTCCGATGCAGTCCAACAATCGACGAAAATCAGTGCTTCACTTCTTCTACAGCATGAAAAGGGCCGATAACCTCTTGGAAATAAAAGAGGATTCTCCGTGGATCATTATATTTAATTTTAATTAGCACTGTACAAAATGGCCGACGGGACGCCGAGGCAGAGAGCGAGAGAAGATAAAGTACAATTCGAGTTTTGACACCACAGATAAAACATGCAACAGAACTGTAGCATCAATAGTCACAGATAATAAATCAGTGTCGACAATTATTATTTATAAAGACAAATCGCAACTTAATTATTTACAACATACTCTTGCTGCAACAATGCATTTAATTAGCAATTAGCGAGAGGTTGTTGGCCATAGCCATTGAATAGATTCAGTGGCCATAGTCAACACCCTCTCCATATTGGCTCACCTATCATTCACCTCATCATCACCGACAGACAGAAGGTGATTGCGATCATCACATTGTAGTTTACATTTTTACATACCTACTTAATCGATGCTGGTTTTGAAATGCCTAATAAAGGATTGGTAATTTTTCAGGAGAATAGCAGAAAGTTTAACAAGTTGCCATAATAGTGTTTTTATTACCTTTACTACTAGGTATAGATTATTATTCATAGGGAACTATGAATTTTAATTAATTATACGATAGGTAGTCAGTTTTAATCACAGATTTTAATATAAAATAATAATTACTGCTGAATAAATCAATTTAGCTTTTATCTCCGTTTTCATGTCACAAGTGTCACTAATTGTACGCAGCTATTTGGAAAGAAAAGTTGTAAAATTAGCGATATGGTTAGTTACAAATGTGGTTCAAACATGAACCTATAGAAGAGGACTTGGCATAATGTCCTATAGAAAATAGTGGATCGGAAAATAGCTTAAGCTTATCAAAATTTTCATAAGTGTGTAAGAGACAACACTACATTTTTAAACATAACAATAAAACAGATCGTGGCAGAAATTTTATTGAGATGGCCTTAAGATGGCCTCCCTAAAATGTATACATGAACACTCACACACGCACAACTTGAGACATCACAATGAACACGCGCCATTTTATGTTACAGGATTGTGCGTGTGTGAGTGTATTTTTGGCACGTTTTTAAGGTAGGTATGCCTACTCTACTTATTATTATTATCTCTATGGGTTCAAATGGTGCGACCCGTGGGTGCGACATACTCATTTAATGTCGGTTCGTGAATAGGCAGCTTTTAATTCAATTCAATTCCCAAGAAATGGCTTTTAGGTGTGCCATTTGGGCACAGGTTGTTTCGCCAGTATCACGTTAGTGGAGAAGGCACGAAGGAGATTGAGCGGTGAAAACTGTTGAAAATTTCGACAAGCTATTTATAAAAGTTGTTTTTCCTTTTTTTGTGTAGTTAGTACTTAACCTAGAACAAAACAGACAACACAAATATAAATTACATATAGTAGAAAATTATAACTACTACAAATATAAACATAGTATATTACAGTTTAATTTTATTACATTCTATATATTTACATAGGAATCTACAATATGGACTAAACACAAACATTAATAAACATTTAACACTTATGGGACGAGGGACTTTAGGGGGGAGGACGTCATAGAGAGGATGGAGAAGCTTGGGACAGTTGAAGAGGATGTGGGATACAGTGCCTTCATCCAAGCCACACTCACAGACAGAGCTATCCCTTATCCGGAGCTTGGCCAGATGAACAGGGGTGCAAGAATGACCAAGACGTAGACGGGAAATAGTTGAAGTGATCCATCGATCCGCACATCTATGAGTAAAAAACCACGGGCGTCTTGGTATGTTTGGTTGGATGGATGCATAGTATTTACCCTTGATTGTCTTTGATTTATCCCAGAATGAATTCCAGGATCTGTCTAAATATGTTTTCGCAAGAGTACAAAGATCCTGAGATGAGTTACGGAAGTAATCCAAAGACCCAGAGTTAATAGCTGTTTTGGCACAAGAATCAGCAGTCTCATTTCCTGGGATACCGGAGTGGCCTGGGATCCAAACCAACAAGATGGATAGTCCTTTTTGATTACATGTGAGCAGAGCTTCCCTGATCTTTAAAATAATGGGAAATCTTGACTTGCTTCGAAAAGGATTTTCCTTAATAGACAACAAGCAACTTAAAGAGTCAGTCAAAATAATTGTCTGTTTTTGGTTATGGGAGTGTGCAAACAGGATTGCTTCCAATAGAGCAATGGCTTCTCCTGTAAACACTGAAGACTCGGGAGGACATTTAAATTTTAAGATTATTTTATACCTGGGAACCCAGCAGGCAGCACCAACACAGCTTTCAGGAGACATCTTTGATGCATCAGTATAAATTAGAAGATGATTTGACCAATTTTGATGAATATGAGCTTGAAATTTGGAATTAGTATCCGGGGCTCCTTTAGTCAGACCAATATCTGTGATAATGGGAGGATTGTATACGAGAGCTTTGTAGGGAGTGCAAAATAATGGATTTAACGGGAAAGTTGATAGGGGGTGAGGAAGGTTGGTATATTTAAGGAAGCTGTCCAGCAAATATGAAGAAGAGTTGCGAGATCGAGGAAATTTGGATAATTGTGTTAATCGAGACCAAAGAGGATGGGATGATAACTGTAACATTTTGCTAACAAACCGGTCACAGAGATATTGGCGGCGTATAGATAGAGGAGGATCAACACATTCCACCTGCAGGGCATTGGTGGGGGAAGATTTCATTGCACCTAAGATGATTCTTAGGCACCTATACTGAATTTTATTTAGTTTGTCAATGGCTGATTTATTAAAAGGATCTAAAACGAAAAGACAATAATCCATATGACTACGTACTAAGGCATTGTACAATAATTTTAAACAGTAAGGATGGGCACCCCACCAGACTCCCGCTATTGCGCGTAAAACATTAATGCCTTTTTCACATTTTTTGATAATATGCTCAGAGTGGGCAATTCCATTAAGACGGTAATCAAGATAAATACCCAAAAATTTTGCTTTGTCTGCAAGGTGAATTAGTTGATCCTCAAATGAGAAGAGAAAGGAGGGAAGGGACCTTTTCCTTGTAAACACAACTGCCTGACATTTGCTCACCGAAAGGGACAAGCCATGGTCAGACAGCCACTGGCCTAGGTAATACAAAGCAGAATTAATACGACAGGATATTTCCTCAATACTGCCTGAGCTGTGATAGAGGGCAATATCATCAGCATATTGTAAGATGTTACAAAAACTATTAACAGACAATTCAAGGTCATGGGAATATATGCTATATAGCAGAGGGCTGAGGACTGAGCCTTGAGGGAGACCTTTCCAGACAAGTCTGGGGGGAAGAGAAAATGACTGATGCTTGACAACGATCGATCTGCAGAACAAGAGATTACATATGAGATGTATTAACCTCGGAGGGATACTCAGATTTTGCAATTTTTGCCTGAGCACTGGAAGTAAAACATTGTCATATGCAGAAGATATATCCAGGAAAACACCCACAAGGTACTCTCCTTTTGTAAAGGCTAATCGAATGTCTGTTGTAAGTATACTAAGGCTGTCTGTGGTACTTAAACCCTTCCTAAACCCAAATTGGGTGGAGGGAAGAATATTTCTACTTTCTATTACCCATTCCAGTCTGTTTTTAAGGAGATGTTCTGTTATTTTAGCTAAAGTAGATGACAAAGCTATGGGTCTGTAGGAATTAGAATCTAAAGGGTCTTTACCAGGTTTGAGAATGGGAATAACTATTTGGGATTTCCAAGAATGAGGAACAATACCGGTTTCAAAACATTTGTTGATGATATTAAGGAAATAGAGTTTAGCTTTGTCATTTAATTTAGTCAAAAAGGAATATGGAAAGCCATCTTCTCCTGGAGTTGAGTCTTTTAGACCAGAAAGAGCAATTTGAAGTTCAGAGAAAGAAAAGGGAGCATCCATTTCATCGGTAATAGAAGTTGGCATGAAATTAGGGAATAAGTCAATATCAGGAACATAGGGAGGAGCCAATCTGTCAGCAAAATCATTAAGCCAATCCGAAGGATTGTTGGATGAAGGGTCAGTATGATTAACGGAGCGGCGGAATCTTCTGACGTTTGACCATACAATAGAGGATGGAGAGCGAGGGCTAAGGGATTCACAGAACCGTGTCCAGCTAACTTTTTTCTTCTTTGAAACTAATCTTTTGACTTTGGCATCAAGCCTTTGGTACTTGAGAAAGTTCTCCTGCGACATACAGTTTGAGTATGACTCCTCTGCAGAAGTTCTTTGACCAAATAAATCACTGCATTCATCATCCCACCAGGGAGAGGAAAGCAAATGATTTTTGTGGGGAGGTTTTTTGGGAATATAGGAGTCAGCCGAAGATTTGATAGAATTTACAAAGAGATCGTAGCAAGTCAAAATATTTCCATGACCCTCCAAGCCTGGCAAAAGATCAATCATGTAGTCAATAGACTGGGAATAATCTGACCAATTTGCTTTTTTAAGATTATACTTTAAAAGGGAATCATGAGAGGGAGAAGGCAGGGATCTGTTGTTTAATGAAAGAATGATAGGGAAGTGATCACTGCCGTGTGTGGATGGTAGGGTTTTCCAAGTGATTTGGGAAGCAAGATTGGGTGAACAAAGGGAGAGATCCACAGCAGATTTAGGGTTCTGATTAGGGAATACCCTGCGGGTCGGAGAGCCATCATTGAGGATGCAGAGGTCTACATCATCAAGGATGTCAATCAACAGCGGAGCAAACCCATCACAGCCGTAACACCCCCACATTGAATGGTGAGTGTTAAGATCACCCAGGGCAATGATAGGGCTGGGGACAGAGGATAGGATGGATTGTAAGTCTGGGGCTAGAGAGGGAGAGGGGTGAGGGATGTACAATGATACAAAGGAGATATTTAATGCACGTACAGCAACAGCATTAATCTGCCGACTGTGGGGAGGGAGAGGGATTTGGGAGAAGGAGAGGGAGTGCCGAATAAAGAGGGCACTTCCTGCATACCCATCACTCCTGTCATCCCGCAAACAGGAGAAACCGGGCACCCGAAACCGGGAGCCAGGCACTAACCATGTCTCCGAGATGGCAACAATGGAGGGTTTATGCAGGTTGATTAGAGAGATTAATTCATATTTTTTGGGGCGAAGGCTTTTACTGTTCCATTGCAGTAGGGTTATTGGGGCCGTTTTGGAGGATTTTAAATAGTTGAGATAGGTTTTTGGCAACGTTGGACGGTAGGGGAATATCACTACATGGAGCAACAAGGCTCAGAAGGAGTGTAGATAATTGTTCTAACATAGGTAAGTTTTGGGAGGAAGTGGGATCATTGTTGAGAGCACAGCCATTTGGGGTAGATGAAGGGAGGTCACCAACAATTGCCTGGTGAGCTCTTCTATCATAACCCTTCACAAGGGGGGCTCGGGGACGAGGGGAGCGGATAATTGTTTGTCGGTAGGAAGTTTTGTTATTTTGTTGGAGGGAAGGGCGGGGAGGAGTCTTTGATGAATAGGCAGGAGGAGAAAATAGTTCTTTCGCCATCTCCGCATATGATCGCCTGACAGGGGGGAATCGAGATGAGGCTTCCATGTACGAAATGTTGTCCTGGGACATTACTATCTTTATCGACTGTTGCCTTGAAAATTCTGGACAGTTTTTGTCAGTTGCAAAGTGCTTACCTGAGCAATGTAGGCATGTTGCTAACTCTTTAAGTACTTCACAGGAATCACCAGTATGGGCTTGAGCACACCTGTAACATCTGGGTTTGGATCTGCAAATCGTTTTGGTGTGGCCAAAGCGACAGCAGTCCAGGCACTGTATGGTGGGGAGTTTATATGTCTCAACAGCAAGAGAGGTGTGATAGGAGAAGACCTTAGAGGGAAGCATTTGTCCCCTAAAGGTCAGGACGACGGATTGGGTGGGCACCCAGGTGACAACAGATTCTTCAACTGACTTGCGATTCAGTCGGCGAGCCTTGAGCACCTCACCACAACCGGGAGGGAGCACCAATGACTCGACAAGTTCGTCCATCGACCAGTCCACGGGGACTCCCTTAACTAGCCCCATTCTGGTCACATTGTAAGTGGGAATATTTGCCTTGAATTTACAAAGCGAGAGCACAGGGTTAACCAGAAAGTTGTTAGCAGAGGCAGCAGTCGAAAACTCAACAGTGACCTTATTGCGACCAACATTTTTTACACCGTCATTAAGAATTGAACTAATTTTGTGCTTATGTAGAAATTGTCCGAATGTAATTGCTCGCAACGAGGCACCGGATGACGGGTCTTCGACTTCCCGCGAGACCTGAACAATGAAGGGACCCTTGTCGTCAATGGAGTAAGATTTGGGACCTTCGGAAAAAGAAGGATGGACATATAGATTTTGGACCGATGGATTAGCTGAGGAAGGGTCTGTAATGGTTTTTTTAGACGAGGAAGGAGCTACACCATCATCTCCTTGACGTTTACGGGAAGGGGGAATGGCTCCCGGGTCGGGAGGTTCGGTTGGTGGATCTAAGTCCATTTTATTTATTACCTACTGGGTTAAAACATAATTTTACAACTCACCAGCACCAATAGAGTTAATACTTATCGGCTAACAACTTTTATACTATAAAATCCACTGAAAAATGCCAAAAAACAACAAAAATCTCACTAACACGTGCGTCGACCAAAGTTAACGCAAGCGAAAAAAACGCAGCTTTTATTTATTATCTATATTTGACATGGCAATTAATTGTCAAAGTCAAAGCGAACTGTCAGTGTCATGTAATAATTGTTGGAAATGTCAAAATATGTCAACAAATCTTGGACGAAAGTGCAGGTTTTTATTAAATTATTTCGTACAAATATTAAAAATTAGGATATCAGTAAGTTAAAATAATGTCTAAATCAGCTCACGTTGTAGACGGAGAGGCGTCTGAATCAGATACCGAGATCGAGGTCGGCAAATCACCGGTAAGTTGACTCAAACACGTAAAAAAGATCGCAAGTTTTGGAACTTTTCAAGTTTAATAACACAATTATATTTTAATTATTTTATATAGCTAATAGACACTAGACAGCCGTAACATACAGATGGATGGACAGACAGCAGAGTGACTATGATAGGATTCCATTTTGCCCTTTGGGTACTAAACCCTGAAAAGTTTTGTAAAAACATACCAGATTCAAAAATAATGTCTTCATCTAAAGCCTCTTACTACTTACCTATATTTTCAGGAAATATCCCCATCCTCGAAAGCATTTGTGATTTCCGGAGAGGCACCCGAATCAGATGATGGTAAAATTTTATACATTTATTTTCAACTAGCGGTCCGCCCCGGCTTCGCTCGTGCTACATATATAGCTTATAGCACTCAAGGATCACGTACATATCCGACGGTGTAAGAATTTTTGAAATCGGTCCAGTAGTTCCTGAGATTAGCGCGTTCAAACAAACAAACTCTTTGGCTTTATTATATTAGTATTGATTAGATGATATACACAACTTCTGGTAACTCTTCGATTTCCCGAAGTAAAAAGTAGCCATTTAAACTGTGCCTTTTGTGAAGATTGGTTTTTTATTGTCGCTATGTAATACATAATATTATTTAGTTCATATTTTTTTACAAAGTAGGTAACTATAAATATTTCCTGGATAAATAAATATAGCCTAGATAGCTCCTTGTGTAAAACTCGAAGCCCCATCAAAGCTGTGATAGCCTAGTGGTTAGGACGACCGACTTCTAATCGGAGGTCGTGGGTTCGATCCCGGGCACGCACCTCTAACTTTTCGGAGTTATGTGTGTTTTAAGTATTTGAATATCACTTGCTTTAACGGTGAAGGAAAACATTGTGAGGAAACCTGCATGCCTGAGAGTTCTCCATAAAGTTCTCAAAAGGTATGTGAAGTCTGCCAATCCGCTTGGCCAGCGTAGTAGACTATGGCCAAAACCCTTCTCACTCTGAGAGGAGACCCATGCTCTGTAGTGAGCCGGTAATGGGTTGATCATGATGGGGCTATCGTTCAAATTTTTATTTTTCATTTGAAATCCTTTTTTGCAATCAATTATCTATTTTATTCGAAATACTTCATGCAAATTGCAAAGTATACTTACTTACTAAATTATACTTGTAAAATTGAAAAAGTATAGTGTACTAAATTTAAATATAGTATCTCATCATCATCATCATCATGATCAACCCATTACCGGCTCACTACAGAGCACGGGTCTCCTCTCAGAGTGAGAAGGGTTTTGGCCATAGTCTACCACGCTGGCCAAGCGGATTGGCAGACTTCACACACCTTTGAGAACATTATGGAGAACTCTCAGGCATGCAGGTTTCCTCACGATGTTTTCCTTCACCGTTAAAGCAAGTGATATTTAAGTACTTAAAACGCACATAACTCCGAAAAGTTAGAGGTGCGTGCCCGGAATCGAACCCACGACCTCCGATTAGAAGTCGGTCGTCCTAACCACTAGGCTATCACAGCTTTTTTATAATATAGTATCTGAATAATATTAATAGAGGCATTTTTTTTTAATAACCGGGCTTCACAGCTCTGGGTTCTAGCCCTTTTGAGCCTTTAATAGAGGCAATTATTTTGAAATCATAGACAATCATATTTCAATTTTCTATACTTGTTTTTAAAATTATTTTTTTTTCAGAGAGCAAGCTCCCATCACCGATGAGTGATGAGCAGGACGCGCCGCTGCACACCATGTTCACGTCGTCACCTTCATCATCTTCATCACCTTCATCACCCTCATCACCCACCACGCTCATACACAACTCGCTGCTGCATCAAAAACTATGTACGTAACATACAAGTCACGGCAAATAAGTCGAGCGGTGACCTTCAATGCGCAGAAGTTGAAAATGAGGTATCTCGGGGTGTGAGGGGGTCGCGGGGAGGGCGGGCGTGGGGATCGTTCGTAAGCACTGATTAGCTCTCCAATCGTATCGTGTCCCGCTCACTCGTGCGACGCTGCGCGCACTTGAAGGTCACCGTTCGACTTTCGTGCCGAGGGTTATACAAAGATGTCAATGATTATTTGAATAACATTAATTGAAAATGCAAAACACCTATTATATTTTGCATTTGAAATACACATTTTTTGAGTGATTTTTTTTTATTCCGAAGCATTTTTGATGAAGTTTTTTTAAAAATTTACACTATTGTTAGGTATGGTTAGCCATTTAGCATATTTATTGTATCCAATCGAATAAGGTCATTTAAAGACCTGTGGAGCAACAGACTTTTGAGTTATAACATTTTTTGTGCACATACCCACAAAAATGCACACCAAATTGAAATGGCATTCCCTGGGAGGCGGAGGGGGGTAGGCCCTATTAAGTGGTATTTTTATAGTGGTAATCAGTTGTGGAATACGTCCCTAAAATATCGCTAGTTCGATCCCGGACACACTGTATATATACATATATATATTGTGGTGGTGAATTGGCTGGGCAGTGTAGCCTACAGCAGTTCAACATCTGTCAGCTGCCCCATGACAGCTCAGGGCTGTTTCTACAGCGTGTTTGTCTGTTTGTCTGTCCAGGGGAGTGCAACATATCCCTGCGGGCCACAGTGGAGGGGCTCGCGCGGCACACCACGGACATATGCGTGGAGAAGTTAACTCGCGCTGACAAAACTCTGCTCAGTGTGCAGGTATTCTATAGTAATTTGACTATCTAAAATCTTCTTGACATGATAACGTCTTATAAATCGATGAACTTCACAATTAACGCCGTTACCTGCTACCGAGAAGAACCAATGAAAAACTCGGCGGCGGCTCTTTAAAAAAATTCAGATAACAATCATAATTGCGCCAATGTGCGAGACAACTCGCGCATTGCCGGAGCGACAAGAATCCATGCTTTTTAGGGTTCCGTACCCAAAGGGTAAAAACGGAGCCCTATTAATGTCACTCGGCTGTCTGTCTGTCTGTCTGTCCGTCTGTCCGCCGGTCACAGGTCTCTAGCTCGCAGACGAAATGAGTTACAAACCTGAAATTTTGGTATTTGGTGTAAAACGTTGACCCAAAATCAAATATTGAATTAAAAATTGAATTAAATTATTTTTCAGGGGGGCTCCCATACATGAGAAAGGAGCCGGAAAAAAATTTTTTTTTCTTACCCTAGCTTGTGGGGTATCATTGTTTAGAGCTCATTGAGTAGAGTACGAATATATATTTTTTAATTTTTTGCTTAAAAAGTAAGGAAATGGGGGGTCATCAAAATTGTCAGTTTTAGACCATTTTTGTGACGGGGGCTATCTAAAAAACTAAACTAGTTAGGAATATGATATTTCGGTATATTATGTACTATATGCTCTATTTGTACAACAAATACTGAAAACAACGATTCATAAAATAGTTTATAAGCTGTGACCAAAACAAACGAACTTATTTTGCGTTTTTCTTTCACGGTTTCTTGCGATGTCTAACTCGGAAATGAAATATTTCTTAGACCCAAAATATTATATTGTTCATAATTATGTACGGAACCCTGAAAGAGCGAGGCCCGACTCGCACTTGGCTGATTTTTAATGATTTTTACTATCTTCAAGTATGATATGTATTCATGAGCATGTTTTAGTAGGTTTTATAAAAGCAAGTCTAAAATTGACTATGAAATTGTCTACAGAACATCGCGTCCATTCCCGCAAATTACTTTAGGACCTCCTCGAGGCGTAGTTTAGGAACCCCGAGCCATATTTAGATTTCTTAATGGCAGTAACAAACGTCTTGTATTTGCAGGAGAGTATGCGCGCGACGAACGCAAGCTTGTCGCTGGCGCGCGCGCGTCTCAAGCAGATCCACGCCGAGCTGGAGAAGGCCAACTGTGGGAACGCTCTGCCCACTGTCAAAATTAAATAGTTTCCCTTTTAAGGTGGATTGTTGATATGAAATGAACGAAATGCCGAAAACATTGTAAAAAGAAGAAAAAATATTTTTTGAAGTCCAAATTTATATTTCGTGAAGTGAAATGCAAATATTAGTTATTTAATAAATAGATTTAATAGTAGATTATTTAAGTTAATTGCGGATGGACGGAGCGTTTTATACGTAAAAGTTGCAGATGAAATGATGAATATCATCATCATCATCATGATCAACCCATTACCGGCTCACTGCAGAGCACGGGTCTCCTCTCAGAGTGAGAAGGATTTTGGCCAAAGTCTACCACGCTGGCCAAGCGGATTGGCAGACTTCACACACCTTTGAGAACGTTATGGAGAACTCTCAGGCATGCAGGTTTCCTCACGATGTTTTCCTTCACCGTTAAAGCAAGTGATATTTAAATACTTAAAACGCACATAACTCCGAAAAGTTAGAGGTGCGTGCCCCGGGATCGAACCCACGACCTCCGATTAGAAGTCGGTCGTCCTAACCACTAGGCTATCACAGCTGATGAATGATGGATATACGGCTAAAGTATTCGAGTTGGCCCTAGCCAACAATTATTCTAGCTAAGCCATGTGAACTTTGTCGCCCTTCAGCTGTTTTAGCTAGCATAGCTAGCTAGTATAGCTTCCCTCAGCTAGTATAGTTTCGCTTAGTTCACAGACTTGGTTACACGCTTAGCTACGCGGTCTAATCTTAGTTACTTTAGTCCACAATATAACTTTCACTTTGATGATGTTATGTTATTATATTGAATAATTATTGTATTGATTATTATGAATAATTATATGAATAATATATAATAATTGAATTTTATTATATTGAATAAATTATCTTATATTATGAAATACCACTTTTATTTTAGCATATATAATTTATATATGGGTACATATATCAACTAACGCCCGCGCCTTCATCTGAGTCATGGATTTAGTTTTTAATAATCCCAATGGAAACTCTTTGGTTGTTCGCAATAGCAAGTGTGGTTTTCGTCAAAATCGGTTCAGCGGTCGAGCCGTGGAAACTTGCCTCATACTTGCCTCAAACAGTAATACAAAATACCGTCGGTGGAATTGCTATTGACACTAATGTGATGATCGCCGATTTTGGCGCTGAATGCTAAGAAAGGTGAACGTGAACGTACTCAGAACTAATGTTAAGAGATAAGCTAAGCCCTGCAAATTGGTATTGCGCCTGGCCGCCATTTTCATGACGTCAGCACTAGACAGACGTCGGTACCGTTGACAAAAACTGTTGGCAGAGCACGTGTATCGAGTTTTGAATAATTATTGTAAATTCACACATTTTGTTGTTATTGATGCCTCGTTGGTCTAGCGGTTAGCACGTTCGACTGTGGATCACGAGGTCCTGGGTTCGATTCCCGGGTCGGGCCAATAAAAAAAATGAGGTATTGGGTTTTTCTGTCAAGAAATTCTCAGTGCCAGCCCGGAGTTGGAAGTTGGCGGTGTTAGATAAACCCCCGTGCCTCGGAGAGCACGTAAAGCCGTCGGTCCTGCGCCTAATCTCTCTCCGGTCGTGTCGCATTGGCGTCCCATCGGACTATGACAGTGAGGGAATAGAGAGTGCACCTGTATATGCGCACACACTTGTGCACTATAATATCTCCTGCGCAGATGGCTAGTCTCTGCCTCGGTTGAGATTGGCCGCCGTGGCCGAAATTCGGTCAGGAGGACATTATTGTTATTGATGATTAATTGACGAGTGTTAATAATAAATATTATTTACACAGAAAATGATAGTGATTCAGACACGACAGACTCTGAAAAGAATTCCGAATCCGAATTACAAGAAGGTGATTACATTAGTGGAGTTGAAGAATTAGGATAATTTCTTCATTTAAAACCTATAAAAGCTGAAAATCATTTCATTCAGTTCATTCGGTTTAATTTTTTTATAAATAAAAAAAAATTTGGTTGCCGACGGTATATTTTCGTTTGGTCTGACGTCACACTGAAGTTAATGTAACAAGGTTCCAGCGCAATAGCAACGTGCGGGGGATATATTGGCAAATGCCAAATTTAATTCACAGTAACCTGTACGGTACTTTGAATTGGCACAAGAATTAGCTAATGTTGTATTGTCACAGCCTGTGCACCGCAGCTGTATAAATCGCAGACAGGAGACACGGCATTACTACATTAGAAACGTGTTGAAATTTACACAATTCGCGGAATCCACGAAAAACTAGCTTATTTTCTAGAATTTGGGCGTGTGTGAGTGTTCATGTACACATTTTAGTAATGGCGGATCGGCCACAGGATAGCCGCCATATTTTGTAAATTTTATGGACGTGATATGGACAATTACATTATATTGTCACCTCTACTTACTATTTCTAGTTCTTTAAGTTTAAATAAAGAAGTCTTGTATGAAATGCGTATTATCAATAAAAACACGAAAAGTATAAAGTTAACCATTTATTGTACAAATATTAGTAGATAGAAAAGATCACAAATGTCGCTTAAAATTATATAATCACTAATCTCATCATCAATCTCAGTGCTCTGAATTATCGCTGTAAAAATACGGATACCTAGAGGTTTTATTTGAAATTAATAGATAAGTACTTATCTGTTTGATTTAATTTAATTTGTGCTTTGATTAAACATCAATCATCATAAACTGAGGAAGAACATAATACCTAATTGAACAATACAATTTAATATGAACATAATAATAGGGTATTTGACAACATTCAAAATATACTATTGATTGTGGTCATCTTATCAGATAATAGCCTAAAAAAGACATATTTCACTCAATCAAACTAAACTATGTAATTTTACGCGATATTTTGCACGAAATAAAACATAATAATTTTTGAAATTTTATCAGGAACGTGTACGCTCTGGGATTGTTTGTGATGTCACTTGATAGCACGTAACTTGGTTGATATAATTGAAGTTTATCAAGTCAACCGAAACTAAACTTTACACTTGAAAGAATAAGATTGATATTAAAATGAGTAGGTATAACAATTTAGAACATTACGATGTAGCAGTCGCCTTGCGTAGCGTCTCTGTCGCACGCACCGAGTTCCGAAAAGGAGCGAGCGAGAGAAGTGACTTGCATAGCGATTTGTGACTTCACTCGATAGCACATAACTTGGTTGATATAATTGAAGTTTATCAAGTCAACCGAAACTAAACTTTATATATGAAATAATAAGATTGATATTAAAATGAGTAGGTATAACAATTTAGAACATTACGATCCAGCAGTCGCCTTGCGTAGCGTCTCTGTCGCACGCACCGAGTTCCGAAAACGAGCGAGCGAGAGAAGTGACTTGCATAGCGATTTGTGACGTCACGCGTATCATGTGATCAGAAATGTCGTTTTTGGCGTGGTTTTCAAAACTTAAACTTTATCATTGATTTAATTCTTAATACTGTAGATATTGCGAAAAATATCAATGTAGTGTGTTTTAATAAGTAATAAAGAATAATTTAAAACAATTTCCAAAAATTAGTCAAATACCCTATTAACGAAAAATTTTGAATCAAGAATAGTCCAGTATGTTCAAAATAATTAATTACCTTATTTATGAACATGTAAAAAGAATGCCAGTACCAGCGAGCGCAGAATTTTTGTGTTAGTTAGCAAAATAGGCAAGAGACGTACACGTTTTAAATCGATGTCATGATTTAATGGCGGATCGGCTGCAAGATGGCCGCCACTTTTTGAATGGACAATTACTTTATGTACACTTTTACGTACTAAAGAAATCGAGCAAAATTTTCAACCCCCGACTCAATAAGAGAGGTGTTATAAGCTTGACCGCTGTGTGTCTGTCTGTGTGTTTGTCTGGCTCTTAAAAACGTGTGAACCGAATTGAATGCGGTTTTTATTTGTCTCGACGAGTACTCGGTAGACACTTCATAGTGATCAAGGTTCTCACTTGGAGCAGGACTGTGCTGGGACTTCATTTTTTTCCACAGGTCGGGGGTTATTAAAATTTTCAATTTATAGTTATATGATTCGGTCGGTTATCTGTGCGACATCGTGTGTGGTGTCCTGCTAGGGCCAGGTCTAGGCGTTGCAGTAGTTGTCTGCGCCGAAGCCCCAGTTGGTCATGATGCTGTCGAGCCAGGGTCTGAAGGCGGCGACACGTCCCGATGCCCCACGCCACCAGCCCCGCCAGCTTGTAGCGGTCGCCGCCCAGCGGACACGCGAGCGGCGCGCCACCGTCGCCCTGACACATGATGATACACAGGAGGGTGGTGGGACATCATTTTTTTTTCACAGGTCGGGGGTTATTAAATTTTTCAATTTATAGTTATATGATTCGGTCGGTTATCTGTGCGACATCGTGTGTGGTGTCCTGCTAGGGCCAGGTCTAGGCGTTGCAGTAGTTGTCTGCGCCGAAGCCCCAGTTGGTCATGATGCTGTCGAGCCAGGGCCTGAAGGCGGCGACACGTCCCGATGCCCCACGCCACCAGCCCCGCCAGCTTGTAGCGGTCGCCGCCCAGGGGACACGCGAGCGGCGCGCCACCGTCGCCCTGACACATGATGATACACAGGAGGGTGGTGGGACATCATTTTTTTTTCACAGGTCGGGGGTTATTAAATTTTTCAATTTATAGTTATATGATTCGGTCGGTTATCTGTGCGACGGGGTGTGAGTGTGTCGTCTTGCTAGGGCTCCGGTTAGTCTAGGGCCTAGGCGTTGTAGTAGTTGTCAGCGCCGAAGCCCCAGTTGGTCATGATGCCGTCGAGCCAGGGTCTGAAGGCGGCGACGCGCGCGTACACGGCGGGCACGTCGCGCTGGCCGCAGCCGATGCCCCAAGCCACCAGCCCCGCCAGCTTGTAGCGGTCGCCGCCCAGCGGACACGCGAGCGGCGCGCCGCCGTCGCCCTGGTGACAACACCCATAAAACGTCAGTTTATTGCATGGAATTAAAAGTCCAACTATAGATAGCACTTTACATTTTTTTTTCAACTACTAGTTAGGCCTTGACTGCAATCTCACCTGATGGTAAGTTGATGCAGTCTAAGATGGAAGCGGGCTAACTTGGAAGAGGTTACCTTATTACCATACCCCTGATCGGTTTCTACACGGCATCGTACCGGAACTCTAAATCGCTTGGAACGAAACGAAGCTCTTGTCCAGTCGGAAGTTGGCACCGAGCCTGGTGTTCCTGAGCAGCTTCTGGCACCGAGCGAACGGCACCATGGACAACCACATCCGAAGAAGACCTCTGCCATCATGTGATGAATGAAAGGTGTCAACCCTGAGCGATGAGAGATCTCTCACCTGGCAGGTGTCCTTGCCCTCCTCCCCGCCAGCGCACACGAAGCTCTTGTCCAGTCGGAAGTTGGCGCCGAGCCTGGTGTTCCGGAGCAGCTTCTGGCACCGAGCGAACGGCACCATGTCAACTTCCACCTTCTTGAGGATGACGGCGTAGCGGCCCTGCCGACCTGCGCACCAAGGAAACTAGTATAGCAACCTGAGCATTGAGGATACCATTATCATAATGCCATTTTATCTACTCTCATATCTTAAAATCCCGAATATGAAATCAAAATGTGTCATATATTGGACTACTTTATTCACATAGGTACATCTATAATATTTAAAAAAAAAATTTAAAAAATTCATTATAACACTACTTTGTTAGGAAATTATTGCAAAGTAATGTTATAAAATAATTTTTTCTACATTATAGTACAGACGAACTGGGTTCTGGTATTTTTGAGCCATGGCGGGAAATTCGTGCGACCTCCTTACAGTAGATGTGTGTAACTGTACAAACGCGTTAAACATTGTGAATTGTGTTAAATTGCAGAAGAGTAACTACTAAAAATTAAGTTTACTTAAAATTAAGTAACTACTAAAAATAACTACTAAAAATTAATAACTATTAAAAATTAAATTTTTGATAAGCTTGAGCTATTTTCCGATCCACTAATTTCTATAGGACATTAGGACTCCTCTACTACTATTAATTTCTCTATGGTAACCCAGGCTGTATGGTCAACGATCTTGGCCTGTCCCGAAAGGGACAAACCGAAAAAGAAGAAGAATCTCTATGGTAACAACTGAATTTTGGCGCCATACGCTAGTTATAATATTTAAATTTTTTATTTGTTACTCAAAACTTTACAAGACATGGTTTTTATTGTGCGGAAAAATGTCTAGCAGTGATACTGAAGAGAATTTAACTCCACCTGACCACCGACCAACAATCTTTTGCCAGCAAAATCAAAGAAAACTCACGACAAATATTACCAAGATTTTATGGTTTGGATTTTAAGATATGAGTTTAGATAAAGTAGTGTATGAAACTCTACATAATTAGTTATTAAAACACTCGTGTAATACTATTAAAAAACTCGCCTGCGGCTCGTTTTTTAAACTAACACTCGTGTTTTAATAACCTCTATTATGCAACCGTTTCATAAACTACTATTATCTACACCCATGCTTTAAATCCTCTATTAAAGATTCTGAAACAGTTAGCTTATTGCCAACATTAAAACACCCAATGTCCTAATAACCATTACATCATCCAAACGGATGATGTTATTTTGTACTGAATTTCATAACAACACTCCTTTGTTTTTTTTTTCAATCCCTTCATGCGCAAAGAGTTTCAATATACAGCCACATTCATTGCTTGATGCGCGGTATCTGTATGAATTTCAAAAAAAGAACATTTTCGTTTACACGCGTTCTGACTACGTCGCGCGCCGTAAAAAAATTAAGTTATTCGAATCCCCGCCATTTTTCTTCGATATTTTTATTGTTACAAAAAATGAGCGATTCAAGTTTTAATAGCACACCGCCAGATATTTTAAACGCTGCAAAAGACATTTACAATAAATTACTACCGGAAAAATCAAGAACGCGTTATGAAAAAACGTATCAAGATTTTATGAATTGGAAACTATCAAAGGGTTCATCATCATTTTCTGAAGAAGTACTTTTAGTTTATTTTCGAGCTTTATCAGAGAAATTTAAATCTTCATCCCTATGGACCTTCTACTCAATGCTCAAAAGTACACTGAGTATTAATCACAACGTGGATATCTCAAAATATTCAAAATTAATTACCTTGTTGAAACGTAAAGGAGAAGGCTATAACAGGGAAGAAATCGAAAACGTTTTCACCTGATGAAATAAATAGGTTTTTAAGCCAAGCGCCTGATCAACTAGGTATATCTAGCGATAAAGGTACGTTAGTTACTTACTTCATTATAATGTTATTTTTCTTGTGATATGATGAATAAATTACAATATTATTCTTTCAGACTGCGCTAATATTCGGAACCATGGGCGCATGCCATACAAAATGTAAATTACTACTAAAATAAATAATTCTTTCATTAATTCTTAGTTTATTTGTATATTAGTAATGGATGATATTAGGTTACTACTAGGACTGGCTGTTTTAATGTTAGCAGTAAGCTAACTGTTTCAGAATCTTATAGAGGATTCATATTATGGGTGTAGATAAAGTCTTGTATGCAACTGTTGATAATTAGGTATTAAAACACTCATGTGATACTATTATCACACTCAGCTTCGCTTCGTGTGATAAACCCACATTCGTGTTTTAATACCCCTTATTACACAACAGTTGCATAAATAACTAATAACGGCCTGGGAACAAAGGAAATTAATGAACCATGCTGAGCATTGAGGGTACCATTATGGCGACCTGAGTGTAAGGGAAGATATTATGGTGACTTGGGCACAAAGGAAAGTACTATGGCTACCTGGGCATAAAGGAAATGAAGCACACTGGGCACAAAGGAAAGGAAAGGAAGGCTGGAATCTGTGGGGTACCTAATAGTCACCTGGACAGAAAGTAAATTATTAGAGCTACATGGACACAAAGCAATTTATTATGGCTGTACCTGAGCAAAAGGAAAAGGAAAAGGAAAATGTTATGGCGATGTGGGCACAAAAGAAATTATAAAGGCTGATCGAATATTAGTGAACTGCCGAACGCAACGCTTTTAATACTGGAAACGCGATATGCTGCAAACACAGCGCGTTGGGGTGTTGGTCGATTTGTTCTGCGTCGTTCTAGAACTCACCAAACACGTTCTTCCCCCACCCATTGCGATTTGTTCTGTGTTTTTCTAGAACTTACCGAACACGTTCTTGCCTCACCCATTGCTCTTTGTTCTGCGTCCTTCTAGAACTTATCGAACACGTTCTTGCCTCACCCATTGCTCTTTGTTCTGCGTCCTTCTAGAACTTATCGAACACGTTCTTGCCTCACCCATTGCTCTTTGTTCTGCGTCCTTCTAGAACTTATCGAACACGTTCTTCCCTCACCCATTGCTCTTTGTTCTGCGTCCTTCTAGAACTTATCGAACACGTTCTTGCCCCACCCGTTGCGATTTCTTCTGCGTCGTTCTAGAACTCACCGAACACGTTCTTCCCCCACCCGTTGGCGATGCAGCCGCGGTAGTTGTCGAACTCCTCGTCCTGGTTGGGCAGGCACAGCGTGTTGATGTGCTGTCGATTTGTTCTGCGTCCTTCTAGAACTCACCGAAAACGTTCTTCCCCCACCCGTTGGCGATGCAGCCGCGGTAGTTGTCGAACTCCTCGTCCTGGTTGGGCAGGCACAACGTGTTGATGTGCTGTTGATTTGTTCTGCGTCCTTCTAGAACTCACCGAAAACGTTCTTCCCCCACCCGTTGGCGATGCAGCCGCGGTAGTTGTCGAACTCCTCGTCCTGGTTGGGCAGGCATAGCGTGTTGATGTGCTGTCGATTTGTTCTGCGTCCTTCTAGAACTCACCGAAAACGTTCTTCAACCACCCGTTGGCGATGCAGCCGCGGTAGTTGTCGAACTCCTCGTCCTGGTTGGGCAGGCATAGCGTGTTGATGCGCTGTCGATTTGTTCTGCGTCCTTCTAGAACTCACCGAAAACGTTCTTCCCCCACCCGTTGGCGATGCAGCCGCGGTAGTTGTCGAACTCCTCGTCCTGGTTGGGCAGGCATAGCGTGTTGATGTGCTGTCGATTTGTTGTGCGTCCTTCTAGAACTCACCGAAAACGTTCTTCCCCCACCCGTTGGCGATGCAGCCGCGGTAGTTGTCGAACTTCTCGTCCTGGTTGGGCAGGCATAGCGTGTTGATGTGCTGTCGATTTGTTCTGCGTCCTTCTAGAACTCACCGAAAACGTTCTTCCTTCACCCGTTGGCGATGCAGCCGCGGTAGTTGTCGAACTCCTCGTCCTGGTTGGGCAGGCATAGCGTGTTGATGTGCTGTCGATTTGTTCTGCGTCCTTCTAGAACTCACCGAAAACGTTCTTCCCCCACCCGTTGGCGATGCAGCCGCGGTAGTTGTCGAACTCCTCGTCCTGGTTGGGCAGGCATAGCGTGTTGATGTGCTGTCGATTTGTTCTGCGTCCTTCTAGAACTCACCGAAAACGTTCTTCCCCCACCCGTTGGCGATGCAGCCGCGGTAGTTGTCGAACTCCTCGTCCTGGTCGGGCAGGCATAGCGTGTTGATGTGCTGTCGATTTGTTCTGCGTCCTTCTAGAACTCACCGAAAACGTTCTTCCCCCACCCGTTGGCGATGCAGCCGCGGTAGTTGTCGAACTCCTCGTCCTGGTTGGGCAGGCATAGCGTGTTGATGTGCTGTCGATTTGTTCTGCGTCCTTCTAGAACTCACCGAAAACGTTCTTCCCCCACCCGTTGGCGATGCAGCCGCGGTAGTTGTCGAACTCCTCGTCCTGGTTGGGCAGGCATAGCGTGTTGATGTGCTGTCGATTTGTTCTGCGTCCTTCTAGAACTCACCGAAAACGTTCTTCCCCCACCCGTGTAACGATTGCGTTTTTCTATCAAAAAAAAACACTTAACGCCATCTACCGTGCGCGTTCGGAACTGCACCGCAGTACTCAATAACTGCGATGCAAGTCCTTCAACTAGAACCACCAACTATAGGTGCTACCATCTACCGTATTCACACTACACTACACACTGTGTTACACCAACACCTTGCAGACTTCTGAAATTATTTTGCTGTTAGGTTTTGTCAAGCTCCATCTCCCGGAGAGTAGCTCAGCTAATAATTCCTTGACAAACAATGACATCTATCGGTGAATAGAAGTTAGACCTAGGGCTTATAGAACATACTAGAATTAATCTACTTATTCCGCCAATCGAACGTTCTCGAAATGTCAAAACTCATACAAACCAGCGCCACAGCGACGAGTAGAGGAAGATCCAACCAGCTAACTGGACGTGACGTCAGAATTGAAAATTCGAGATTTATCGCGTACATACCGTCCTTCCGAAACATAAATACGGCAGGCGCGAACAACCGGGACAGTTGTCCAAACATCTCCGTAGTAAGCGGCCGCTATGCCGAAATAATGTGAAGTGTTAACTACGTAAAATTAATTTCATACATTTAAGTATTTAAATTCAGTGAATTAAACCCAGCAAAAACTGGTAAGTGTTATTGTATAATTTAGGCTAGTATTCCGTGATAGCTCAGTGTCCAAATAGAACTAATTAACGTAAATATTGTATATATATCAAGACCTGTGATTGTAAATATTAAAACTTGTCAACCCTATGTATTTTCTTATCTACATAACGGCATTCTGCGTGTGTAGACCCAGAGCTATCGGAATTAAACTCGATGTACAGTTATGTAATTTAGGTAGTAGATCAGGATATCGCTAGTTAATACTCTAGGTTATGTTGCTTATAATCCAACAGATATTTGATTTTAGGTTACTCGATTATCTGTAGAAATCTTTTGTCTTACATCCGAAAGCGGTTGCCTACACCCTCGCTAACCGCAGGGTGTCTATTATGTAAATATATCAATTAATATCTCTATTTCTCTCTAATTGTAATGTCGCTAAGTTGGGACAACGATGTCGTATCACTGGTCTGTTGATTCAGTCCGTGGTCCGAAATGCCGTGGTCTCAATAGCTACACCGAAGCCTCACTCACACCGGGACATCTCAATTCCAGGGTTTTTTTCCTATGGTCTGCACTTAACCCACGGCGGCTACACTGTCACAGCCGACTACCACGGTACACTCCTGAAGCTCTCGGCGGCACCGTGACGAGGGTCTGCACATGGTCAACCTCCTAGCAGCGGGCAGCGCCGGCTCCCGGTTTATCTTCGCATCGAGCGAGAGCGTCGACCGGCTCCGTGGCCGTGCAGGCCAGTGAATTCGTACTACCCTCCCCGCCGAATGCTTGCGTAACCGAAGGTCTTCGCGTATGATTTCTACCAAATCGTGCGTGTCCTAAATGCCGAACCCAATTCTCTCCGACTGAGGCTAGTTCTATAGACACTAAGTGCATTCTTGATTTAATGATAAGCTAATTGCGTCTTAATACGTCCAATAAAATAGTTTAGCGTAAGAGCTAGGGATCCTATTGTATCTAGTCTGACTTATTAAATGTATAAAACTATATCCCTCTCTTATTTATCTCTCTAATTATCTACCTGATCGCTTCAAACGCGACAGTGACTACCACTCTAATTTGTACCAGGCTACTTTCACCCTAACGTGAAAGCAGCCAAGGTTACACCCGTTGGCGATGCAGCCGCGGTAGTTGTCGAACTCCTCGTCCTGGTTGGGCAGGCACAACGTGTTGATGTGCTGTCGATTTGTTCTGCGTCGTTCTAGAACTCACCGAAAACGTTCTTCCCCCACCCGTTGGCGATGCAGCCGCGGTAGTTGTCGAACTCCTCGTCCTGGTTGGGCAGGCACAACGTGTTGATGTGCTGTCGATTTGTTCTGCGTCGTTCTAGAACTCACCGAAAACGTTCTTCCCCCACCCGTTGGCGATGCAGCCGCGGTAGTTGTCGAACTCCTCGTCCTGGTTGGGCAGGCACAGCGTGTTGATGTGCTGGTCGAGCTCGAACGGCGTTTGAAGGTGGAGCAGCGCCAGGTCGTTCTTCAGGTTCTTGGGGTTGAAATCTAAAACAAGTTAAATAAAACAAACTTTACTTGGATCCAATCGCAGCTATGTTCAGAGGAGTCATTAAGATTAATTAATCACATATGACGTTCGTCGTGTTTAGGGGCCGTCCATTAATCACATGAGGTTCGAAAGCGGGGGGGGGGAGGTGTTCGACAAAAATCACGAAATTTCACAAGGGGGGAGAGAGGGGTATAGTAAGATATCACGTGTACTTATTTTTTCGTCAAACGCGTGATTTCTAAACCGAATTAAGGATTAGATTATACTTTATACCGGTACTTAAAAATAATATTATAAACATTTTAAGATTCTTTGTAGGTACTAAAAATACACGTGATTTTTAGTAGGGGGTGGGGGGGGTAGTCTTTTTTCTGTTCCGTGGGTAGTCTTATACCTCATCACGTATCACATATCACCATGGGGGAGGGAGGGGTTAAAAAATGTTTAAAAAAACATCACGTGATTAATGGACAACCCCTTAGTGTCTGTATAGCAGACTGACAGAACTGCATTTGGATTGCAAAATGTGCAAATGTCAACTGCAATAACCGCATATAAACTGTAAATCGGCATTACAAAAAAGATGATGATAAAGATGATAGTGATATCATCTTGATCGTGAGATAAAAGTAATCAAGAATAAAATGATCATAAATGATGATTATGATGATAATGGTCAAGATGATGATGATTATAGTGTGGCCCTTACCTTCTCGTATCACGATGTTATCGACTATTCTCTCCTGCGACTTCAGCCGTTCCTTATTTGTCTGTGTGTCCCACTCACCGGCACGCGCCACGAGTGAGCCAGGCTGGAATCTGTGGGATGTAACACAGTAAAGATTAAAAATATAATTTAGTTAAAATTAAACCGACTTTAATATGACACCTATTATGAAATACCTATATATTTGTTTGGGAGAAATATTTTGCAGTTTCAATAATATACATGTACATGTACGTGTACGTGTCGAATTGATGGCCTTACTTGTAGGCGACGTGCGCGCCGGTGAGCACGACCTGCGGGTGGATGAGCACGCCCACGCCCGCGTACGTGCCGTTGGCGGCCAGCAGCGCGACCACCCACGGGAACTCGCCGAACTGAGCTTCGTTGCCCTGACGGAGAATAACAAGAATAATTGTTTATGTAGGAATTTGGGTCACGGCGGCCAATCTTAACTCAGAGGCGGAGACTACCCAACTACGCAGAAGATATTATAGTGCATGTGTGCGTTGCACAGAGGTGCAGTCTATTACCTCGGCAATCCGACTCGACCGAAGAGAATGACATGAAAATCTTTGTTTTCTTAGTTTTCGGCCATAAAATTCTTAGGCAACTCTTGGAAGTCGACGGTGTTTTAGATACACCCTCGAAAAGCACAAATTTGAAAACGTTGATATATTTCGAATATCGATCGGATCAGGATCGAATCGGATCGGATCGGGATCGACGACTTCACTTCTGTTCCGAGTTGCTACTAAGAATTTTATGGCCGAAAACTAAGAGTTTCATGATCGAAAACTAAGAATTTCAAGACCGAAAACTAAAAATTTCACAAGTCACAATCGAAAACTAAAAAACACGACCGAAAACTAAGAATTTTACGACTGAAAAGAAACCCCAACAACATTTCTTTTTGAAGACGGTGATGAGATGGCATGAGACTCACGTTGCCCCCAGTGATCTGGAAGTCGAGCCCGTTGAGGTTCTTGTACCCGCAAGCTCAGAAGCTTTGTGAGGTTAGGTAGCTCAATATCCATCAGGAAACATATTTCACACTCTTTGAGAGGCAAATGTCAGTCAGTGGGTGAACCACGTTCACGGAGAACCGCTAGGGTGGACGAGTTCGAGACGAAGTGGGCACTGCATACCGGTAAACGCACCGAGGGAAGACCTTCAGAAGATGGCCGGACGCAAGAAGACCGACGATGGTGATGATTGAGAAGAATTCGCTAACTTTAACCAACTTGTGCCATGATATACATCTGGAACTAACCTAACCTAACTTACGGCGTCCAGAACCATCCCTTATAGCCGTCCAGTCGCACACCAACCTAGCCTGACAACATCGACCTTCTAACCAAGCAATCAGGTCCCACAATAGGGCAAACCAACATAATAACCAATCACACCAAAACTATAATAGACACCAAATCACTCACCCTACAGCCAATAGCACCACACCTTCTCTCCACACTTCACTGAACCAATATACAGTGTGTCCGGGATCGAATTAGCGATATTTTAGGGACATATTCTACAACTCATTACCTCTCTGAAAATACCACTTATTAGGGCCTGCCCCCCTCCCTATCCCAGGGACAGCCATTTCAATTAGGTGTGCGTTTTTGTGGGTATGTGCGCACAAAAAATGCAATAACTCGAAAGTCTGCTGATGCACAGGTCTTCAATTCTTCAAATGACCTTATTCGATTGTATAAAATATTTTCCATCACTAAATATGAAACAATAGAATAAAATATTAAAATAACTCGATCAAAAATGCTTCGGAGGAAAAATTTTTTTTCAAAAATATTGAAAACTACAAGTTTTTGCTGCATTATGCAAAAACGAGGTGGTTAAAATTACATTGTTAAGTATTCGACAGTTTTTGAGATAAACAACAAAACGACATAAAAATTTTAACTGTAAGTTATTTACTTTTGGAGATCATTCGCCATTATGTAGTGGCAGCCCACTACAAAATGGCGAATGTCGGGGGTTTTTTAAATTTTTAATTTATACTTGTTATTTGGAAAAATCACGACATGATGATGGCATATGACTCACGTTGCCCCCAGTGATCTGGAAGTCGAGCCCGTTGGGGTTCCTGTACCCGCAGCCCTTCAGCTTGCCCGGGTCGGGCACCTCGGGCTCGGGCTCCGGCAGCACGTCCACGTCGCGGCAGCAGCGCTCCACGCTCTCCTGGCAGTTGTCGTTCGCGCCGAACCTGGGAACAACGGGAAATAAAATAAAAAACCGGCCAAGTGCGAGTCGGACTTGCGCACGAAGGGTTCCGTACGTAATATCTATAGAAACGACAAAAAATATCACGTTGATTGTATGGGAGCCCTCTTAAATATTTGGTTTATTCTGTTTTTTAGTATTTGTTGTTGTGGCGGCAACAGGAATACATCTGTGAAAATTTCAACTCTAACTGTCACGGTTCAGGAGATATAGCTTGGTTCAAGGGCGTCGCCAGCCAATGGCCAAGGGGGGGGGGGGGGGGGGGCAAGTTGATGATATTGTAGTATGAGAAAAGTACAAAGTATAGTTGTTACAGTCCAGAGCTTTTGAAGCTGGTTACGAGCTCTTAATTTATTTTCGAATTAGAATTTTTCACTGACCTCGTTTCCTTTTGCGCCAGGTTTAATATAGATACTTAATGCAAAATATAGCATAATTATCTATATTTTTTCTATTTCTATTCTATTCCTACCTGGCGACGCCCTTGGCTTGGTTACAGACGGACAGACAGACAGAGACAGAAAGAAAGATAGGGGGCAAGTCGATATATGGACAACGGGAAAGTGACAATTTTAGGTACCTATAGTCGAGAGGTTATGAAGCTGTAAAGCAAGCTCTAGGGCAGTGGCGTAACTACAGGGTGGCATTTCGGCAAAATGCCACGGGCCCCGAGCCGAAAGGGGCCCCCGACCCGAGAGGGCCGTGAGCACCGGAGTATCCTAACATTTAATATATTAATTACATCAATTTATCATTATTAATTTGTTAATTATGATTTTTTATAACTAATGAAAAATCATAATAATCCTGTAAATCATATGATTTACATTAATTATAAAAAATCATAATTAACAAATTAATAAACTTTTTTAAGAAATTGGGAACAAATTTGTTAGTTTACAATTGAATAACTTATTGAAAAATGGTGATTAAACTTTTTTTCTTCAGGGCTCGATGTTTTCAAGTGTTAAGAAAATACTAAAATTTTTTTAAATTTTTAAAATCACATTTTATGTTATAAAAAAATTATTTTCATTGCTGAAGGCTCGCGCGCGCATGCCGTAACCGCCGCGCGGAGTCCTATTTTCAACGTCAAATTAAAGTATAACTTTATGATATACTTTAATTTGACGGATATAATAATGGAGATAGAGTTTCGGAAGTTGAGACTTTTTTATTGGAAAGGAGGATGGGCAAAAATGTATGAACGTTGGTCTACCTAATCAACACAAACGCCCTCTATGGAAATAAGAAGCTAATAAGTAGTTAATCAAATTACGTATAGCGTTTATGCCAAAATATATGGGAGATTTTCAAAATTCACTAAAAATAAATGTTTTAAAAATACTCTATATTAGTAATTCTACTATGAATTTAATTAATAGTGTGTAGCGTTCTACGTTAAACTGCCTCTTAGGTCTAATGGTTAGCATAATCGACTGCAGATCACGAGGTCCCGGGTTCGATTCCCGGGTCAGGCAAATAATTGTTAGGTATTGGGTTTTTCTGTCAAGAAATTCTCAGTGCCAGCTCGGAGTTGGTAGTTGGCGCTGTTTCACCCCCGTGCCTCAGAGAGCACGTTAGGCAGTCGGCCCCGGTTATTATTACTATCATGTGACAATAATCGTTAAAGCCCACCAACCTACATTGGAGCAGCGTGGCGGGTTTAAGCTCTAAATCCCTCTCCTATAAGAGAGGAGGCCTGTGCTCAGCAGTGGGAAGTTAAAAGGCTGTAGGTGGTGGTGGCGTAGCGTCTAGAATTAAATACATTGGTCAAGTTGGCAGCAGGGGGCACAAAACCGGCCTAATGTCGGGCCTAACATAACTAATAATAGTAATAAGTCACACAAGTAGATAGGTGCAGAGGGAAAGCTTCATACAAACGGCTCGTTGTAGGTACACTCACACAAACACTCACCAACGGTTCACTTACGCCCGCGTCCATCGATGTATGTATTAGAACTACATCGATGCCCGCGTCTAACCTCCAACCAGCTCAGTTGGATGACAAACGTGCGCATAATATGTGTGCGTGTACCTACAGCGGGCCGCTTGTAGAAGCTTCCCCTCTGTACCTATCTACTCGTGTGATTATTAGCTTTATCGTTAGAAAGAAAACTATTCCTATCGTTACTAGGTGGCATATTATGTCCTTCATAGCCTAATGCTTCTATATCTTGCGGTCATAAAACAGAAAATAAGGTAAGGGGCTACATTATGTTTTTCTCGAAAATCTCTTGAACCCCAAGACTTACAGCTTTGCTTCCATATAATAAAATTAAGTACTAAAAATAAGCTTTTCATTGAAATAGGTTTCATTTGTGTTGAGTAGGTAGACCACTTTGCCCATCCTCCTTTCCTCCTTTTTAACGAGCTTTTTTCAAAATTGCTTAAATAATATAAATATTTTTTGAGTTATTAACATAAAACGAAATATCATTTTTTTTCATCTTATTTTGTTAATAACAATTGCAATTTTTTACCTGCACCAAAATTCTTCAAAAACATTTTTCTAGAGGTGATTCCGAATCGAATGAGCTATCGCTCATTATTTTTAGGACCTTTATCTCTATTTTTCACGTTTTTGAACTTATTGACTAGTCTATTAAACTTGTTGCAAAATTCTACTAATATTATAAACTAGCGGTCCGCCCCGGCTTCGCCCGTGGTACATATTATATATCCTATAGCACTCAAGGATCACGTACATATTCAACGATGAAAGAATTTTTGAAATCGGTCCAGTAGTTCCTGAGATTAGCGCGTTCAAACAAACAAACTCTTCCGCTTTATTATATTACTAGACTAGACTAGATGTGAAAGTGTGGATGTTTGGATGTTTGTTACTCTATAACGTCGTAACTACTGAACCGATTTGGCTGAAATTTTGAATGGAGATATATTATGACCCTGACTTAAAACATAGGCTACTTTTTATCCTGGAAAAATCCACAGTTCCCGCGGGATTTTAAAAAACCCGAAATCCATATCTACAGCTATAGGTAGTACAGCTATAGGAAACTTCCTTGAAAGTATGTAGGTATAGAGGTTGCCCTAGTAGCAATTTTCGTTGGGGGTTTGTTGCCAACGGTAGCCAACGGTTGGTAACATGTTGGGAGATGGTGGTTGAGATGCCAACTAAGTCCCTCTGTAAGGCCAACTGCATGAAATGTTACGTTACGTCATGCAATATTGCCAACAATCTTGTAACGTTGGGCCAACCTTCGCCATAGTTGGTTTAACAACAAGGTATAATCATACTGTTGGTCCAACGTTGGCCTAACTACAGACTACAGCGTTGTAATATATGCAAAATATGTAACGTTGGGCCAACGTTCGCTATAGTTGGTTGAACAACAAGGTATAATCATACTGTTGGTCCAACGTTGGCCTAACTACAGACTACAGCGTTGTAATATATGCAAAATATGTAACGTTGGGCCAACGTTCGCTATAGTTGGTTGAACAACAAGGTATAATCATACTGTTGGTCCAACGTTGGCCTAACTACAGACTACAGCGTTGTAATATATGCAAAATATGTAACGTTGGGCCAACGTTCGCTATAGTTGGTTGAACAACAAGGTATAATCATACTGTTGGTCCAACGTTGGCCTAACTACAGACTATAGCGTTGTAATATATGCAAAATATGTAACGTTGGGCCAACGTTCGCTATAGTTAGTTGAACAACAAGGTATAATCATACTGTTGGTCCAACGTTGGCCTAACTACAGACTACAGCGTTGTAATATATGCTAATTATGTAACGTTGGGCCAACCTTCGCTATAGTTGGTTGAACAACAAGGTATAAGGAACAACAAGGTAGGTTCAACCAACTATAGCGAAGGTTGGCCCAACGTTACATAATTTGCATATATTACAACGCTGTAGTCTGTAGTTAGGCCAACGTTGCACCAACAGTATGATTATACCTTGTTGTTCAACCAACTATAGCGAACGTTGGCCCAACGTTACATAATTTGCATATATTACAACGCTGCAGTCTGTAGTTAGGCCAACGTTGGACCAACAGTATGATTATACCTTGTTGTTAAACCAACTATGGCGAACGTTGGCCCAACGTTACATATTTTGCATATATTACAACGCTGTAGTCTGTAGTTAGGCCAACGTTGGACCAACAGTATGATTATACCTTGTTGTTCAACCAACTATAGCGAAGGTTGGCCCAACGTTACATAATTTGCATATATTACAACGCTGTAGTCTGTAGTTAGGCCAACGTTGGACCAACAGTATGATTATACCTTGTTGTTAAACCAACTATGGCGAAGGTTGGCCCAACGTTACAAGATTGTTGGCAATATTGCATGACGTAACGTAACATTTCATGCAGTTGGCCTTACAGAGGGACTTAGTTGGCATCTCAACCACCCGGTCCGCCCCGGCTTCGCCCGTAGTACATAATATTATATAGCCTATAGCACTCAAGGAAAGAATTTTTGAAATTGGTCCAGTAGTTTCCGAGATTAGCGCGTTCAAACAAACAAACTCTTCCGCTTTACTGTATTAGTATAGATTTCTATACAATAAATTACAAAAAAAAATCGATCGATATGAAGTTACACCTTCCTATTCATAATAAAGCTTAACTAACTAACTTACCTAAGTAAAAAACTTACTCCTACAACATCTCATCATCATCATCATCATCATCATGATCAACCCATTACCGGCTCACTACAGAGCACGGGTCTCCTCTCAGAGTGAGAAGGGTTTTGGCCATAGTCTATCACGCTGGCCATGGCGGATTGGCAGACTTCACACACTTTTGAGAACGTTATGGAGAACACTCAGGCGTGCAGGTTTCCTCACGATGTTTTCCTTCACCGTTAAAGCAAGTGATATTTAAATACTTAAAACGCACATAACTCCGAAAAGTTAAGAAGTGCGTGCCCGGGATCGAACCCACGACCTCCGATTATATGTCGGTCGTCCTAACCACTAGGCTATCACTACACTACAACATCTGCTTCATCATAAAGCCGAAATAAATATCCATTGTAACACCGATTTTAGTACTTGACCTGTGAAACTAGATGGCGCTAATAGTACGTTAAGTCGCGCTACAATTGACCGCGGGTCCGCGTATATATATCGGCCGGCTTATGTTGGTAAATCATTCTAATCCTTACGCGGTACTTAAACGGGTAACGAACTCTGCATCCACACCTGCTGGGACAGAGTTTAACGCTAGTTTTAGTACCAAACTATATAGGTGGCATGAACCCTTGCATCCACATCTGCTGGGACAGGGCGTTCTGGAAATTGGCCATTGTAAGAAAATAAACTACCAGCCAACGTAGGTATACAGTATGAATTCCTTTGTTGGGCCATTGTAAGCAAATCAACTACTATCCAACGTAGGTATACAGTATGAATTTTTTCATTGGGCCATTGTAAGAAAATAAACTACCAGCCAACGTGGACATACAGTAGGAATTCTTTTGTTGGGCCATTGTAAGCAAATCAACTACTAGCCAACGTAGTTATACAGTATGAATTTTTTCATTGGGCCATTATAAAAAAATCAACAACCAGCCTACGTGGGTATACAGTATGAATGCTTTTGTTGGGCCATTATAAGAATAGCAACGACTAGCCAACGTAGGTATATAGTATGAATTCTTTTGTTGGGCCATCATGAGAAAAGCAACGACTAGCCTACGTTGTTGGCTAGTCGTTGGTTGAAAGTCGTTGGCTCGGGTCAAGTGGGCCAACCGCTTTTCAACGGTTGGAACCACGTTTTTTAGGGATGACAAGCCTAACTGTTGGCCAACCAAACTAGGGACAGAGGCCCAACCAACAGCCAACGCAAATTGCTACTAGGGTGGAAAAGGGAGCGAAAACGGAAAGCAGATATACCAAGATTCCCTTAGGATTTGTGAAAAATCGAACGCGGGCGAAGCCGCGGGCAAAAGCTAGTGTTTAATAAAAATTTGTTAAAAATGTTTCATAAACATGAAAACATTTAGAACTTTTGTAACATTTGTGACAAAATGTTAACTAACAATAATGTTTACTAACATATTTTGTAACTGCGCGGCGGTGTGGGCGGTGTAGTGTGTGTAGTGTGGCAAAATTGCATCACATTTTTTGTTTCAGAACAAAATGTTCATAAACTAAGCAAAATGTTCGTCCATGCTCTTAAATTGAAAGTTACTAGAAAAACAACTAATTTTAATAGCGTTTTATGTACCTTCTTTACGTACTTACATGATTTATTTTAAAATAAAATGAATATACTTATCGTTAGTTGACCTTCTGAGCAGAAGGGGCCCCATCTGATTAATTTGCCACGGGCCCCCATCAGTGTAGTTACGCCACTGCTCTAGGGATGGGGGGAGAGGGCAGCTGCCCTTACCTAAGCCACATAACCCGCATTTGACTATTTTGCGGTGGTGGTGAAAACATAAACTGTACCTCACATCCAGCACCCCCCAGCCAGTGGTGCTCGCGTTGTTCTTCCACACGCCGTTCAGGTCCTTGTCGCACAGGTAATACGGCACGCATTGGCACTCGTCGCCGTTGCTGTTGGTGAAAACCGCGCCGCTCGCCGTAGGCCGCACCGTGATCTGGAAAACAAAACGTTTCCGCGGGATTTTCAAAAACCTAAGTCCACATGAACGTATTTTGGTGCAAAATCTTAGTCTTAATCACACTCATAACACTAATATTATAAAGGCGAAAGTTTGTGTGTGTGTGTGTTTGTCACTCTTTAACGCCGCAACTCCTGAACCAATTTGGCTGAAATTGAATGGAAATAGATTATGCTCTGACTTAACACTAGGCTACTTTGTATCCTGGAAAAATTCACAGTTTCCACGGGATTTTGAAAAAAAAACCGAAATCTATAGCTAGTAGCTACAGCTATAAATATAGGTAGATTACTATAGCAAACTTTCTTGAAAGTAGGTATCCAGGTTGGAAAAGGGAGCGGGAATGGGAACCGGAAATCCACGATTCCTTTGAATTTGATTTGTGTAAAACCGAAATTCACGCGGGCGAAGCCGCGGGCAGTAGCTAAGACACTACTACTACTAGAGACTACATCACTACATAGTATAAAACAAAGTCGCTTTCTCTGTCCCTATATCCCTATGTATGCTTAAGGGTGGATTTCCCAACAGCAAAATTCGCACGGCATGGGTGAAATCGGTACTGTCCAACGTTAGTATAAAGATCTAATATTTTTTTCTAGGTAGAATAGGTAGATACCTATGTGAGACAATAAATATTTATTGATTAGGACTGCAGTTTAGGAAATAAAAAATTTTTAAAGCCCCGAATTTATCATTTCGGTAGCTGTCCTCACAACCTTTTTCAATGTAATTTCCCTCATAAATCAAAAAGTATTGCTTTTTTAGGTACATGGCTACTTTTATTTAAATTGTGAATAGTGACAGTATAGTTATAAAATAATTTTATGATAATATCTACTTAGTTTAATAACTGGTAAGTAAAAATGCTTGTGTCCCAGAAAGTCCTCTCATTTCGGTGTTTTTTTTTTAATCGATTGTAGTTTTGCATAGGACAACTCTAGCTCCCCCCTCGTGCGCTTAAAATGTAGGTAACAGTGTGGTCTATGTGCTTATCGTAGGAGGAAATGCGCCGCTTGCCTGCGTGTTCCCGCAAAAAAAGTAAGTAGTTCAATTCGGTGGCATGTGACAAACTTCTTATCATTTCCGTGTACAGGTATAACTTGTCTTGCAATTAGTTAATACATATAAAAAACTATTCAAGAGTACGTAATGGCAATACGTTTATTTGTGTAATATTCATATCATCTTGTAATAAATAGTCTTCTTGTAATGCTAATTTTTGTCCGTATTTCTAATTTCGGTGTTATCATTTCGGTGGATTCGGTGGGCTAAATTGTCAACCGAAATGACAAAAAACTCACCGAAATGATAGAAATTCTCATTTCGGTTTTTTTAAATCTTAATTATCTCATTTCGGTGGATTGCTTTATCATTTCGGTGTTTAATTGTCTCATTTCGGTGGATTGTTTTATTATTTTGGTAGATTATTATTTGTTTCGATGAAAATTCAGGCCAGCAGAGAGTTTATGTATTTGACTCGTACGAATTTATGTATGTATGTATGGCCGCAATTATCTCAAAGACTAATGAACCGATTTTGATAATTTTTTCGCTATCGTAATTAACATACTTTCAGAGAGTTTTTAGTAACTATATTATACCTACGTTCAAATAATTCATATGTACAAATTGACATAAGTTTACACTTACTTATGTCATCAAAATATTGAACCTGTACACCGATTTTCCCCATATTTGGTTCTACACTAATTTTTTTTTTACTCAATAGAGAAAGTTTATGAAATGGTCGCAAAAAGAATACATGAACTGTTGGTAGGTAGAAGGTAGGTGGTCAAAAACACTGAAAAATAAACGAAAACCAAACCAAAAAGGAAAATTCTAGTAGATAACGAGCGATATGTATATTAAAATATAGGTAAGTTTTGATTTTTGTTCATCAGTTTTTTGTAAAATCATCATGATCAACCCATTACCGGCTCACTGCAGAGCACGGGTCTCCTCTCAGAGTGAGAAGGGTTTTGGCCATAGTCTACCACGCTGGCCAAGCGGATTGGTAGACTTCACACACCTTTGAGAACGTTATGGAGAACTCTCAGGCATGAAGGTTTCCTTACGATTTTTTCCTTCACCGTTAAAGCAAGTGATATTTAAATATTTACGCACATAACATTATTTATTTTAAAGTGTCAGGTGAATTCAATGTTGAAATGTAATCTACTAATCTACTAACTATCATTGACGTATTTTTTTTAGAATGCCGAGACGAACATTGACCAAAGATGAGAGAAAAGAAAAAGAAGATTATACGAACAGAAAAAAAAAACAATGAATTAAAAGCGATCGAGAAGAGTTTCTTAGAAAAGATAGAGAGAGATATGCAAGAAGAAAAGCTACAGGATTAATTTTTTCGAGGAGTGCATTAAATTCTCACAAGCTCCGAAATCTACGCAAAAAAAAAAACGCAGCCAGTTCGAAAGCATATTATTATAAGAAAAAAAAAAAAACAAAATTCAGACAACTCGACAAACCTTAGTGGCACACTCAATTATCAATGATGATTTAGAATCTAATGGAACTTCAAATACACAGTCAAATAATGCATCTGCATTATCTATACGTTATCATATTCTTGGTTGGTCACAGACTTTCAAACTGTATACTTTATTAGTCACTGTATGCATCATAATATTGATTTTTTTCTCTTCATTTAACGACAACTCTGAAATCTCAATAACTCCATAAAATTTGAAGCCCTTTAAGTGTCGCAATATATAGAGTTTACACTGTATTTAAGTAAGTGCGAAATTATTAGAATAGTAGAAATTAAAAGACTGATTATTGCTAAGCTAAGATTAAAATCGTTAATTAAAATATATGTCTTTTCATTTAGTTTTATTCTATTCCTTTTATTGTAGGTAGGTGCATTTTTTTGTGTGAAATCCAGATGAATATCTAAAATTAAGTAGAACATACGTAACTAGGTTAACACATTGTCACTCATGATAGTATACAACCTTTCACACTTGCTAAGAGTGCATCTATTTAGTTAAAGTGTATGGTTGAGGCTGCTCAGTAGTATATTTAATATATTTTCAGTGAATTTTAATTTCGGTGGACAGTTCCTATCATTTCGGTGGCTACTTATATCATTTCGGTGGCTAGTTTTATCATTTCGGTGGCATTAAAATTTTAAACACGTATTCTCACGAGTTTATAAGACATATTTTGATGGTATTCAATAAGAGCATAAACAATAACAAGAAGAACAATAAACCATAGTTCAAATTTGAAAAAACTTAATAATAAAAAAGTCCACCGAAATTCAAGAAAAAACGGCATTGTTGAAATTGCCCCTTAAATCTTTAAAACTACGCAACCGATTTTGATGCGGTTTTTTTTAATAGATAGAGTGATTCAAGAGGAAGGTTTATAAGTATAAAAATTGGACCCGGTAGGTGGCGCTAATAGCGGGCAGGACGACGTCTGCCGGGTCCGCTAGTAGTACCTATAAAACAAAGTCGCTTTCTCTGTCCCATCTCTGTCCCTATATCCCTATGTCCCTATGCATGCTCAAATCTTTAAAACTACGCAACGGATTTTGATGCGGTTTTTTTAATAGATAGGGTGATTCAAGAGGAAGGTTTATAAGTATAAAAATTGGACCCGGTAGGTGGCGCTCATAGATAAATGTCATTATTCTGTGGTGGCGCTAATAGCGGGCAGGACGACGTCTGCCGGGTCCGCTAGTAGTACCTATAAAACAAAGTCGCTTTCTCTGTCCCATCTCTGTCCCTATATCCCTATGTCCCTATGCATGCTCAAATCTTTAAAACTACGCAACGGATTTTGATGCGGTTTTTTTTAATAGATAGGGTGATTCAAGAGGAAGGTTTATAAGTAGAAAAATTGGACCCGGTAGGTGGCGCTAATAGCGGGCAGGACGACGTCTGCCGGGTCCGCTAGTTACATTATAAAAACGATGTATGCCCCGCCGCGTCTGTCAGTCTGCCTGTCTGTTTATTAGAATATTTTTCAGCGTAGAATATTTTGTATGGAGGTGTGATACACAGATAATGAAATGATTTGCGGTCTGATACGTCCTACATCTAACTTTAACAAGCTACCTAAGTACTTATAGTTCGTTCGGTAACTTAGTGTCGGTACAGACGCAGGTGCTCTTAGTATTCTGCTTTTATTTTTATTACTTTTTCTGTTTGTAATTTTTTTTCTATTCTAACAGAATCTCCGAATAGTCTGCCAATCCGCACTTGGCCAGCGTGGTAGACTATGGTTAAAATCCTTCTCATTTTGAGAGAAGACCCGCGTTCATGAGAATATTATATTTTATGTTTATGGTTAAATTGTAATAAAATACGAATATAAAAAAATATAAAAAGGAAAGAGTTTTAATGTAAAAATATGAGTAGGTATAAAACGCCAAAACCCCTTGTGCCTGTACACCCCGCGCGGCATGCTTTGAAGTCACGGCGGTGTCTTTGGCAAAATACCGCGCGGTGGAGGCGGCAAGACACAAAAGGCGACCTTAAGAAAACGAACAGACATACATAAATTTTACGAAAAAAAATAGGAGAAATTGCAGTCTCTATAAGGGTACATTTATAAATGTTACTTCGTACATAAGACTGATACATTTGAGAAGTGTTCACCTTGGTGTAAAATCTTCCTGAAGGTATGTTGATTACGATATTGAAAAAATCATCAAAATCGGTTCATTTGTTTTTGATATCGCGAACATCCATACATACATACACACGTACATACATAGTCTTAAAGAGGTAAGTAAACTTACATCTTCGAGTCTAGGTGGTAGATTGGGGGGTCTCTGCGTGGGGGGCGGCCCGAAGATGTCCACCAGCAGTGAGGGGTCCACGGTGGTCTGAGGGTAGGCGACCCCCACCGTCAGCAGCAACAGAAGCGCTAGCAGCATCTGAAATAAAGGATTACAGTTTAGAACCACTACCACTACTAAACTACAGCCTTTTTAACGTCCCACTGCTGGGCATAGGCCTCCTCTCTCATAGGAGAGAGGGATTAGAGCTTAGACCCGCCACGCTGCTCCAATGCGGGTTGGCGGGCTTTAAAGACTATTTTCACAGGATAATGGCTCTCCGAGACACGGGAGTGAAACACTCAGAAAGAAAATTCTCAGTGCCAGCCCAGAGTTGATGGTTGGCGATCAACTCCGGGCTGGCACTGAGAATTTCTCGACAATAAAAACCCCAATAAGCACATACCTAACAATTATTTTCCCGACCCGGGAATCGGAACTCGGAACCTCGTGATCTGCAGTCGAATAATTATGCTAATCACTATCGAGTTTAGAACATGGAGTAACAAACCCATGTAACCGCTTGGATGGAAATACTCAAAGACTACTCCGTTATGAGCGTTCACAGCTTAATTAATTATTATCTTAACATGTAGGTACAATTTAATCTTTGTTTCTTTACAAGTAAGTATATAACTTAAAAATTAAAAAAACCCCCAACATTCGCCATTTTGTGGCGGCGGCCATCTTGGATTCTATTCTACTAGTCAATCCCTTTCATTTGATACCCATATTAAGGGAGTTGTGAAAAAATATTTAATCCGCCATTTTGTAGCGGCGGCCATCTTGGACCAATTTTCATCAAACATAGCTAACAACACTCTCGACTAATTCACCTTTCAAACAAAAAAAAACCGCATTCAAATCGGTTCACCCGTTTGAGCGCTAGGTACAGGTACACACACACACACACAGACACGAAACTTATAACACCCCGTCGTTTTTGCGTCGGGGGTTAATGATGATAAATAAAACAGACCTCTTTTCATAAACTTAAGTAGTATCAATAAAATACTGATAACTACCGAGCCTCAGGAAACCCTGCCCTATTAACCTTATTATGCATATTGTTATTTATTTTGATCTCGTTTGTTTACCGTATTGCAATCGTTTCATGTGTTTCAAATTAATTTTTGAAGTGAAAACTTCTTTAGGCGCGTTGAGCACTTTTTGGGTGAACAAAAATCATGGAATTTGCGTCATCGTCATCGCTTTCCATGAGCTAAGTATATGTATACCGTGTACATAAGTATGTGTACGTACTTTTTGGGTGAACAAAAATCGCGACATTCGCTTCATCGTCCTTCCAGTTTTCACTTCTATCGGCAGTCCCTAAAGACTGCCTCGCATTTTTAGGGTTCCGTACCTCAAAAGGTAAAAAAAGGAACCCTTATAAGATCACTTTCTTGTCCGTCTGTCCGTCTGTCTGTCCGTGTGTCACCACCTGTTTTCTCAGGAACGGGTGGTAGGTCCACCCGTTCCTTATACGCAAGGTTGGTATTTATACCAGATACTAAGGTCTATAGTCCCTATTAGGTGTATAAAAATTAAAGTCCTGAGTCCACACAATAAAAAGATATGGGCAAATTTAGATTTTCACGAAAACTTGTAAGTACAAAAATTTATCTTAATTTTCAACTTTTTTTTTTGTGTTTGTTTTTCTGAATTTTTCCTTTACTTGATCTGTAAGACCTTACTTTTAACCAAAATTGACAAATCTAGGTCAACCGGAAGTAAGTACCCTGTAGGTTTTGGGTCGAAAACCTAAATGGTAGTTCCAGTTGACCTAGAATTACGAAATTTGGCAAAAAACCCGGTCTTACAGGAAAAATAAAGGTAAAACTCCAAAAAATAAAAAAAAGTTGAAAATTAAAGAGAGTCCCATACATACATAGTAGACGCTAATTAAGATAGACCTCTGAGTTGTATGAGCACTCACACAATATATAGTGCCTAGCTTAATTGGCACCTTGACAAACTAATGAAAAACAGATTGTACTTATACTTCTGGAGTACGGAACCCTCGGTGCGCGGGTCTGACTCGCACTTGGCCGGTTTTATTTTTTCTCATTTATAACTTAGGCGAAATCTCACCTGACGATAAGTGACGATGCAGTTAAGAAAGAGGTAGAGGTACTTATAGCAGTTTTTATAAAACCTATGCCCCTGATTGGTTTCTACGCGGCATCGGAACGCTAAATTGCTTAGCAGCACGACTTTGCCGCTAGGGTGGTATCGAGCCACGGCTGAATCCTCCCACCAGACCGAACCATAGACATTTTAGAAATTATAAATCCCAAATTGCTCCTATTACGCCAGTCAAATTTGACATTAAAATCGCAAACGAACGGCTAGTTCTGATTTTTTAATATGTTGTTAGGACCACTACCAGTAGTCTAAATTCAATTTTGCAGCTTCGAAAGACCTGTGCTAATTTTGTAGCACTCGAAAAACCGCGAAATTTTTGCACTTTTTTTGAGTTTTTCAATATAAGTCCTAAACTATGCGTTTCTAAAAAATATTTTTCTATACTTTTTTAAAGTAGACTAAAATTGCTACAATTTAAGACCAAAACTAGCTCTTTAAATTCAATGTTTATTGAGATACAGCTCTCCAAAAATTGACAATTAATTCCAAAAAAGTGAAATTTTAAGATTCGGTCAATTTTAAACCCCGATATCTGGGAAAATACTCATTTTACGAGTAAAGTTAATTGTAAAAATGTTGTAGTAAATATAATTAGCTTTAATTTAAACACTAAACAACGTCTGTAGCCCATATAGTTTACTTACAAATCCTAAAAGTTTAAAAAATGCGAAAATTGCAGTTTTCTCTTTAGTTTGTTTTGAATGTAACTTGAAAGAAAAAACCATGTACATCCACAAGAAATATGTATTAAAACTATTACTAAGTATTTAAATTAAGTATTTATAATGTTATTTATTCAAGAAAAAAATTATTTATATTATTATTGATATTTATTGATTTTTATGAAACATATTAATCTGTATTAAAATGACATTATGAGTTCCAAGCAATATAGGTCGTAAACTACGAATTTTTGTTTTATATTTTCTACACATTTTTAAAGTAGACTAAAATTGCTACAGTTTGACATCAGAACCAGTTCTGTAGCTTCAATAATTGCCGAGATACAGCTCTCCTAAAATTGAACTTTTTTCAAAAAAAGTGAAAATTTAAGAGTTGGTCAATTTTCGACCGCGCTCTTGGGGATAATACTCATTTTATGTGTAGAATTATAGGTAAAAATGTTATAGTAAATCTAATTAACTTTAATTTAAGGGTAATACGACATCTCTAGGACATATAATTTACTCACAAATCTTAAAAGTCCAAAAAATGGGAAAACAATTTTCGTAAATTTGCTCTGCTTAGTTTGGTTTGTGAGTACCTTGAAAGGAAAAACCATGAACATCCACAAGAAATGTACATTTAATCTATTATTATAGTATTCATAATGTTATTTATGAAAAAAAAAATATTTATTTATCTTATTTTATTGATATTTATGAAGCATATTAACCTGCATTACAAAGATATTATTTTTGGTTATAATTGTTCATTAAGGTTTGTGAGTAAACTATATGGCCTAGAGACGTCGTTCCACCCTTAAATTAAAGCTAATTAGATTTACTACAACATTTTGACTATAATTTTACCCTTATAATGAGTATTATCCTCAAGATGGCGGTCGAAAATTGACCAAATCTTAAATTTTCACTTTTTTTGGAAAAAGTTCTATTCTAGGAGAGCTGTATCTCGGCAAGTATTGAAGTTACAGAACTGGTTCTGGTGTCAAATTGTAGCAATTTTAGTTTACTTTAAAAATGTATAGAAAATATTTAAATAAAATGCGTAGTTTACGACTTATATTGCTCGGAACTCATAATGTCCTTTTAATACAGGTTAATATGTTTCATAAAAATCAATAAATATCAATAATAATATAAATAATTTTTTTCTTGAATAAATAACATTATAAATACTAAATATAAATACTTAGTAATAGTTTTAATACATATTTCTTGTGGGTGTACATGGTTTTTTCTTTCAAACTACATTCAAAACAAACTGAAGAGAAAACTGCAATTTTCCCATTTTTTAAACTTTTAGGATTTATAAGTAAACTATATGAGCTACAGACGTCGTTTAGTTTTTAAATTAAAGCTAATTATATTTACTACAACATTTTTTCAATTAACTTTATCCGTAAAATGAGTATTTTCCCCGATAGCGGGGTTTAAAATTGACCAAATCTTAAAATTTCACTTTTTCGGAATTAATTGTCAATTTTTGGAGAGCTGTATCTCAGCAAATATTGAATTTAAAGAGCTAGTTTTGGTCTTAAATTGTAGCAATTTTAATCTTCTTTAAAAACGTATAGAAAATATTTTTTTTTAAACCCATAGTTTAGGACTTATATTGAAAAAACCAAAAGTAGTGCGAAAATTTCGCGGTTTTTCGAGTGCTGCAAAGTTAGCACAGGTCTTTCGAAGCTGCAAAATTGGATTTACACTACTGGTAGTGGTCCTAACAACATATTAAAAAATCAGAACTAGCCGTTCGTTTGCGATTTTAGCCACTTTTGGAGTCAAATTTGACTGCACTATATCGGGAATAGAACCTGGGACCTCCCACAATATGATAGAAACTAGAAAGCCCCAGTATCTCATAATTTTTGACCCGACCCGGGAATCGAACCCTGGGCCTCGCGGCCACGCCAACCGCAAGACCACTGAGGCTGTTTTTAACCTCCGACGCAAAAACGACGGAGTGTTATAAGTTTGACGTGTCTGTGTGTGTGTGTGTGTGTGTGTGTGTGTGTGTGTGTGTGTGTCTGTTCCCCTGTAGCGCTCAAACGGGTGATCCGATTTGAATGCGGTTTTTTTGTTTGAAAGGTGAATTAGTCGAGAATGTTGTTAGCTATGTTTGATGAAAATCGATCTAAGATGGCCGCCGCTACAAAATGGCGGATTACATATTTTATCACAACTCCTTCGATATGGGTATCAGATGAAAGGACTCGACTAGTAGAATAGCACTATGTAAATCCAAGATGGTCGCCACCACAAAATGTAGAATGTCGGGGGTTTTTTAAATTTTCAATTTAAATACTTGTAGATTACAACAATAACGGGACATCACTCTGGTGTCAACATCATTATCATTATACACCCGTTACCGGCCCACTACATAGCACAGGGGGGTTATTCTGTAACTTAGTTAGCAACTGAAAATAGTTGCCAACGAATTTGTTCGATATACATTGCTGCTTTACTGTGTAAAATTATGTAAACACTTTATATTTCCCACAGTAAAGCAGCAATGTATATCAAACTAATTCGTTGGCAACTATTTTCAGTTGCTAACTAAGTTACAGAATAACCCAGCAGGTCTCTCAGAATGTGGAGGGTTCAGACCGTAGTCCACCACGCTGGCCGAGTGTGGGTACACTTCACAAATCACACGCCTTCGAGAACATTATGGAGAACTCTCAGGCGTGCAGGTATCCTCACGGTGTTTTCATTCAAAAGCTAGTGCCCAGCGGTGGGACGTTAAAAGGCTGTAGTGGTGATGATGGACATAGATATGTCGAATTGATAACATTTTCTTTTTGAAATCGGTTAAAAATACCTCGACCCCAACGGACAACATCCGGTTCGCGTCCTCCACAGATAATTATAACATCTACCTAACTACTCGATCCAAGCACATGAGTAGACATCCGTACAGAGAGGAAGCTTCATACAAGCGGCCCGCTGTAGGTACACTCACACAGCGAACGTTTGTCATCCAACTGAGCCGGTATAACCCCCGGCACGTAAGTCGAGCGGTGACGAAGTGCGCGCTGCGTCGTACGAGTGAGCGGGACACAATACGATTGGAGAGCCAATCAGCGCTTACGAGGGATCCGCGAGAGCTAATCAGTGCTTACGAACGATCCCCACGCCCTCCCCGCGGCCCCCTCACACTCCGAGATACCTCATTTTCGACTTCTGACGACACCACTCGACTTATTTGCCATGACTTGTCTTGTAGGAGGTCAGACGCGGGCGTCCGTGAACCGTTGGTGAGAGCTCACGTGTGAGTGTACGGTCTACAGCGGGCCGTTTGTATGAACGGATATCTCTGTACGGATATCTACTCATGTGATTCAAGTGAACCATATAGTACGGGAGGTAGCGTTACAGTTGAGCAAGTCATTTTATCCACTGTATCCTTTTAACGTCCCACTGCTGGGCGCAGGCCTTCTCTTACATAGGAGACTTGACTTGACTGCCTCGTTGGTCTAGTGGTTAGCATATTCGACTGCAGATTACGAGGTCCCGGGTTCGATTTCCGGGTCGTGCAAATTATTGTTAGATATTGGGTTTTTCTGTCAAGAAATTCTCAGTGCCAGCCCGGGAGTTGGTAGTTGGCGGTGTTTCACGCCCGTGCCTCGGAGAGCACGTTAACCAGTTCGTCCCGGTTATTAATATCACTATCATGTGACGATAGTCGTTAAAGCCCGTCAACCCGCATTGGCGCAGCGCGGCGGGTCTAAGCTCTAAATCCCTTGTGATGGAACTTTGAATGGCAGATAGGTGATGTTATAAGGATTAGTTTAGGTACCTACAAAAAAGAATTATGGAATCCGATTCCGATCTTATATAAAAACCTACATCCACGCGAACGAAGTCGTGGGGATCAGCTTGTTTGAAATGAAATGCATCTATCTATCTATACATAGTATAAAACAAAGTCGTTCCTCTGTTTGTTAACTTAGATCTTTTGAACTACGCAATGGATTTTAATGCGGTTTTCCGCAATAGATAGATTGATAAATAGATAGATTCAACAGGAAGCTTTACTCCTTTATTTGCTAGTGACTCGCCCCGGCTTCGCACGGGTATCAATTACCCACTACTATCTCACCATACATTGTTTTGTTATATCACATGCGTTTGTTCCCCCTACTCCTCATAAACGGCTGGACCGATTTGGGTGAAATTTCGTGAGTATATTGCAATGGGTTCGTAGATGGTTTGAAAACACAGTTGGACCCGGCAGGTGGCGCTGATGTCGGTATGTCACTGGGCAGGACGACGTCTGCCGGGTCCGCTAGTTCGGTATAAAATCAGTAGAAAAATTACAGCGCTACCTCCCGGGCTATAACATCTACCTATTCGTTATTCAAGTGAACCATACAAAATATCTACCATAATATGATAAATAGTAAATACTATATCTTTGGGAATCCCTAATTACCTAGTCGACTCGTTTGACCTGACCATATTATATTATATCATGTTGGTAGGTACTTAAGTATGTAGGAGATTCAAGATCAATTCGTGGCCTTTTTATTAAGATTTCGACCTTTAAGAATGTTTGATTTTTCGCCGATATATTTGACTGCACGCGACATCGCCCGCATGGATTCATACAAATCTCATACAAATTTTCATCCTCTATTTAACGGACTTGGGGGTAATATTTTTAAAATTCGTTAAAAATGTACCTACTTACTATAGGTACTTACTTACTTACTTAATTCATTATTTTTAACCCTAGGTCGGTCGCATGGGGTCTTTGAAAGCCCGGGGTTTGCAAAAACTGTCATATTTTTTTTAATAGTTATGGTACGAACTTGTAATTTATAGTAGCTTCCTAAAATATACTTAGGTATAAAATAGAGCAGTTATTACTGATTTAGCGCACTGCGTTTGCGCATGATAAACGTTTGTTTTGCGCGCGGGCTTCAAAAGACCCCACGCGACCAAACGTGTAACATTTTTGTTTCAAGGCAGACACTTACATTATGTTAAATTTAACCGAAAATGGAATATTTTAAAAAACAGCAGATTGTCCGAAGGCTAGAACAGTCCGAAGATGATGTAGATGTTACGATCGATGAAACATTGGTAAACATTTTGATTTTGTACCCGACGTAATTGAAAAAAGTTCTCTTGAAACTGATTCTAAGGCATCCTGAGCTGCCCGAATAACTGGATTCAGACAATGATGATGAGGATAAGGTTCCACTTGCTCGACAAATAACATTTATTTATTTATTTAACATCAACCACATATTATGTTATTAGTCGGAAAACTACGCCATCGAAATACTGAAACGATATTTAGCTGGAAAAAAACTGCTCCTAATCCTTCAGTCAGAGACAATATTGGAATATAATTAGCCAAATAGAACCAAGATACGCGAAAACTATTTCAAAACACATGCATTTCATCTTTTTGATGATTATTTAAAACACCCTCCCGAGAACGCTCCGGTATGGCAGCATATGAAGCGCTTTTTGGTCCTGATTTCCTGCAAAATCGATGTGAAAATCAGCCACAAATGTCTAGAAAGAGATGCACATATTGTCCACGATATATTTGATAGAAAATATTCGACAGGATGCTTTTCATGTCGCCAGAATATATACCCCAGGCATGCAGCATCAAATTGCGCAAGCTGTTCGAAATTGCAAAATGAGGTGTAAAAATTTACTAATGTTTATGAATTTATTCATGTTGTTTTTTGTGATTTCGTTAAAATAAGTCTTATTTTGATAGTTTGTGTTGATTTAGAAAGAAAATATAATAAATGATTGGTTTTATATTAATCTATACATATAATAAAATCGTAGAATTGCCGTATCTGTACATTGAAGATTTTTGCAAAATAATAACTGGGGGGTGTTAGGGATAAGTAATAGAACGTAAAAAAGCTATTTTTGAAATTTTTGTCTGTTTGTCTGTTTGTCTGTTTGTCTGTTTATCTGTTTGTCTGTTTGTCTGTTTATCTGTTTGTCTGTTTGTCTGTATGTTTGTGCGCGCATCACGTAAAAACTACTGAATGGATTGAAATGAAACTCGGCATGATTTAATTTAGTACTATGGAGTAACATATAGGATACTTTTTATCCCGAAATTCAGCACGGTTCCCTTGGGAGAGGGGATGAAAGGCAAAATGTGTACTTAGCTGTAATTCGTTAACGGGTGGTCCGATTTCATTCATTCTTTTTTTGTTACAAAGTAGATACTTTAAAGACTACTGGCTAATCTCCGAAAGGCTGGACCGATTTTGATGGGACTTTCACTGGCGGATGTTTACATTTTGATGTACCTAAACATCCGCCAGTGAACTTTTAACAGTTTTTAGCAAGGTTTAAGCTCAAAGGAGCATAGGAAAAACAAAATGATTCCCACGGGATTATTAAAATCAATATCCACGCGAACGAAGTCGCGGGTATCCGCTCGTTTAAACTAAAGTTGCCGAAAATGAGTCAAAAATGTTTTTCTCTAGTGGGACTGAGACTGACGTAATATTATAAAGATTTAAAAGATTATTATACTTTTATTTTAAAATACATCTCAGTACCTTATTAATACATAAATAAAAAATCAGAATATACGAAGTAATTATATAAAAAAATATAAAATAAAACGGGGCTTTCAAAGACCCCATGCGACCGACGAAGTTACAAAAACTAGCGCGACCGACCTAGGGTTAACCGAAAGCCTATTTAGGCTACTAATTTTCATGGATATTAAGTATTTGAAAAATAACATGAAACATAAAGGACTCTTATAAAAACTTCGTCCCCTATTTAACCCCCTTAGGGGTGGAATGTTCAAAAATCTTTTCTTTGCGGATCTCGTACCTCGTCGTCGTCGTATCTCGTCTCGGGTCTCGTACGTCACAAGCTGCATACCAGAGCCCGATACTTCCAGTAGTTTGAGCTTTGCGTTGATAGACTAGTAAGTCAATCAGTTATATTTTCCTTTTATATACCTACCTATATATTTTTAGATGTGTGAGTGAGTGACAAAGTGCAAATTATCCAAGTAGCCGATGGCCTCGCCCCACCCGGTCAATACGTAGGCCATCTTTTATTTATTATGCACAAGCGACCCGCCCTGACTTTGCCCGGGTGCAATAATTTACATATTGTGGTATAATTTATTTATTAAAAAAATATTTATTTATTCATAGAATACTTTATTACGCACGCAAAGAAAAAAGAAACAGTTAAAGAAATGCAAAGGCGGTGTTATCACTTACCATCTATTTTTTCTTAGTTGTCTTAAAAAGTAAACAAATCGCAAAAACCTCGGAAAAACGCGTAAGTGACGCTCTTTCCCCGGCGCTTTAGACGTTTTTGTATTTGACCTTTCACTTAAATCATGACTTCATTGTTAGTTCGCGGTAAAAACGTCCTATGCGCCGTGCAGCGTCGCGTCGCTTACGCATTTTTACGAGAACGAACCTGTTTATACCTTTTAAGATAACTAAAGAAAAACAGACTGTAGGAGCGATCTCTCATAGGCGGCAACCTTTATAATATTTAGGGTCTGTTTCACTACCTTTTGAATAGAATAGAATAGAAAATTTTTTTATTCAAATAAACTTACAAGTATGTACTTACTTTTGACTGTGCTTTTGAATCGTCAATTGAATCTATCACTGGTTCGGAATGCCGTTCCGACCGAGAAGAACCAGCAAGAAACTCGGCGGTTGCTCTTTTTAATAATAATAAGGGCCTGTTTCACCACCTTCTGAATAGAATAGAATAGAAAAGTTTTTTATTCAAAATATAAACTTACAAGTATTTTTGAACCGTCAATTGAATCTATCACTGGTTCGGAATGCCATTCCAACCGAGAAGAACCAGCAAGAAACTCGGCGGTTGCTGTTTTTAATAATAATAAGGGCCTGTTTCACCACCTTCTGATAAGTGTCGGATAGCCTAAACGTAAGTTATGTAACATTCTTAGGTACTTTATATCAAGCAACAAAGATATAACATGTGAATAAGAGCTATCCGACACTTATCAGAAGGTGGTGAAACAGGCCCTAAGTGTCGGATAGGTAATAGGTATAATATCTACAACTCTTGTCTTTGTCACTTGACATATAGTATCAAAGTAACAAAACTTACGTTTAGGCTATCCAACACTTATCAAAAGGTGGTAAATCAGGCCCTTAAAATTCAAGGGTAAAAAAAACTTGATATTTTGTCAAGATCCCGGTCAGTTCAGCGAGAAAATGTGTCGATCTCTAATATGAATGGGTATATTTACTATTTACGCAGCTACCCTAAATATTTCCAGAATTAAATATAGCCTAGATCACTCCTTGTATAACCCCCGGCACGTAAGTCGAACTCTGACCTTCAAATGCGCGCAGCGTCGTACGAGTGAGCGGGACACAATACGATTGGAGAGCCAATCAGTGCTTACAAACCCGCCCTCCCCACGAACCCCTCACCACGCGAGATACCTCATTTTCGACTTCTGCGCATTGAAGGTCAACGTTCGACTTATTTGCCGTGACTTGTACAATCCTCTATCCGCCTGTGAAAGTGCCGTCAACATCGGTTAAGCCGTTCCGAAGCACAGAAAAACAAACAGATAAAAAATTTAAAAACGTGTCTTTGACTTAATGCCATCGTCCAAACAATCATCAATTATCATTATCAACCCATTACCGGCCCACTACAACAGCACGGGTCTCCTCTCAGTGAGAAGGGTTTTAGGCCGTAGTCCACCACGCTGGCCGAGTGCGGTGCGGTACACTTCACACGCCTTCGAGAACATTATGGAGAACTCTCGGGCGTGCAGGTTTCCTCACGATGTTTTCCATTGCATAAAACGCACTAACTCCGAAGAGTTAGAGATGCGTGTCGGGGTTCGAACTATGTCCCCTCGAAAGAGAGGCCAAAGTGTTGACCACTAGGCTATCAACGATTGTAATCATCTATCTATAATATAATAAAACTGTAACAGATCCAATTCTGTACATTGAAGATATTTTGAAAATTTTTATTGGAGGGCACTCTATAATCGATACTGAAGCCAAATCTGTTTCATTTTTGTCTGTCTGTCTTTCTGTCTGTCTGTCTGTCTGTCTGTCTGTATCTTGGCCGCGCATCACGCCGAAACTACTGGATGGATTCAAATGAAACTTGGTACGATTTAAGTTTATACTCCGAGGTAGGACATAGGATACTTTTTATCCCGAAATTCACCACGGTTCCCTAGGGAGAGGGGATGAAAGTTAAAACGTGTATTTAGCTGTAATTCATTAACGCGTTATTCGATTTCACTCATTCTTTTTTTGTTAGAAAGGTAGTACTTTATATATTGTCCCGTAAATATTTCAAGGTCATAGGTTTGTTAGTTCAGAAATGACAGACATTTATTGGGTTCAAATAACATGGGACCCGGATCTTTGTACGTACGGCTTATTTTAAACTGGCGTGCGTTTAAATTTATGTTTGTTGGTCTGTCTATTTGTTTCAACTAATCTCAGAAACGGCTGGATCGATTTGAACGGAACTTTCAATGGCAGATAGGTGTTGTTATAAGGAGTAACTTAGGCTACATTTAGTTTAAGTACATAAAAGAATTATGGGATCGGTTCCAATCCTATATAAAACCTATAAACATGCGAACGAAGTCGCGGGGGTCAGCTAGTAATATAATAAAACTGTAACAGATCCAATTCTGTACATTGAAGATATTTTGAAAATTTTTATTGGAGGGCACTCTATAATCGATACTGAAGCCAAAACTGCAATTTTTTTCATTTTTGTCTGTCTGTCTGTCTGTCTGTCTGTCTGTCTGTCTGTCTGTATCTTGGCCGCGCATCACGCCGAAACTACTGAATGGATTGGAATGAAACTTGGTACAATTTGAGTTTATACTCCGAGGTAGGACATAGGATACTTTTTATCCCGAAATTCAGCACGGTTCCCTTGGGAGAGGGGATGAAAGTTAAAACGTGTATTTAGCTGTAATTCATTAACGTGTTGTTCGATTTCACTCATTCTTTTTTTGTTAGAAAGGTAGTACTTTATATATTGTCCCGTAAATATTTCAAGGTCATAGGTTTTTTAGTTCAGAAAAGACAGACATTACAACCCTCAGTATCGGGTTCAAATAACTTGGGACCCGGATCTTTGAATGTACGGCTTATTTTAAACTGGTGTGCGTTTAAATTTATGTTTGTCGGTCTGTCTATTTGTTCCAGCTAATCTCCGAAACGGCTGGATCGATTTTAATGGAACTTTCAATGTTATAAGGAATAACTTAGGCTACATTTAGTTTAGGTACATAAAAGAATTATGGGATCCGATCCGATCCTATATAAAACCTATAAACACGCGAACGAAGTCGCGGGGGTCAGCTAGTACATAATAAAATTGTAGAATAGCCGTATTACATTAAAGATTTTTGCAAAATAATAACTGGGAGACGTTAGGGATAAGTGATAGAACGTAGAAATATTGTTGAAATTTTTGTCTGTTTTTCTGTATGTTTGTATTGTATGTGTATGATGCGCGCATCACGCAAAAACTACTGAATGGATTGAAATGAAACTTGGCATGATTTAAGTTCATACTACGGAGTAACATATAGAATACCTTATTACTTTTTATCCCGAAATTCAGCACGGTCCCCTTGGGAGAAGGGAAGAAAGTTAAAATGTGTAGATACTTAGTTGTAATTCATTAACGGGTAGTCCGATTTCATTGATTCTTTTTTTGTTAGAAAGGAGACTTTAATGATTTTAAAGATTGTAGAAAGACTTCACAGATTGTTCAATAAATATTTCAAGGTCATCGGTTTTGTAGCTCAGAAATTAAATACAGCCATCACAATCCTCAGTATTCCGTATAATTATGTAACTTGGAACCCGGATTGTACAGGAACCGTTGAACGACCGGTTTATCATCTGGGGTGCATTAAAATTTGTGTTTGTCTGTCTCCGAAATGCTGAACCGATTTTAATGGGACTTTCATTGAGAAAACTTTAGTGATGGGAAAGAGCTATTAAAAAATTAATACTCATTACTGTAGTTCCATTTTAATGCATGACTTTTGACAGTATCAGCTCAAAGGAGCTTAGGAAAAACAATGCGTTCCCGCGGGATTTTTAAAAACCTAACTCCATGCGGACGAAGTCGCGGGCATCTTCTGGTATGAAATAATCATATTATGAGCAACAGATATTTCGCAATCACAAACAGACAGTAGGTACCTACTACGTTTATTTATTACTATAGATGCAATTATCATAAAAAGTTCTTTAAAGGTGTAAGGTAAAAACCGACAGCTCTGTCGTACAAGGAAAAAGATGCGAAGATGCTTCGGAGCAAGGGCGTCGCCAGCCGCTGGCCAAGGGGGGGGGGGGGGGGGGCAATATGATTATAGTTTTTTTAACACAAAAAATCGCTAAATTCGCAATCAAACCTAGTTCTGATTTTTTAGTATTACCAGTAGGTAGTCTAAATCCAATTTTGTAACTTCGAAAGACCTGTACTAACTTTGCAGCACTCGAAAAACCACGTAATTTTTTTTTACTTTTTTGTTTTTTTTTTTCTATATAAGTCCTAAACTATGCGTTTTTAAGAAAAATATTTTTGTACGTTTTTAAATTATAGACTAAAATTGTGCTACTATCAAAAACCAGATTCAGCTCTGTAAATTCAATATTTACTGAGATACAGTTCTCCAAAATTGACAATTATTTCCAAAAAAGTGAAATTTTAAGATTGGTCAATTTTAAGCCCCGATATCGGAGAAAATACTCATTTTACGGGTAAATTTAAATGGAAAAATGTTGTTATAAATATAATTAGCTTTAATATAAACATAAAACGACGTTTGTAATTTCATTATAGTTTACCTACAAATTCAAAAAATGGGAATATTGCATTTTTTGCTTTAGTTTGTTTGAAGGTAGTTTGAAAGAAAAACCCATATGTAGGTACATCCACAAGAAATATACATTTAAACTATTATTATATATAGCATTTATTATTGTTATTTATGAAAAAAAAATTATTTATCTTATTTTATTGATATTTATTGATAGAATAGAATAGAATAGAATAGAAAAGTTTTTTATTCAAATAAACTTTTACAAGTGCTTTTGAATCGTCGATTGAGTCTACCACAGGATATATTTTATGAAACATAATAACCTGCTTCATTAAGATTTGTGTAAGTAAGTAAGTAGCTCCAGTAAATAAGGTTTGCTGTTCATTAAGATTTGTGAGTGAACTATATGGTTTAGAGACGTCGTTCTGTCCTTAAATTAAAGCTTATTAGATTTGCTATAACATTTTCCCTATAATTTTACTCGTATTTTTAAATGAGTATTATCCCCTAGATCGCGGTTGAAAATTGACCAAATCTTAAAATTTCACTTTTTTGGAAAAAAAATCAATTTTAGCAGAGCTGCATCTCGGTATGTATTGAACTTATAGAGCTGGTTCTGGTCTCAAATTGTAGCAATTTTAACTGTATAGAAAGTATTTAAAAAATGCGTAGTTTAGCACTTATATTGCTCGGCACTCTTAGTGTAATTTCATAATAAAATCAATAAATATCAATAATAATATTTAAATACTTTTTTTTAATAAATAAGATTATAAATACTTAATATAGATACTTAAATAATAGTTTTCTTTCAAACTACCTTCAAAACAAAATAAAGCAAAAATGCAATTTTTCCATTTTTTTAATTTTTAGGATTTATAAGTAAACTATATGGCCTACAGATATCGTTTTATGTTTATAAAGCTAAGTATTTTCCCCGATATCGGGGTTTAAAATTGAGCAAATCTTAAAATTTCACTTTTTTGAAATTAATTGTCAATTTTTGGAGTGCTGTATCCTGGCTGTATCTCAGTATTGAATTTACAGAGTTGGTTCTGGTTTTAAATAGTAGAACAGACACTTCATGGTGAGAATGTCATTTGACTTCCATTTTTGAATGATTTTTTTCAATGTACTTCTTTTGTTTTCTATTGCTGTTAGTGTACACTTTTTAGTTTCCACTCTTGATGTTTTCTATTTTAGGGCCAAACGACTAATATTATTACGCAGCATATGGCTTTTTATGATGACAGGGAATTAAAGTAGTTTGGGGTAAAATCGTACTTCGTAGATGTTAACCCTGTTCTCCATACAAATAACTCATCTGTAAATGACAATGACAGCTGTCAGAATTCCACGGATGTAGTAATTCGGGTATACTTACAAGAACTTAAAACTAAAACTACGAGGGTAGGTAGGTACGAGGGATACGCGCCGTGGTGTGAGAAGAGCCCACAACAAATTCAGCCGGGTTTTTATTTGCAAAAATGTGGTGCAAATATTATAGATCTTAAACTATTGTCTCCCAACACATTTAACTTATAAATTAGTGTGCAAATTCAATTGTTGGTTTTAAGATTATACAAAATTTTAAAAATTAAAAAATTAAATGCAACTTTGTAAAAATATGGATCTAAAATTAATTGTAACAAATAATAATTTATGTCATATTAAGTATATTCTTTTAAATTATTTATTACTAGCTTTTGCCCGCGGCTTCGCCCGCATGAATTTCGATTTTTCACAAATCCTGAGGGAATCGTGGATTTCCGGTTCCCGTTCCCGCTCCCTTTCCAACCTTTATACCTACTTTCAAGGAAGTTTGCTATAGTAATCTACCTATAGCTGTAGGTATAGATTTCGGGTTGTGTGTTTTAAGTCAGGGCATAATCTATCTCCATTCAAAATTTCAGCTAAATCGGTTTAGTAGTTGCGACGTTATAGAGTAACAAACATACAAAAATCCACACTTTCACATTTATAATAGGTATTAGTAGGATTATCACCATCTCACAATATTATGATTCGCTCAAATAACTGATAGACCCTGGGGTCGCAAAGTACTCCAGTACTTTGCGTCTGCGAGGTCGCCATTCCAATGGCGACCTCGCATCGGAAAACAGCGTTAGAAAAGCCCCCACTGGACACAAGCAGTGACTGTGGATACAAGCTGCACAAGTCCGCCAAATTGTACCTAACTACCTAATATTTGTCTTCTACTATGTCTTTAATGTTTTCTGTAACTTGTGTGTTGCAGTGTACAATAAGTAGGTATAATCATTCGTTAATTCATAAGATCGTGTTCTGTGGCGATCCTTGCAAGGGACTTAGCTCAAGTATGAGACGAAGGCAACAACATCAAAATCGTTTTAGTAGAACACGAACTAGATAGATATTCGACTTTTTATTTTTACAAAATACTGTACTAAGTAGGTGCTTAGGTACACATTTACAAAGTATAGGTAGGTACCTACCTATCCAAATATTTACAAAAACCTAAGTAGGTACCATGCTTTCAAAGTAGGTAAATCAAGTTCAAAGTAGGTAGGTATGTAAGTAAGTACCTATACCATGTGTTTAATTTAAATGCCAAAACGAATTTTTAAAGCTGTTATTTAACACAAAGATAATCTTATTTTTTTTTTTCATTTCATGCAAATTACGGTCATCATCACTGGCAACTAAAAAAAAAAACAATTAAAATTTATTTTTCCTCTACATATACCATTTAACCTCCATTTAAATCCGAGGTCAGAGATTGAAATTGATAAAGCTATAATTATTATTAAATACATTACAAAATAAATTAAGAAACACGATTAGCGTTGCAAAACCAGTTTCAGATTCAGAGAAGATCTCAAGAAGCAAACCCACTGACCTTCACAAAATCCTCTATGTTCAGTCACTTTTAGCTATTGAATATATACAGTATAAACTTCTTGCCTTTAGCACTAAATTAAAAAAAATACACCAAGAAGGTTTGTTATTTAAAATGTTTAAATTTAAAAAAAAAACTTTAAAGACTTTTTTTTTTACAATTATCTGTGACCGAACGCGGGAAACGTGCACGCGTTCGCGCGCTTTCGTCTCGACTATGTAATAAACACCACAGAGTAGTTTATATATTACTATTATGTAACTTTACCGACATGCTCGCGGCTTCGTCCGCGTGGATTTAGGTATTTTGAAAATCCAGCGGAATTCCTCGATTTCCCGTGATAGCTACTTGCCTATATATCCGTCTCCGAGTGCAAGCTATCTGTGTGGCATGTCGAGATCGATTCAGCACATCGATAAAGGTATCTAGTTCGAACTTCGATGATTCAGCAAGTTATTATTTTTTTAAGCAAGAATTCTAAAATACTTCGATTGGGAAAAGTACAAACAAAAACGAAACACATGTCAAAAGTATACCTACTTGTATAGTCTGTTTGTTTTCTTACGGTCGCCTTTTGTGTCTAGCCGCCTCCGCCGCGCGGTGTTTTGCCAAAGACACCGCCGTGACTTCAAAGCATGCCGCGCGGGTCGTACAGGCACAAGGGGTTTTGGCGTTTTATACCTACTCATATTGTTTCATTAAAATTCTCTTTCCTTTTTATATTTTTTTATACTCGTATTTTATTACAATATAACCATAAACATAATATATATTCTCATGAACACGGGTCTTCTCTCAAAATGAGAAGGATTTTAACCATAGTTTACCACGCTGGCCAGGTGCGGATTGGCAGACTATTCGGAGATTCTGTTAGAATAGAAAAAAAATTACAAACAGAAAAAAAGCAATAAAAATAAAAGCAGAATACTAATAGAACCTGCGCCTGTACCGACACTAAGTTACCGAACGAACTATAACGTGGTGTCGCCAGGTATGGACCAGGCACCAGTAGCTGACCACCTTCACCGTTTTTAACAAAAATAAGAGCTAGATTAGAGTTTTACCGCTGGCAACATTTAAACCATGTAGAATAGGGATCTGTGTGCTTAGTCTAAAGCGGAGCACTCGAAAACGAACTCGAAAACTATTGATCGATTTCAGAGTAAAATAGACCTAAAATGGCTTGTATTAAGGTTTGAGTTCGCCAATACATTCAGCATTCGAACAATGCTGAATGTATTGGCGAACTCAAACCTTAATACAAGACATTTTAGGTCCTGTTTGTCATATTGACAAATATCATATGAAACGGCCATTTTGTTTTAAAATGGCAAGGCGAACAAAATGTTGTGTGCAAATATCTTTCGATTTCAATAGTTTTCTTAAGCAAATCACTAAGAAGGTAAATAAACGTTTTGATCGATGGATTCTCGTTTCTGATTAAAATGTAAATTTACAATGACTAAATCACTTAGATATAAACTTTAAAACATGCTTGTGAAGTAATAAATGCGACATAGAGTTATTTTCAAGTTTTAGAGGGGATGTCCATTACTGGATCGGAAACACATCAAAAATCCAGTCATGGACCTATCTATTCTTATCATTTAAACACAATTACAAGTCAAAATTAAACTTGTATAGTTTAACTAGCTTCTGCCCGCGTGAATTTCGGTTTTTTAACCCCCGGTGTGTGTGTGTGTGTGTGTGTGTGTGTGTGTGTGTGTGTGTGTGTGTGTGTGTGTGTGTGTGTGTGTGTGTGTGTGTGTGTGTGTGTGTGTGTGTGTGTGTGTGGTGTGTGTGTGTGTGTGTGTGTGTGTGTGTGTGTGTGTGTGTGTGTGTGTGTGTGTGTGTGTGTGTGTGTGTGTGTGTGGAGGTGTGTGTGTGTGTGTGTGTGTGTGTGTGTGTGTGTGTGTGGAGGTGTGTGTGTGTGTGTGTGTGTGTGTGTGTGTGTGTGTGTGTGTGTGTGTGTGTGTGTGTGTGTGTGTGTGTGTGTGTGTGTGTGTGTGTGTGTGTGTGTGTGTGTGTGTGTGTGTTCCCCTGTAGCGCTCAAATCGGATCGGATGAACCGATTTCAATGCGGTTTTTTTTGTTTGCAAGGTCAATTAGTCGAGTTTTATACTTGTCACAAATCGCAAGGGAATCGTGGATTTCTGGTTCCCGTTCCCGCTCCCTTATGCAACTTTTATAGCTACTTTCAAGGAGGTTTGCTATAGTAATCTACCTATAACCGTACCTATAGATTTTGGTTTTTTCAAAATCCCGTGGGAACGGTGGATTTTTTCAGGATAAAAGTAGCCTATGTGTTAAGTCATAGCATAATCTATCTCCATCAAAATTTCAGCCAAATCGGTTCAGTTCGGTATAGTAGAAGGATTGCATCTTAAAATTTTTTCCTTCAAATCTTATCAAGTGGGGTGTCAAATTAAAGGGGTTGAAAAGGTGATTCCGAAAATATAATTTTTTTGACTAAAAACTACTGTGATCAAAAGTGAAAGAGAAAAAAATTTATCAGGCAGTTGATATTTTTTAACAATATTATACTTGTTTTAAAAAAATAATTATGGTTTCCATGCAAAAAAAAATCTGATGGGTGGGAAAGGGTTAAAAAATTAATACCTATTATTGTAGTTCCATTTAGATGCGCCACTTTTAACATTTTTTAGAAATGTAGGTATGAGCTCAAAGGAGCTTAGAAAAAACAAAGAGTTCCCGCGGGATTATAATAAACCTAAATCCACGTGGACGAAGTCACAGGCATCCGCTTGTATGCAATATGGGGCCTAGCTCTATATTAACACAAAATAAAGAAGTGTTAATAGTAAAACGTGTCATACGAGTAGCTATGAATGAGGAACCTTCTTTCACCTAGAAAGAAGATTCTCCATAGCTAAGGATCACCTTTTGCCCTCTTGGACAGTGTCCAAGTAATTATTACGCAAGAAGAAAGGAAACCTTTTACAGGTAACAGGCCTAGAAAAACACTTATTCATCTTTTCAAAAAACAGGCGAAAATTCCTCGCTGCTTATGTGAGCAGTATCGTGCTGCATCAGGATTAAGGAGCTGGGACTCAGATGGTCCGTGATTCAATCTAAGCTTGGTACCAAAAATATGAAGTCATAGTGGACAGTTCCCGAATCCCTTTAGTTTAGGTGGGTAGTACCCTACAGCATCAGGATTAAGAAGTTGAAGCAAATAAAAAATTATGGAACCATTTTGTAAACGTCCTCAAATAGACAAGTGTCAAATTGAAATGTGACGAACCTTGGTTGTTTCTACGTAACTTTGATATTTATATATTATTCGAAATAATCAAGGAGCGATCAACAAATTCTTTAAAAGCCGGCAACGTATTAGTGGTTCCTTTGGTGATGCAAATGTTCATGGGCAGCAGTAATCACTCAACATCAGGTGACCCGCTTGCTCGTTTGCCCACAATCCATATAAAATAAAACAAGAGATATAGTTCATAAACTAAAACCCATCATCATCATCATCATCATGATCAACCCATTACCGGCTCACTACAGAGCACGGGTCTCCTCTCAGAGTGACAAGGGTTTTGGCCATAGTCTATCACGCTGGCCAAGCGGATTGGCAGACTTCACACACCTTTGAAAACGTTATGGAGAACTCTCAGGCATGCAGGTTTCCTCAAGATGTTTTCCTTCACCGTTAAAGCAAGTGATATTTAAATACTTAAACTAAAACCCGACTACTCATAATAGTATACAAGTATAAATTAAAAATTTTAAAAACCCCTGACATTCGCCATTTTGTGGCGGCGGCCATCTTGGTTTTGCATAGTGCTATTCTACTAGTCAAGTCCTTTCATTTGATACCCATATTAAGGCAGTTGTGATAATATATGTAATCCGCCATTTTGTAGCGACGGCCATGTTGGTTCGATTTTCATCAAACATAGCTAACAACACTGTCGACTAATTCACCTTTCAAACGAAATAAAACTGCATTCAAATCGGTTCACCCGTTTGAGCACTACAGGGGAACAGACAGACACACACACACACATACACACACAGACACGTCAAACTTATAACACCCCTTCGTTTTGCGTCGGGGGTTAAAAATAATAATTTAGAAAAACGTGTATTCAATTGTGTACTAATGGAAGAAAAGGCGGGGCAAGCGGCTAGTGGCGCCATCTGTCATGTCTATCTAAAACTAACTTAATATTCCAATTTAGCTGTGCGAACGTCACTTCTCGATTTTTTCGCATATAAAATGTAGCCTATGTCACCCCCAAACTATAACAATGAATCAATTAACACCTCATTCATCAACATTGGCCCAGTAGTTTAGGTGCTTCGCTAGAACAAAAAATTGGATACAAACATACATACATAGACTACAAAAATCATAACCCTTCCTTTTGGCTTTGCAGTAATCGGATAAAAACGAACTGTCCATCACTGGGTGTCCATAACTGGATTTAGACTGTCCATCATAAAGATTTTTACATATTTCAGTTGATCGTTTTTAGGTTTCCATATTTCAAAACTCGTTCGAATATTTCTAAATTTTAGGAGTTAGTGAGAAGCTCTGTATATCTGAGTATATCATTGTAAAATTATAACACTCTAGATTAAATAATAAAAAAGTTATAGCTCCTCATGTTTGACTCGGCGCTTAACCCTGTCCATAACTGGTGCCACCACGTTATACAATGTTAGTTTTACTTTGCGCAAAAACGAAACACATGTCAAATATTTTTGCATTTGGAATACTTAGTTAGGTATACTAAATTTCGAAACCATATAATATAAACTTACGAAGTTATAAGCTTATATTGCGTCATTGTTCTCAAAAAAAAAAAATGGTCACCCCAACTCGCGAGCCATCGTCACCTCGACTCGCGAGTTGAATGACCGCCCGCTGTATGCCAATCGTCAGCTGATGCGCGTTTCAACGACTGTGCCTAAGCTTGCAGGCTTTGCTTGCAGGATTTTAAAATATTTTTGGACAAAATCTATACTAATTAATAAAATTGAAGTGTCTGTCTGTAATTTCGAAATAACTACCACATATTAAGCTCATATGGTTATTTGAACGATACCATAACCGAATCACACGTTTTTAAAATTTTTGTCTGTCTGTCTGTCTGTTTGAACGGGCTAATCTTCGGAACGGCTGAACCGATTTTGACGGGACTTTCACAGACAAGTAGAGTATTAACCAAGGAGTAACATAGGCTACTTTTTTAACCGACTTTCAAAAAAGGAATTGTGTTGAAATCGGTAAGTACGCCCTGATAGGTATTTTCGCTGCGCGCGACGGCCGACCGCGCCGCGCGCCCCTGCGCCCTGCGCCCGCGCGCCGTACGCGGTACCGCGGTACGCCGCCGCGCGGCGGGGGGCGGGTGGACCAGGATTACTTATCCCTCAGGATTTGTGAAAAACCGAAATTCACGCGGGCGAAGCCGCGGGCAAAAGCTAGTTACCTATAAAACAATATACCTACCTAAAAATACTTGGATTTGATTCTGTTAGTGATTCTGAGCAAACTACTTTCAGGTTTTGCTTCAAGTAAAACTAACGTTGTATAAAGTATACTTGTATAAATGTATATCTAGATTCTAGGTATACTATAATATAATAAAGCGGAAGAGTTTGTTTGTTTGAACGCGCTAATCTAAGGAACTACTGGACCGATTTCAAAAATTCTTTCACCGTTGGATATGTAGGTACGTGATCCTTGAGTGCTATAGGCTATATATTATGTACCATGGGCGAAGCCGGGGCGGACCGCTAGTTCTATTATAATTAAGTAAGTATTCTCATTTCTCATGCAATAAACATTTTAATGCTTCCATAATTTCATTTTTATTATGCTGTCTCTTCGATCACACATTTCGAAGTGTGTCAGTATTTTAATCGTATCTATTAATATTTACCTTTATCTCCCTGATGTCATATAAGTCACCTATTTATCGTAATAATTGCATTATATCGATATTAAGTTCTTATTCTATTATTTATTTATTTATTACTAGCCGATGTCCACGACTTCGACCGTTTGAAATTAGGTTTTTGGAAATCCCGTGGGAACACTTTGACTTTTTCGTGATAAAAGGTAGCCTACGTCCTTCGCCAAGGTCTAATCTATTTCTATATCAAATTTCATCAAAATCGCTTCAACGGTTTAGACGTTAACACACAGACAGTTTTTACTTTCGCATTTATAATATTAGCAGGGATTGTCAAATAAAACAAAAATATATAAATTCATTAAAATATTTATTTCATAATAACAGTGGGCAAACTTAAATTATTATTAAAATGATGACTATTTGCTATTTTGTAAACAAAAAAATAAAATAAAAACCAGTGTCATGCAATAACGCACCAACACGTAATCTAATGTATAATACGAACAAAAAATACTTTCAAGTTGACATTTAAGGCTCACTGTCCCCGCTAGGCGAACAGTGAGCGGCTAACTGTTTGCTTCCAGTTAGCCTCCCTATAGTTTTAAAATGGAGTGTTCAAACAGCGGGTAATGTTCGCAGTTTGCGGCGTTTCGCTTGCCGACTTATTCAGTGAGTTCAGTGAGCGGCTGATTCGCCTCCAAATGCCTCCAAAACTATGAGAGATCTAGAGTTATCTATGAGTTGCGACCGATACGCCGCTCAGTCAGTCAGCGGACAGTCAGTCGCTCACTGTTCGCCTAATGAAGACACAGCTAAGGGCTCAAACACACAACGCGCGACGCGTTTATCACACAGCAGGATGTTTTAGAAGTATCGTTCCAAGAGGGGTTTATCTGTAGCGCGCCGCGCCGTATACAAATAAAGTTTGATTTTTATTCGAATACCTGTCGGAGTTAGATTTTATTTGATGTATAAATAAAAGGTAAGTACATTTAACGCGAACATTTTCCCATATAACGCATTGTCCTGATTCCTGTATATTCCTTGTATGAAGTATTGTAACTGCTAGTTATACGAATCGCCGTCGCGCTGCGCTGTCTCGTGCGTTCTGTTTGTTTCAACCATTACGGCGAATACGGACTTAAAGCATTTGACGCGTGATTTTGACATTTGATTTTTCATCAAAAATCGCAGACATTGTTAGTAAAATAAAATGTCAGTACATATTTTTGAATGTCTGACCATAAATAGCAAAAAATATTTCTAAACAAAATAATCTATTTCATTCTTTGATAGGGAATATTATGCATGTTGTTTAAATTTGGTTAAAACTGTTTCCACACAAAACAATAAGTCTGCAGCCTGACACTCGGTCTGCTTTGACCCTTATATAAAGGGTGTAAGGGAACCACTAAAGTAAACGAAGACATGTCTTCTTTTAATAGTAGTGATGATTGCTGACAAGATACCACAAAAAAAAGCAAAAAAGAATTAAAATATTTTCTGTACTTTTAAAAGTTTACAATGTAATGCAATCAGCTGACGCTAGAGGTCAAGGGACGGTGACCACTACTTTTGCTCGCTAAACAAATACTACAAGTAAAGTAAGTTTGAAATATACTAAATACTACAAGTATAAGACAAATGGTTATTGGTATTGGATTGTGTGTAGGTAGTATAATAATAGCGCTAAGTTTTCGATAGCAGTCCGCTTATACCCTTTATTACTGTATGTCATTCAGGACCATGCTTCAACATCTTTATACTTAGATTAAATTAAAAACAAATTCACTTGGCACATTATTGCATAACGCTTTCCATATAATAAAGTGATCGCAACGCATTTCTCAATACTGAAAATTCTCTAGGTTCGGCCGCATACGGCCCATCGAAGAAATGAAATGGTGTCAACAGATATAAATGCTCACACGTGTTTACGGCGCAGAGAATTGCGCCTCTTGCGGCTGTGTGCGACATTTTTGCGACGGGCCCGATGCTGCTGACCTCACTCGTGATTTCAGTGTTGAAAAACGCGCCCCTTGCGTCTGTTACGGCCGCGTGCGATGTCCTTAATAAGGTTCAATGCATAGGAGTCGAGCCGAGGCAGAGTCTTTAATGATGACAACTTAAACTGAGCTTTATTTACTTCTACATACGGTTGATATTGGTATAATAAAAAAAACAAAGGAGTTGCCGCTATGAGCAAAGTAAATAAAACTGATCTTGGTGCTTATTCTGTTGTGCACAATTTTTAAACTATAGCTTGTTTTAGAGACTGTATACAACAGAATTAGTATCTCTGAATTGTCGTAAAAAATACGCCTTCGCTCCACTCCGCTCCGGTGGTGGGCGTTGAGCCTAAGTATCACTTGCCTACCAGTAGAACGATTTTAAGTTTAATAACTACATAGTACTGACACAGATAGGATCAGCCCCCTGATTGTGTAACTTTTGACGATGAAATGGTATTCATTTGATGGCCTACGGCATCAAAGTAAAATAAACCATACATTCATTGAAATAGAGCTCAATTTCGTGTATCCATTCATATACGATTAGGTATGTACGATACGATCCATAACGTTCCATGTTGAAATCAGTTGTACTGAATTTGTGACTTTAAGTCAATACATTCAAGGTATATTTTACTTTAATGGCCTTAGGCCATCAAATGAATACCATTTCATCGTCAAAAGTTACACAATCAGGGGGCTGATTGGTACCGGTTACGTCACAAAGAGTCAAATTGTATTGGACCGGATCGAATTGGGCAAACTTATAAGACTGGGTCAGATTGGGCAAAATGGTGCTGATTAGGTCAGATAGGGCTAGATTGTGTTAGACTGGGTCGGACTGGGCTGGGTTAGGTTCTAATTAGGTCGGGTAGAGCCATATTGTGTTGTACTAGGTGACATTGTGGCTAATTCTGTTGTACACAATATCTAAGCTAAACTAAAATGACAGGTCTAAATTTATTCCTATCTCTTTCACAATGCTCCCTGCGGAATAGGATAGCATTATTTTTAAACTCGTCAATTTAGTTTAGATTCAGAGATTGTGTACAACAGAATTGGCCACATTGTCAACTTCGACTAAATCATTGTGTCAACATGAGCAAATTAGTTCTGATTAAGTCGGGTACAGGCCGGGATTGGATGCAAAAGGCAGAGCACCGGACGATGTAGCGCATCTTAGGAGAGGCCTACGTCCAGCAGTGGACGGAAATGGGCTGATGATGAAGTCGGGTATTCCAGAATTAGTTCAGGTTAGGTCAGATAGTCAGATTGGGCAGACTGGTGCCGATTAGGTACAGATAGGGCTAGATTGGGTTACACTAGTCGAACTGGTTGAACTGGGTAGAGGTTCTGATTAGGTCGTATGACTTGGACTGGGCGAGATTGGGCAAATTGGTTGTGCCAACTTGGGAAAATTGATTGTGCCAACTTGGGCAAATTAATTGATTTTTTGTATCGCGGGCAAACTAGCAAGCGGGTCACCTGATATTAAGTGATTACCGCCGCCCACGAACATTTGTAGCACCTGAGGAACCACTAATGCGGTCGGGTAAGGCTTGATTTGGTTCTATAAGTCACGGCAAATAAGTCGACCGGTGACCTTCAATGCGCAGAAGTCGAAAATGAGGTATCTCGGAGGTGTGAGAGGGTCGCGGGGAGGGCGTGGGGATCGTTCGTAAGCACTGATTAGCTCTCGCGGATCCCTCGTAAGCGCTGATTGGCTCTCCAATCGTATTGTGTCCCGCTCACTCGCACCACGCTGCGCGCACTTGAAGGTCACCGGTCGACTTACGTGGGTTATAATTAGATCACATAGAGCCAGATTGTGTGAGACTGGGTAGAATTAGCAGTCTGGTATGATTGGGCAGCTCGCTTCCGGGACTGGTAGGCGAGTGTTCGTGGTGCTATGAGGGTAGTTCACAGGTTTTCGTGTAGGAAGTGAAGTAGGGTCGCCTCGTAGTGTTTCGCCGCGTGCATCGCCCTCAGGGAATGCCTCTCACCGGGGTACACCTGCAAAATTATTTTGAATACAGCCTGAACATAAAAATAGCAAAACCGCGCGATGTTGCGAACACTAAAACATCATCATCATGATCAACCCATTACCGGCTCACTACAGAGCACGGGTCTCCTCTCAGAGTGAGAAGGGTTTTGGCCATAGTCTACCACGCTGGCCAAGCGGATTGGCAGACTTCACACACCTTTGAGAACGTTATGGAGAACTCTCAGGCATGCAGGTTTCCTCACGATGTTTTCCTTCACCGTTAAAGCAAGTGATATTTAAATACTTAAAACACACATAACTCCGAAAAGTTAGAGGTGCGTGCCCGGGATCGAACCCACGACCTCCGATTAGAAGTCGGTCGTCCTAACCACTAGGCTATCACAGCTTTCACAACTAAAACATCATTAAAATATTATCTAAGCATGTATAACAAGTATAAAGTTCGTAAACTAAAACCCGACTACGCAAGCGAAACCAGAAATCGCGGGGCGAGCAGCTAGTGGCGCCATCTGTTATGTCTATCCGAAACTAATAATTAATAATCTATACCCGTATTACTAATTCCCCGGAATTCTGACAGCTGTCATTGTCATTTACAGATGAGTTATTTGTATGGAGAACAGGGTTAACATCTACGAAGTACGATTTTACCCCATACTACTTTAATTCCCTGTCATCATAAAAAGCCATATGCCGCGTAATAAAATTACTCGTTTCGCCTTAAAATAGAAAACACCAAGAGTGGAAACTAAAAAGTGCACACTGACAGCAATAGAAATCAAAAGAAGCACGTTGAAAAAATTTATTCAAAAATGGATGTCGAATGACATTATCACCATGAAGTGTCTGTCAGGCATTTGTCATATCTACATGAGGCAGTTGATTTGTATTTGCATAAATTTTGAATTTTTTATCTTTTTTGTGGGAATTGTTTTATCTCTGATAACATTACGAAACGTCAGAATTCCAGGGAATTAGTAATACGGGTATAAAAGCCACGCGAAGGTCACTTCTTGACTTTTCGTAAATAAAATGTAGCCTATGTCACCCGGACCATAACAACGAATCAATAGACACCTCATTCATCAAAATCGGTCCAGTAGTTTAGGCGCTACGGTGGTACACACAGAATCTCATACAAAAATCGGCCACATACAAACATAGACTGCTAAAATCATGACCCTTCCTTTTGGCTTTGCCGTAGTCGGGTAAAAAAAGAAATGTTCTGACTGAGTGATCTATTAAAGTACAACGTACAGCCTAAATTGCTGGGGTTAGAAATTGAAAATTTGACTACAGATTCCTTTCATGATGTAGACTAGAAAAAGAATTTATAGAAATTCCAACTCTAAAGGGGTCGAATAAGGGTTAAAAGTTTGTATGTAAATCTCTGTTCAAGTTATGTCCGTGAAAATTGGTATTTTGGCTTTCGGTTAAAAATGAATAAACACGTTTGCCATGATTTTAGTAAATTTCACTCCCAAGCGGGTTGAAAGTGTGTATGAAAATCCATCATTTTTCAAGTTATATGCATGAAAATTTGCTAGTTAAATGCAAGGTATATAGTCCCCTGGTAGAAGGGTGGAATGTCCTAAAGGCCCTAGGTTCTAAAAAATGCTGACCTGAACGCGATGCGGTTTCCCCAGTCGCACAAGCTCGGAGAGCAGTGCCGCGGTGTGGCAGAAGTGCACGTTCTCGTCCGCGAGCCCGTGGATTATGAGCAGTCTGCCTTCCCTTCAATAATTTATAAACACTTAGCATTTTATCAAAGACTGACCACGCAAATTTTGTCGTAAGACGATTTTGTCGCAATACAATTCAGTCGCACGACAGTCACGAGGCAATTCTGTGGTAAGAAAAAAAATTGCACGACAATCATCTATGTCGCAAGACAAACCTGTCGGACTACTATTTTGTCGCAACATAATTCTGCAAAACAATTATTGTGTAAGAATTACGTCGTAAGACATGACGATCGCTAGACAACACTGTCGCACGACGATCACGTCGCAAGTCAATGTTATCACAAAACAATAATTCTGTCAATTATTTGCACTACAACCATATCCCAAGTCAATTTTGTCACAAGACAATTTTGTCGCACGACAAACATGTCGCAAGACAAATATGTAGCAATGTATAATTATGTAACAATTACGTAATACACTTTTGTCGCACGACAGTCGTGTCGCAAGACAATTTTGTCGCGCCATGTGATTTCGCCGGACGACGCGCCAATACACCCGCCACTCACTTGTCCGGGAAGAAGGGCGCGTGCGCGAGCACGCTGGCGCGACTGTAGGCGTGCGGCGCCCACGCGGGCAGCCCCATGTAGCGCTCCGTGTACGCGGTGTCGTACAGCCGCCAGCAGGTGACGGGCGCGCCCGCCACGCACACCTTGAAGATGTTGGGCCGCGTCGCCAGCCCCAGCAGCGACAGGTAACCGCCTGCCCACAACAACGTGCAAACATTCACTCAAACAAAACATCTTGTTATTTATGTCATTCTATGACATTCGAAAAAATATTATAATTGTCATTTTATGTCCGTCTATGACATTCGAAAACATATTATTTATGGCATTCTATGTCCGTCTATGACATGCGAAAACATATTATTTATGTCATTCTATGTACGTCTATGACATTCTAATGTTATTTATTCGGTAGAGTTCCGAATTCAAACTATTTGAGCTAAAGAATTTTTTTTAAATATTAACACAAGATATTCAGGAAGAAAGATTATTTCAAATTCCAACCATAGTTACATTTCTGGACAGTTATAATACTGTCCGGGAAATTTAACTTTCGAACCAATCAACAGGATATGAACATACATTTGAACACATTTCATATCGTATTTTAGAAAACATAATATGTTATTTATGTCATTCTATGTCCGTCTACGACATTCGACTACCTATTATGTTATTTATGTCATTTTATGTCCGTTTATGACATTTGAAAACCTATTATGTTATTTATGTTATTCTATATCCGTCTATGACATTCGAAAACATATTATAATTGTCATTTTATGTCCGTCTATGACATTTGAAAACATATTATAATTATGTCATTCTATATCCGTCTATGACATTCGAAAACATATTATTTATGGCATTCTATGTCCATCTATGACATTTGAAAACCTATTATGTTATTTATGTCATTCTATGTCCGTCTATGACATTCGTAAACTTATTATGTTATTTATGTCTTGTTTGACTAACCATAGCTCCAGCCGTGTATCGCCACTCGCTCCATGTCGATGCAGCCGGTCTCCTTGGCCAGCCACTGTAATACTTCTACCTGAGGGGAAACATTACACAAAGTATAACATGAACCTTACATAACATTGTTAATTTAAAATAGACTATTAGAACGAGAACTAGATGGGACGCCACTGCGACACGACCGGAGAGAGATCAGGCGCGGGACCGACGGCTTTACGTGCTCTCCGAGGCACGGGGGTGTATCTAACACCGACAACTTCCAACTCCGGGCTGGCATTGAGAATTTCTAGACAGAAAAATCCAGCATAACCCGCGGCACGAAACTCGAGCGCTGACCTTCAATGCGCAGAAGTCGAAAATGAGATATCTCGCGTGGTAAGGGGGTCGCGGGGAGGGCGTGGCGATCGTTCGTAAGCACTGATTAGCTCGCGCTGATCCCTCGTAAGCGCTGATTGGCTCTCCAATCGTACTGTGTCCCGCTCACTCGTACGACGCTGCACGCACTTGAAGGTCACCGCTAGACTTACGCGCCGGGAGTTTTACCTCGTTTTTCTTTGGCCCAGGACGGCGTGATCCAGTCGAACTTGCTAACTGCTAGACCAACGAGGCAGCTAAAACCGAACCGGTAATGGGTTGATAATGATGATGGTGATGACTCTATACATACCTGGTCATCCAACTCCACCTGCCCCATCTTCCCCTTGATGGCGGCCTCCCATGCTCTGCCTCTATGCTTCGACCCCCTGGAGTCCACTGCGACCACGTTGAAGCCCCGCGCGGCCAGCATGTGCATGCGCAGTTGCCGGATACCCTGGCGATTCCATGCCAACAATTTATAAGACAGTCGCGTCGCAAGACGAAATTGACGTGCGACAATTTTGTCGCAAGTCAATTTTCTTTTAGTTTTCAAATTTTATTTCGAGACAGTCGTGTCGAAAAATGATAAAACACGAAGCACAAATATGTAGCAATATGATTATGTAACAATTACGTAATACACTTTTGTCTTAAGACAATTTCGTCGCAGTACATAATTGAAGCACAACCATCAGAGCCGAATTTGTTATACGACATATTTTTGCATGACAAATGTGTCCCTCCCTCGAAGCTTCGACACGAGTCAACTGCGACCACGTTGATGCCCAGCATGTGCATGCGCAGTTGCCGGATACCCTGGCGGTACGACATTCTGTCTTAAGACAATTCCATCGCAAGACATAATTGACGCAACGCAATTATGGCGCGAGTTAATTTTACACGACGAATTTGTCACAAGACAAATTTATCGCACGACAATTTTGATGCAAGACAGTCGTGTCAAAAAAATGATAGTAAACACAAGACAAATTTGTCTTGAGACAATTTCGTCGCAAGACAAAAATTGAAGCGCGGCAATTTTGACGTGAGACGAATTTGTTGCACGACATATTTGTCGTAAGACTATTTTGTCGCGAGACAATTTTGTCGCGTTGCACCCTACCTTGTAGCTGTTGGTGACCGTCTGCACCTCGGGCCCGCCGTACACGTGCAGCACGGTGGGGCGGCGGCCCGCGCCCGCGCAGCGCCACAGCGTGCAGTACGCCATCAGGCCGCACGACAGTCGCGTCGACAGGATCTGCGGCGGCGGCACGTCCACGCTGCTGAGGGAACGTTCTGGAACAAAGTTAAACTACACTACGTGACATACGTTGCGATATGAACATATTCGATTTTCGAATGGTTGTTTTTTTTTTAACAAAGGTTTATAAAAGGTAGAAAGGTAAATGAGGGCAAAAAGGTGGGAAAGAATTAAGGTACTAAATTATATTATATCATATAATTTTAGTATAACAACCGGGTGTCCGATGAATGTAGAAAAAGAGCACAAAAGTAAAGTGCAATAGAGTTAGTTAGAGAAAGTTAGAGTAGTATGGTAGATTTAACTCAAAACAAAGGTAGGTAAATAAAGGGTAGATGTTTGTTTCATCTTTTAATTTTACGTGTTATTAACATCCTTCAAAAAAGAGGAGGTTCTCAATTCGTCTGAATCTTTTTATATATGTTTCCCGATTACTCAAAGCCGCTTGGACCGATTTGGAAAATTCTTTTCTTTGTTTGAAAGGGACTACTTCCCATGTTAAACAGGTCAGGATCTGATGATGGGATCCTGGAGAAATCGAGAGAACTCTTCAAATTTTATGGTATTAGAGTCGGTTTAATTTTTCCTAAAATATAGCTCGTACTTGTTTAATGAAAGTGTTCGCTACAGCAGTGTGTGAAATTCGTTAGTATTTACCCCTCACAAGTAATGATACTTCGCTGTCGTCCTCGCCGTCACACGACCTGCTGTCCCACGAGCCGTTGAATGACCGGCTGTCCGATGACTCTGGAAAACATTTTCACTAATTCATTTTCATAAAGATATAACTGTAAACATTTTATTATCACAACTAACTGATGTCGTAGGGCAATCTAAAATGACAAATTAGATTGTAAAAAGGGTATAAAATAAAGGTAAACTGAGAGGATGAAAGGTAGAAAGAGGTCAGGAGGGTAGAATGTATGTTTAAAAAGAAGGCACAAAGGTGGAAAGAGGATTTGGGAGTAGAAAGAAACGAAACAGAACAAAATTAGTTTTTACGAAATTATTTGGGAAAATTTGGGAGTTTTATGAATAAATTATTTTGGGAGTTGGCACCGATATGTAAAAAAAATAATTGAAAGTCGTTAAGGAAAGAATGAGGAGGGTAGAAAGATATGTGGGAATGAGGGTAAAAAGTTAGGTGTAGAATTGAGGGTAAAAAGGTAGACATAGACTCGTAGAACTAGGGTAGGTTTGATAATTAGGTGTTACCTGAACACGCCCTCTCGACTAGAGTCCCGTGAGGTAATAGCACCGTGCTAGGACCGTGCGTGATCCGGTACACCCGCGTGTTGGGAACGCTGCTGATGTTCGATGATGTGATAACTGCCATAGAGCAGTCCTGTCGACAAAGCAACTTTTTACAAAATGTGCCCAAAGATACATATTTTGTAGTAGTGAATAAAGAGAATGTTATGATTTTATGTCCGTCATTCCGTCGGGGTTCCGTCATTTTATTCAAAAGCAAGGTCACCTCCGCATTTTCGCCCGGATTTAGATTCTTAAAATCAAATGGGAACTGATTTTCCAGGAGAAAGACTTGTCTATGTCCGTCTCCGGGATACAAACTAAATCTGTGTAGAATTTCGTCACGTTAGGTTCAGCAGTTAGATCGTGTATTAAATTATAATATTGAGGCTAATATCAACAATTTTTTTTTATAAACCTTATGTACTAACACATATAGAAAATAAGTTTGTATTACAAACAAAATGAGTCGAATGTTGCTTGAAATTAAATTTTTATGTTAGGTCATTTACAGCATAAAAAGTAGCCTAGTCTAGTCCTTATATGAATAGTGGCGTTTTTAAAAAAATGTGCATTCATTTGATTTTTTTAATTGATTTTTTTAATACCTCGTCCATATCGACAGTGTGCGAGTGTCCGATGGCGGTGAGCAGCGTGACCTGGTGCGGCCGCGGCGGGCTGAACGGCGCCACGTACAGGTGGCGCTCGAGCGGCGTCTCGCGGAGCCCCACGAAGTACACCAGGCCCCGAGGCTCGTCCACCTGGGGAGAAACAATTACTGTGATGTATTCAGAGGCGAAATCTTAATATGAGCCGAAAGTTCTGCTTAAGTTTAAATAAATCTGTATTAATCAGTTTTTATTTATTCGATAAGGGACATGTAACCTAATTTTGACAGTGCGTATTATTGAAAATAGTTAAATTCGAAAGTAAAGATTCGCTTTTTTTTTTTCGCAAAACGGATATATCTATTCAATGTCTATAAAGATGCTAGCTTATGACGTCGGATACCATTCGGCCGTTCTTGTTTAACGAGCAATATTAAAACTTTTAATACTTCGTTAATTCTCAGTTTCCATTTCATTTAAGTGTCAAATACTACTAATTACAACACTTAATACCACATTCCAATCTGATAATAAAAATAATACCCAGCTAAGATTGTTGTGGGCTCTTTTCAGACTAGAGCTCTAAGCCCATCCTAAATTCACTTACCCAAATTTTTCTACCCATGACCTCCCATTCGCCAGTAGTGATGGCTTCTTTACTTATTATGTTGGGGCCTATCGCGTTGGACTCGTCCTCCGTTATCATGTCTATTAGCGCTGTGGACAATAGTACATATCGTTGATTTAAAATTGCCATCAAATTAGGGCAAAACGAGGACAAAAGGTAGAATGAGGTTTAAAAGGTAGAATGAGGGTAAAAAGGTAGAATGTAGGTAAAGACCCAAAATCAGGGTAGGAAGGAAGACAAAATGTAAAAAGACGGACAAAAAGAGGGCAAAAAGGTAGAACTCACATCCTGCTCTCTTCGCGGGCACGGCGCACGTGATGAGATACAGATGCAGGTGGCCCGTCTCTTCGGATGCCCATATGAACTTCACAGTCCCAGGGGAGGAAGGTAGAAAGTGCAGGATGTCGTGTACGTTCACCCACGCCTCGGGTGCTGACTCTTGTACAAGGACTTGAATTTGCTGAAAAATGTAAAGTATTCCCATGTGAATGTTCTCCTGACCTCACCCAATATAACATCTTGTGAAGATATTATAGTGCACAAGTGAAGATATTATAGTGTAATGAAATGGCGATACGAGTATATCAATCGCAGAACCAATCGATGTATCCTGGAAATGAGTTACTCTAATAGACTAAATTCGAATAATTAATTTAAGTGATATAGTGAGATGATGATAGTAAAATAATACCAGGCTGAGTTTGTTTGTCAGTCTGATTATATAGTAGCTTCTTCTCAGACCATGGCGCGTTTTGGAACCCTCGTAGCTTTCGTTTTAAATTGTCCTAAATATGATTATAACCATTACACACTTAGAAAATTGATACGTTCAAAAAAATGTACAGTTTACTTACTCATTATGAAAATAAAGAAATCTAAAAACTGATACGTGCTAAAGAATAGAATAGAAAAGTTTTTATTAAATGAACTTTTACAAGTACTTCTGAATCGTCAATTGAATCTACCATTGGTTTGGAATGCCATTCCAACCAATGAACCAGCAAGAAACTCGGCGGTTGCTCTTTTTTAAAATAACAATATCAATTTTAAGTGAAGTACATGATTGAATTGTCGTCTCGCGCATTGCTGGAACGAGTCAAATCCACGCTTTTTCTATCACAAAAAATATCCTGCAAAATTTTCATATCCAAAAATCCAACAACATTTTGCCTCTACCCAGGTCTCGATGACCCACAGCTGAATAAGCTAACCACTGAACTATCGGGGTAGTTCGGGAAATATACCTGAGTATTATTATGCAAAAGGGGCTCATTGGTTTCGCCGGGGTTCATGTCCGCGGGCGCGTTGTCGTAACTCGCGCGAGCGCTGAACTCGCTCAGCGGCACCAGCGCCAGCTCCAGCCGCTGCTGCTTCCTGTCCAGCAGCTGCACCCATACGCTAGAAAAAGACAAAACCATAATTTTAAAGAGAGAGGTTCTTTTTCCCAGCAACTACACCCATACGCTAGAAAGAGACAAAAATACATCTAAAAGAGAGAGGTTCTTTTTTCAATACTCCTTGGCCCTACCGGCGTAAATAATTTTAAAGAAGGGTTATCTTTTCAATATCCACCCTACCGGCAAAGGCGCGTGGCCAAGCAATTTAGTGTTGCGGTACGATGCCGCGTAGAACCCGATGAGGGGGTATGTGTTTAATAAGAACTGCCATATCCCTTCCAGGGGGGTTATTCTGTAACTTAGTTAGCAACTGAAAATAGTTGCCAACGAATTAGTTCGATATACATTGCTGCTTTACTGTGTGAAATTATTAAAACACTTTATAATTTCCCACAGTAAAGCAGCAATGTATATCAAATTTATTAGTTGGCAACTATTTTCAGTTGCTAACTAAGTTACAGAATAACCCAGCAGATTAGGTCATATTTAATCTCAGACTGCTTCGTTACTTACCAGCAGATGAGATCGCAAAGGGCTAACTTTTGAAACCTATATTTTACATTTTTTTATCATGTTTCTTCATTTTATACCTTTCTTTATTTAATTTCTACCTTTATACCCTCTTTATACCTTTTCACCCTCAGTCAAACTACCTTCTGAACCTTATTCTAACTTTCTACCCTTTCACTCTCATTACAACTTCCTTTTTACCTTTTGTCTACTTTCTACCCTATGTCAACCATTTGTACCTTTTTTGTTCCATTTGTCTACAGTAAATTTTTTCCTTTACGTATTTTCGCCTACAATAGTTAGATCGGTCATTTTAGTTTAGCAGATGCGAGGGAACACAATAAACAACTCACTATTGGTTGCACGGCGTCCACCCCACCCTGGCCAAGTACTCCAGCCATGGGAACGTCTCCTTAAGGGATTGTCTCAGGTCGTACCACCGGATGTCGGTCACCTCCATAGAATCACTGCTCGACTCTGAAACTGAACATCATTCGAGTTCATCATCATCATCATCAACCCATCACCGCCCCACTACAGAGCACGGGCCTCCTCTCACAGTGAGAAAAGTTCAGGTCGTACTCCACCACGCTGGCCGACTGCGGGTGACTTCACACGCCTTTGAGAACGTTATGGAGAACTCTCAGGCGTGCAGGTTTCCTCACGATGTTCTCCTTCGCCGTCAAAGCCCGAGTTTGTATGGAAACCGGTTTTCTCCTTTAGTTTAGTTTAGAGATTGTGTACAACAGCATTAGTTACATTGTCACCAAGATGTGGCTAGGCGAGGATGGAGGCGGGGTGAAAATCCGCCAAAATCATGATTGAATAAGAAAATCATGACTCACTAAGAAAATCATGACCAACTAAGAAAATTATGACTAAGAAAACTATGACTAACTAAGAAAGCCATAACTGACAAAGAAAATCATGACTCACTAAGAAAATCTAGACCAACTAAGAAAATTATGACTACCTATGAAAACCACGACTGACAAAGAAAATCATGACTCACTAAGCAAATCATGACTCACTAAGAAAATCATGACCAACTAAGAAAATTATGACTAAGAAACCCATGACTAACAAAGAAAATCATGACTCACTAAGAAAATCATGACCAACTAAGAAAATTATGACTAAGAAACCCATGACTAACAAAGAAAATCATGACTCAGTAAGAAAATCATGACTCAGTTAGAAAATAATGTCCGACTAAGAAAATAATGACCCGGCAAGATATGCTGTTGCAATACTCCTAAAATTTTTCAAAATGCATTTTTTTTAATGAATAATAACTTTTATAAGTGTACCTATTCGCTCGGAGTTGCCCTCCTGGTAGTAGTCGAGCACGGTGGTGGGGGTCGCCTTCTGCAGCCGGAACGTCACCATCTTGAGTATCGACTTGGCGTTCGGCGTACCGGCGCGGGGGAACCTGCCCATAAATAGTGTCAAATTTATGCTTTTACATTGTATAACCCCCGGCACGTAAGTCGAGCGGTGACCTTCAAGTGCGCGCAGCGTCGTGCGAGTGAGCGGGACACAGTACGATTGGAGAGCCAATCAGCGCTTACGAGGGTTCCGCGAGAGCTAATCAGTGCTTACGAACGATCCCTACGCCCTCCCCGCGACCCCCTCACACCCCGAGATACCTCATTTTCGACTTCTGCGCATTGAAGGTCAACGCTAGACTTATTTGCCGTGACTTGTACACTATTGTCGTTCCCACTCCTAACACATGCTTTCGCTTATTTGGGGCGGATGGCTAATATAAAAAAAACTTCCTTTTTAGGGTTCCGTAGTAAACAAGGAACCCTTATAGTTTCGCCATGTCCGTCCGTCTGTCCGTCTGTCCGTCCTCGGTTAATCTCAGAGACTATTAGTGCTAGAAATCCGTAATTTGGCTTGAGTATAAATATTAATCACGCCGACAAAGTGGTGAAATAAAATTTTGATAAATATTTTTTTTAGGGTAGCTCCCCTACATGTAAAGTGGGGATGAATATTTTTTTTCTCGTCTACCCCATAGTGTGGGGTATCGTTGAATAGGTCTTTTAAAAATACTGTGGGTGTGGGAACATCATTTTTCGATTTCTAGATCCGTTTGTAAAATATAATGTTTTAAAGTGCAAATTTTTATTAGAGTCAAGTGTCCCCCCCCCCCCCCCCTCTATCAGCCAAATGGCAGTATATGGGAACTTAAAAAAATTCACAGCAGTAGTATATATAATCAATTTTAAAGGAAAACTATCACGGCTAAGTAGGGTTCACAGGTTAAGGAGTTATATCTGTTTTTCGAGGATTGTGACTACGGAACCCTACACTGCGCGTGGCCCGCCACGCACTTGGCCGGTTTTTTCATACTACTGCTAAAGAGGGTTATCCTTTAGCAGTAGAATTAAAAAATAAGCCCGCGTATTCAAAGTTATACTCAGTAGGCAGTATTTACCTGAACTCCTCCACTTCCCCCGAGGAGCTCTGCGAGGAGGGGAAGCTGAATATCTTCACGTCGCTCTCGTCCACCTCCTCATACACTATCCGGAACACGTCGTCTGAACAAACCAATATCATCATCATCATCACGATCAACCCATTACCGGCTCACTACAGAGCACGGGTCTCCTCTCAGAGCGAGAAGGGTTTTGGCCATAGTCTACCACGCTGGCCAAGCGGATTGGCAGACTTCACACACCTTTGAGAACGTTATGGCGAACTCTCAGGCATGCAGGTTTCCCTCACGATGTTTTCCTTCACCGTTAAAACAAGTGATATTTAAATACTTAAAACGCACATAACTCCGAAAAGTTAGAGGTGCGTGCCCGGGATCGAACCCATGACCTCCGATTAGAAGTCGGTCGTCCTAACCACTAGGCTATCACAGCTTTTCAAATCCAATATCAATAACCAATATCAAATCTATAATAATATAAAGTAGCTTGTACTGACTGATTATTATTATCAATGCACAGCCTAAACCACTGAGGTTGAAATTTTCACAGCAGCTTTCTTTTATAACGTAGGCGCACACTAAGAAAGGATTATTAGAAATTCCACCCCTAAGGGGATTAAATAGGGGATGAAAGTTTGTATGAAACTCCGTCATTTTTCAAGTTATATGCATGAAAATTGGTGTTTATGTTTTCGATTAAAAATAAAGAATTACGTGTTTAAGGAATTTTGGAAAAACTACCCCCAAGTGGGTTAAATTGGGGATTAAAGTTTGTATGAAAGTCCGTCATTTTTAAAGTTATATCAATGAAAATCGGTATTTTTATTGTCGGTTAAAAATAAAGAATTATGTGTTTCTGGAATTTTGGAAATTCTACCCTCAAGTGGGTTAAATAGGGAATGAGATTTATGAGAATCCAAATATATATATTTTTCATCTTACTAGCTTTCTTTACTCATTAAAATCTGCAAGCAAAAGCATTTTAACCGCTTGCGTGGAAACACCGTAATTCAACTATATTCCAACTATTTTAATATTGATAATTAATGTTCTATTTAATAGGTAAGCTCAATCCTAAATTATAATTAAACACTGATTTTTGAATTGTTTTTCCTGCATTTAGGCATTATCATCGTTGTAGTGAGATGAAAAGTTGTGCTTTTCGCCCGGCAGCAAAATTATTTGCCTCTCGTGCCTTGAATCCCTCACCATGCTCAGGATTCTTTTTTTGAACCACTCACTTCGCTCACGGTTCAATCTTAGAATCCTTCACTTGCTCGGTAGAAGCCCTTATAGATTATGTGAATATTTCACAGTTCCATTAATACTGAATACATCATATTGAATTGATAACCTCCTTTTTTGAAGTCAGTTGAAAATAGACTTAAAGGCTCTTATTTTAAAGTTTTACTTTCAATATACATACAATATATGTACAAGCATAAATTAAAATTTTAAAAAACCCCCGACATTCGCCATTTTGTGGCGGCGGCCATCTTGGATTTGCAATAATGCTATTGTACTGGTCAAGTCCTTTTATTTGATACCCATATTGAGGGGGTTGTGAAAAAATATGTAATCCGCCATTTTGTAGCGGCGGCCATCTTGTATCGATTTTCATCAAACATAGCTAACAACAATCTCGACTAATTCACCATTCAAACAAAAAAAACTGCATTCAAATTGGTTCACACGTTTGAGCGCTACGAGGGAACAGACAGACACACACACACATGCACACACACACACACACACACATGCACACACACACACAGACACGTCAAACTTATAACACCCCGTCGTTTCTGCGTCGGGGGTTAAAAACAGGATATGAACAAGGCAAGCTCAATAAAATGTTTGCAAAAACTCAAACTTAGTCAAGTCGAATAAATAATCTCACCATCACATTTGGGCTGCCACCAGATGCCGGTGTACCGCGAGAACTCCTCCTGGGTGACGTAGCACGGTACTCCTGCCTGCCGAGGGTCGTCTGCCAACCTGGAACGACACAAACAGGAATCGAACCTTAGACTTCTTAGTTCTTGAAAAGCAGATTATTTTGTCCAAAATGCTGCTGCAGCCAAATCCACTCTAGTATTACATTTAAACCCGAAAGTAAAGAATACTAACTATTACTGCGTAAAAAGGCAGACCTGCGCAATGTTCCCCGCGAGACAAATGTCCTCCACGAGCAAAATGTGCCCCCGCGAGCAAAATGTGCCCCCGCGAGCCAAATGTCTCAACGCCTGAACGCGCCGAGTGCACCACTAGAAAATGCAGAGAACATCGCTGGTCTCTCTGCTGTACCCCAGCCAGTGCTGAAGTGGACTTAGTTATTATCACGTCCCTTGCAAGCGTGAGTCTGGCAGGCCCGCGCACTGTCCCCCACAAGCCAAATATCCTCCCACAGCGCATGTCAGACTAAATAAGGTAGGGTGGGTCACAAAGCAGACATGGCAAAACACTCCAATGCATGCTGAACTGAACTTACTTCTCATCGCGTCCCTTGCAAGTGTAGGTGAGTCTAGCAGGCCTGAGCAGTGTCCCCCGCGAGCCAAATATCCTCCCACGCCGCATACGCCACTAGATATGGCAGGATGGGGCACAAAGCAGACATGGCAAAACACTCCAATGCATGCTGAACTGAACTTACTTCTCATCGCGTCCCTTGCAAGTGTAGGTGAGTCTAGCAGGCCTGAGCAGTGTCCCCCGCGAGCCAAATATCCTCCCACGCCGCATACGCCACTAGATATGGCAGGATGGGGCACAAAGCAGACCTGGCAAAGCACTCCAACATGTACTGAACTGAACTTACTTCTCATCACGTCCCTTGCAAGCGTAGGTGAGTCTGGCAGGCCTGCGCAGAGTGTCCCCCGCAAGCCAAATGTCCCCTCGCGCCGCAAACGCCACTAGATATGGCAGGATGGGGCACAAAGCAGACCTGGCAAAGCACTCCAACATGTACTGAACTGAACTTACTTCTCATCGCGTCCCTTGCAAGCGTAGGTGAGTCTGGCAGGCCTGCGCAGAGTGTCCCCCGCAAGCCAAATGTCCCCTCGCGCCGCAAACGCCACTAGATATGGCAGGATGGGGCACAAAGCAGACCTGGCAAAGCACTCCAACATGTACTGAACTGAACTTACTTCTCATCGCGTCCCTTGCAAGCGTAGGTGAGTCTGGCAGGCCTGCGCAGAGTGTCCCCCGCAAGCCAAATGTCCCCTCGCGCCGCATGCGCTACTAGAGAAGGCAGGGAGGGACACATCGCGGGCGTCAGCGGAGCACCCCAGCCTGTACTGAGCGAGCGGGGCACTAGAGGTGGTGACTGGAAAAAAGATTAGGTAACCATGTCAAAATTTAGCTTTTAAGTTTGCTCTCCTCACGCGCTTCTCCATACAAACGTATTACGCCTATTATTTGTCGCAATAGATCTAAAGTTAAGCCAAATATCAATTTATATCTCCATTATCTATGCCATAAAATAAAATAAAAACTATAAAATTATATTTATTTTGAAAGTTATGACGCTTGAAAAACCACTATTTTTGGGCAAATTTTGAGGCAATTTCGTACGTAAATAAACTATATAAGAAACTAGAAAATTGAAAAACGACCAAAGTCTTGTCATACGTTACTTCATAATAATTTCAAATGTCTTTAGTTCATGTAAAAAATTACCAAATATTTGCTAAAATAGGCGTAATTCCAAACCTAGATTTGCATCTTTTTACTTTGCCGTTTTTCACTAAAAATCATGATATCTCAAGCAAAATTTATTTATTTAATTAATTTATTATTTATTTATGTATATATTTTTAGTACTCTTCTTTACTGAAGACGTCTCGGTCTCTAAATGCAGAAATCACTGTTTTAGACTCCACCCACCAACGAATTGTCGCTGCCATGGAGAGGGCTCTTAAAGCTGGCATATACACTGCTGTCACAGTGGCAATAAGTGAAATAAACTAACGAACATAACGAGTGCTCTCACTCGTACAATACTAACATATACTTAGTAACACCTTGTTTATGTGCCATGGGCCACAATGCCTCATTTTTTCACCTAAGTATTTTTAACTTTTTTTTAATTAATGAATGAATGAAAAATACACTTTACACAATAAAAAAGTAGAGAAATTAATAAGGAAAATATAAAAGGTACAATTGGTGGCAATTCTGCTTAGAAGCGATCTCTTCCAGGCAAAAACTATGTACAGACTGAGGAAGGGGAACTAAAGGTAAATTGAAAGAGCTAAAACTCTCAACTATTACAAACTAGTGGACCCGGCAGACTTTGTCCTGCCCGATGACATACCGACATCAGCATCACCAGTAGGTTACCTGTACCTATCCGGTAATTGTGTTTTCAAACTATCCAGGATTGAAATATACACACAAAATTTCATCCAAATCGGTCCCGCCGTTTAGGAGGAGTTAGGTGACAAACACACATAGGGAAGAATTATATACGTAGATACGGGTGAGAGAGTTTACCGGATTGACAGGATGTTTGATAGCTACGAAACCTGTGAACATTTTGTATGGGAAAATGTTTTTTCTTTTATTTTATTTTTTCATCAACTTTCCAATGTTTTTAATAGTTATTCTGCTATTCGGGACGGAGACGAATACAACAAATCAATAACCATGAAAATCGCTCCAGCCATTCTCGAGTTATAAGTGTTCGAACTAACACAACTTTGTTTTATATACATAGTTATAACAAAGAGAAACACTCACTTGATTGGGCCCCTCCTCGGCAATGAACAGTGAAGAGGCGCACGGGAACAGCACCCGGCCGGTCCTGGGGTGCAGCTCGTAGGAGGCTATGCCCCACGCGGCCACCCGCTGTCTCTCCCACAGCAGCTGCTCTTCCCTGGACCACTTGCCGGACGACACGCCCAGAGCCACGTTCGATTCAATGAGAGGCTTCCAGTCTAATCTGTGAAGGAATGTTTTATTATAAATACCATACGGGGTTTCAAATAAATATCACACTAATATTATAAAGGTGAAAGTTTGTGTGTGTGTGTGTGTGTGTGTGTGTGTGTGTGTGTGTGTGTGTGTGTGTATATGTGTACATTTATTACTCTTTAACACCACAACTACTGAACCAATTAGGCTGAAATTTTAAATGAAGATAGACTATGCCCTGACTTAACACATAGGCTACCTTTTTGTCCTGGAAAAATCCACAGTTCCCACGGGATTTTGAAACCGAAATCTATAGCTACAGCTATAGGTAAATTACTATAGCAAACTTCTTTGAAAGTAAGTATAAAGGTTGGAAAAGGGAGCGGGAGCGGGAACGGGAACGGGAAATCCACAATTACCTCGGAACCGAAATTCATGCGAGGGAAGCAGCTACCAAAAGCTATACCCGTATTACTAATTCTCCGGAATTCTGACAGCTGTCATTGTCATTTACAGATGAGTTATTTGTATGGAGAACAGGGTTAACATCTATGAAGTACGATTTTACCCCAAACTACTTTAATTCCCTGTCATCATAAAAAGCCATATGCCGTGTAATAATATTACTAGTTTCGCCTTAAAATAGAAAACACCAAGAGTGGAAACTAGAAAGTGCACACTGACAGCAATAGAAAACAAAAGAAGCACATTGAAAAAATTTATTCAAAAATGGATGTCGAATGACATTATCACCACGAAGTGTCTGTCAGGTATTTGTCATATCTATTTGAATTTTTTGAATTTTTTATCTTTTTTGTGGGAATTGTTTTATCTCTGGTAACATTATGAAACGTCAGAATTCCGGGGGAATTAGTAATACGGGTATAGTGTAATATAAAATGTTCTTCGGATCCAATATTGGCAATGCCTGCCAATCTCAATGGAGTCTAGCCAACTATCTGAGGAATCTCAATCACAGCTACACTCTCATAATTCAATGAGATGACCATCCGAAGCAACTGGACTTAGGACTAGAGATGTGCAGAACAGAAGGCTTTACATGCTCTCCAAGACACGGTAATACACATCCACATGCCAAACTCTTGGCTTGTGTTGAAAATTTCTCAACAGAAAAATAATGTTTTAACCACCACTACAGCCTCTTAACGTCCCACTGCTGGGCACAGGCCTCCTCTCTCGTAGGAGAGAGGAATTTAGAGCTTAGACCCACCACGCTGCTCCAATGCGGGTTGGCGGGCTTTAACAACTATTGTCATATGAGAGTGTGATAATAACCGGGACCGACTGCTTAACGTGCTCTCCGAAGCACGGGGGTGAAACACCGCCAACTACCAACTCCGGGCTGGCACTGAGAATTTCTTGGCAGAAAAACCCAACAACCTTACAATTATTTGCCCGACCCGGGAATCGAACCCAGGACCTCGTGATCTGCAGTCGAATACTCTAACCACTAGACCAACGAGGCATGTTTTAACCAGGGCTTATATTTCTTGAAAATTTGTCAACTAACAGTTAACAAGTCTCTCAATTCAACAGAAGAACCCAATATCTAACTTTTGACCAGACTCAAGAATTGAACTCAGTAACTCATGATCCCGAGTGGAACATGCCAACCGATAGGCTGACAAGGCAGTTACATATCTACAACTACATAGTACCTACAACCTAATAAAAAATCTTCTATACTAATATAATAAAGCGGAAGAGTTTGTTTGTTTGTTTGTTTGAACACGCTAATCTCTGGAAGTACCTATCGGATTTCAAAAATTCTTTTTGCATTTGGTAGTCCAACTTTTGGGGCAGGTTATAGGCTACTTAATATCCCTAAAATCCTCCCCTAAGGGGGTAAAATAGGGGTAGAAAGTTTGTATGAAAGTCCTATGTTTTTAAAGTTACAGACCTGAAAATCGGCATTTAGATTATTAGTTTTAAATAATAAAACTCTGTATATTTTATTTTAAAAAATCTTCCCTTAAGGGTGGTAAAATAGGGGATGAAAGTTTTAATGGGAAGTTTTAATTACAATTTTTTTTATTATCAACTTGAAATTTGGAAGGTAGGTTAATTCTAGGGCTTAGATATCAGCCCAGAAAATATTTCACGAAAATCCTCCCCTAAGGGGGTAAAATGGGGGTAGGAAGGTTATGTTTTTGAAGTTACAGATATGAAAATAGGCATTTAGATTATAACTTTTAAATGATAAAAACCTGTATAAGTTATTCTGGAAAAATTCCCCTTAAGGGTGGTAAAATAGGGGATGAAAGTTTTTATGAAAGTCCTATGTTTTTAAAGTTACAGACCTGAAAATCGGCATTTAGATTATTAGTTTTAAATAATAAAATCTCTGTATATTTTATTTTGAAAAATCTTTTAAGGGTGGTAAAATAGGGGATGAAAGTTTTAATGGTAACAAAAACGATCGCAGGGCCTTCTGGCGGCCTAACTTGAAGCGATCACAGCGCCCTCTGGCGGCCTAAGCCAAAAACTTGAAGCAATAGCAGCGCCCTCTGGCAGCCAAAACTGGAAACTAAAAAACGATTGCAGCGCCCTCTAGCGGCCAAAACTGGAAACTAAAAACGATCGCCGCGCCCTCTGGCGGCTTAACTTGAAGCGATCACAGCGTCCTCTGGCGACCAAAATTGGAAATTAAAAATGATCACAGCGCCCTCTTGCGGCCTAAGCCGGAAATTTGAAGCAATAGCAGCGCCCTCTAGCAGCCTAAGTCGGAAACTTGAAGCGATTGCAGCGGTTTCTAGCGGCCAAAACTAGAAACTAAAAACGATCGCAGCGCCCTCTAGCGGCTAAAGCTGGAACCAAAAGCAATCGCAGCGTCCGCGTCCTCTCAACTAAATAAATAAATAAATAATTTAAAGCTATTTAGTTATTAAATGTGAAAGTGTGGAAAGATATTTGGATATTTGGATGTTTGGATGTTTAGATGTTTGGATGTTTAGATGTTTGGATGTTTGTTATTCTATAACGTAGCAACTACTGAACAGATTTGGCTGAAATTTTGAGATAGATAATGCCCTGACTTAAAACATAGGCTACTTTTATCCTGGAAAAATCCACAGTTCCCACGGGATTTTGAAAAAACCCAAATCTACAGCTATAGGTAGATCACTATAGCAAACTACCTTGAAAGTAAGTATAAAGGTTAGAAAAGGGAGCGGGAACGGGAACCAGAAATCCACGATTCCCTCAGGATGTGTGATAAATCAAAATTCACGCGGGCGAAGCCGCGGGCAAAAGCTAGTCATACATAAAAAGGCTTTAAAATAATACTCACTAGCTGATTCCTGAGACTTCATCTGCATGGATTTCTGTTTCTAAGATGCAAACTATCATAGCCATATACTAAGATCTATTTAGTGGTATGAGTAATGAAAACATAACAGACAGACACACTTTCACAATAATAATATTAATATGAGTACTGAAAAGTGTTGATATGATGCAATGCATAAGACTGCTTTTAATGATGACCAAGCATAATATTGTTATTTAAATTTATTCAAAAGAGCAAGCACTGAATTTCTTGCTAGTCCTCCGTTGGAATGGCATTCTGAACCAGTGGTAGGTAGGTTCACATAACGATTCCAAATTTAAAAGTTTATTTTAATAAAAAACTTTTTTATGATCTATTTGAAAAAAAAATTATTAAGTATACCTCGCGTTGCTGGCTTGCTGCGACGGCGTCACGTCGGTGTAGAGGAGTGTGATCTCCCACCCGTTCTGAGGGGTCCTCAGGAAGTAGATCCTCGTTTTTCCATTGCCCAGCTTCCTGAACGATATAGCCATGGGCACCATCGTCGACAATGACGACAACTCTTTCCGTAAATCGTGCACCGCCTGTCGCACCTCCGCCCAGCTGTATTTCTTGGGACCGCGATCGAATTCCCCAGCGGCGGCCCCGTCGCCAGCTTCCCTGAGCTCCATTTTCACGAATTCCATACAAAATTTGGCTTAACAATGCAATATCATGACGGTCCGAACCTCGTAGTACACTCGAAATGAAAAACGATTCCAATATAAGTATACACTCGATTAGTACATTTTAACTAGTTTCATGGCTACTTAAATAATTTAGGTCGCATTATAATAATAAAGTAATTATGTACGTTACGTGATAAAAAATTAATATATAAATTTGCCTAAAAATTCCTAAAATCGAATCGAGCCAACACGCAGATTTTTGACTTTTGCCAAATGGCCACAGATGTTTTTCAGCGCCGCCCAGTCACACAGCTGTTAAACGTCAAACTTATTATTATATTAATTATCTGTGTACAATAATTGCCAGCCTAATTGCCAGCAGACTTGCGATATGTTTATAGATCGACCAGAATCTCATGAAAAATAGGGAAATGAAATTCCAAGGTTAGCAACACTACGGCTGCTCTAGCGATAAACAAAGTAACTGACATTTTTTATGAAATTGACTTTTTGCATTAACAAAAGTTTTATGTCGAGTAGTTTTTTTACCACAGTTGCCATTTCAAATAACTTGAACCGTTTACTGAAATTTAAATTGCCCAAACAAAGTAACTGCACTCACTAACCCGGAATATAAATGCAAAAACCAAGTAAACAACAGCACAACACAAAAACAAAGTAATCGGATGTTGATTACTTTGTTTTTGTATTTAAAATGCAGTTGCTTGATTTTTCGTTTCGTGAAACGATCCCAGGTAAGGTGTTCTGAATGTAATTACTTTGTTTATCACTAGGGCAGCCGAGTTAACCTAGTGTTGCTTACTACAAAATTTAATTTCCCTATTTTTCATGAGATTCTGGTCGATCTATACGACTTTAATCTATCTATACTAATAAATAAAATTGAAGTGTCTGTCTGTAATATCGAAATAACTACCTCATATTAAGCTCATATGATTATTTGAACGCTACCATAACCGAATCACACGTTTTTAAAATTTTTGTCTGTCTGTCTGTCTGTCTGTCTGTCTGTCTGTCTGTCTGTCTGTCTGTCTGTCTGTTTGAACGGGCTAATCTTCGGAACGGCTGAACCGATTTTGACGGGACTTTCACATACAAGTAGAGAATTAACCAGGGAGTAACATAGGCTACTTTTTTAACCGACTTTCAAAAAAGGAGGAGTTGTGTTTTTCTACCTATGTACACCGATATCTCCGAGATTTCTGAACCGATTTAAGTAATTTTTTTTTTAATCGATAGAGAAACATTGCGGCCCTGTTCTATAAAAAATTTGGATTCCAACTCCTCAATCCTGATGCTGTAGGGGACCTAATCCCCAAAACTAATGGGTTTTAGAAACGTTCGGTTATTTAAATTGATATTGGGGGTACCAACTAAAGACTTTATCGTTGAATGAACTCGAGTAGGTACATATCCAACTCCTCAACCCTGATGCTGTAAGGAATTGTATTCCAAAATCGTGGGGATCCCACGGGATTTTTCCGTTTCGGGGACGGGTTTCTACAGATAAGCTACTTTTTGTTCTGGAAAATCAAAAGTTCCCACGGGATTTTTAAAAACCTAAATCCACACGGGCGAAGCCGTGGGCATCATCTAGTTTTTAAATAAGAAATGAAATATTAATTATATTGAAAGTCAGATTGGGCAGCACACAACAAAAGCAGTACGACAAAACATTACACCGAATGCGTGAATGATGTGAATCCATCTGCCGCGGCCGTTTTACCCCATATCCATAATAAGATATCGTGCGAGTGGATTTAAGGGTGCTCATATTAAAATATCTCATTAATTACTGAACTATTTACTATTATCTGCCTGCGACTTGAACAGCTTTATTCGAGGTTTATTAAAATAGTTTGGCAACTCTTTGATTTGTTGAGCTAAAAATAAAACGTATGTTAAGTGAAATAATCAAAAAGTTATGAGCTTGGCACAATTAAGTATTGTGTTAAAACAAACAGATTCTTCAATTTTATATTTTGTACAATTTATAAGATAGACTAATAGGTACGTCTTCTTATAAAAAGCCGTGACGCGACTTATATTCGCTTATTGGCGATACTAAAAGTCGCGTGTCTACAAAATCCATAAAACCGGATGTGACAACATTTTGTATTCCAAAATGATTCCAAACTACTGCAGTTCCGGCAACAATTGCCGCCGGACTGTCAAGCGAGAAAAACATGTCGCTGTCGTTATAATTTACGGGATTACTCGTTTTCTCTTCACCAAATTGTGTTTAGAGAATGGCTTCAGTGTCTTGTGCGTTGCGGACTTGTGGGATATTATTATACATATTATTACAAGCGCGTGCAACGAAGAGTTTTAGTGTGGAACCATGGATAGTGTCTTTAAAAGTGGAAGCGAAATCGTGTGTGAACGTTAGGTGTAAATACTCGTTATTAGTGAGGGGTAGTGAGTTTCTGGGCCACTATTCCTGGAAATTAACGTCTGTAGAAGGTGCTAGGGGTAGTATTTGTGATAATATATATTCAGATTATGAGTTAAACGAGATAGAAACTACGCAGTTGTATACGCGCGTCGGTCTGGTGGTGCCGAATTCTGCTGAGAAAATCTTCTTTTGTTTACGGCATAGTGAAAAGCTTCACCGTCCTGTTGGTGGTACGTGGGTTCATCAAGGCGGTGATATATATTTGGAGCCAAGAACGGATGCCGTGGCAGCTGAAAGTGTGGATAAAAAGTAAGGTTTTTATAATCGTACTTATTTACGTACCGCTTATGTAAATGGATCGATATAATTATTGAATTATAGTTAATTAATGGTACGTGTTACTGTACGTGTTACTGACTATCGCAATCATATAATAATTCCTTTTCCCTTGTTTGATTTTATTTACGACTTGGAGGTACCTAGGTAATTGATTGAAAAAAATAAACAATATGATTGATGAATCACGAAATAGGAAGCTAAGTAACTGTATACTAAAATATCTATTAGTGCTAATGAGCTTCTTAAATATTGTCTGTTTTTCACTTTGCTTGTATGAATAAAATTTAATTTTTTAAATAATTAAATGTAATTTAAAATTCAATGATTGTGTGTCAAAAATTAAAATATTCAAAAAACGAAGAAAATGTATTGTGCAGGAGATACATTTTATTTTAATTAATTTTATAAGAATAGGCACAGTCCAGATGATGACAATACAGACAAAGTTGAGAGGAAAATTATCTTAATAGGTAACAGATGATTCCCTCATCTTTGGCCATGCGGAATTAGATTTTTTTAAATGAAACTTCCATTTCCTAGGACTAAAAGAAAACTTAAGAATCTCTATAAAGAAATCATCATAAGGATAAAAAGGAAACACTGGTATTAGTATAACCCCCGGCACGTAAGTCGACCGGAGACCTTCGAGTGCGCGCAGCGTCGTACGAGTGAGCGGGACAATACGATTGGAGAGCCAATCAGCGCTTACGAGGGATCCGCGAGAGCTATTCAGTGCTTACGAACGATCCCCACGCCCTCCCCACGCCCTCCCCGCGACCCCCTCACACCCCGAAATACCTCATTTTCGACTTCATTGAAGGTCAGCGGTCAACTTATTTGCCGTGACTTGTAATCAGTAATTATTTATTTCCAAAAAATAAAACACCAGTATGCGCTGGCCCTTAGGTTACTGATGTCTGTAAGCTGTTATCTCTAATGCATATGACCTATAGATAACAGGAAATTGTGATTAGTTGGCCGTTATATAAACTTATCATTACTCTCTCACTTTTTATAGCCTTGACCAAGGGAGGTAAACAATGTTTGCTGCTTTTAAAATATAACAGTCTAACAGCCCCCGCACATTGGGCCACCAGTGATGAAGAATAGTGGCCGGTCACAAGTCGTGGGAGAGATTTTTCATACATTTTATATGGTACCACCACACACTGAATGCTCGAGTGGCCGCATTCGAACTACAAAAAAATGTATGAAAAATCTCTTCCACGACTTGTTGCGGCCACTAGTCGTCGCCACTTGTGGCCCAGTGTGCGTGGGGGCTGTAAATTGTTTATAATAGAACAAAACTGTAGGACAACATAATATCACTTATCATGATGTAACAACCAAAACATTAGACTTATTAGTTACTAACTAATGACGGGGGCTTTGATCCTGAATAACTCATTTCTGGGATGAAAAGTATACTATATCCATCTCTGAGATGCTAGCTATCTCTGTACCAGACAGGTCAAATGAACGAACAACACCAGAATTAATAAATTACTGTTCAGGGGGAAATCTTTTATGGAATGAGACACCATTGCCAAGAGACAAAAGAGTTCGTTTTGCCATTATATTTATTTAATTTTTATTATTTGTGTACCAGAAATCTGTTTCTGTTTTTAATAAACGTAATTAATTAATCGCTTAAAAGCTGTGATAGCCTAGTGGTTAGGACGACCGACTTCTAATCGGAGGTCGTGGGTTCGATCCCGGGGCACGCACCTCTAACTTTTCGGAGTTATGTGCGTTTTAAGTATTTAAATATCACTTGCTTTAACGGTGAAGGAAAACATCGTGAGGAAACCTGCATGCCTGAGAGTTCCCCATAACGTTCTCAAAGGTGTGTGAAGTCTGCCAATCCGCTTGGCCAGCGTGGTAGATTATGGCCAAGACCCTTCTCACTCGGAAAGGAGACCCGTGCTCTGTAGTGAGCCGGTAATGGGTTGATCATGATGAATTAATTAATCAACTCAAGATAGTTTTCTGTGGTGATACTCGTACTTGTCAGAGATTTACAGTCCCCGGCCTACTGGGCCACTAGTGGCGACGACTAGTGGCCACCACAAGTCGCCAAAGAGATTTTTCATACATTTTCTTGTGGCTCGAATGTGGCCACTCGAGCGCTTAGTATGCGGTGTTACCATGTAAAATGTATGAAATATCTCTTCCGGGAATTGTGGCCGGCCACTAGTCGTCCCCGTAGTGGCCCAGTTTGCGGGGCGGGGGCTGCTATGCGGACATCTATTAGTTGAGTGTTTGAGACAACAAACACTTTATCTGTAATAGAAAGTATGAAATTATAATGTCTCATAGCACGAAGAAATATAATTAACTAGCGGACCCGGCAGACGTCGTCCTGCCCGCTATTAGCGCCATCTACGGGGTCCAATTTTTCTACTTATAAACCTTCCCCTTGAATCACTCTATCTATTAAAAAAAACCGCATCAAAATCCGTTGCATAGTTTTAAAGATTTAAGCATACATAGGGACATAGGGACAGAGAAAGCGACTTTGTTTTATATGTAGTGAATTAGTGATGTAGCCATTGCCAACTTGCCAGCCTATGAAAAAGCACTTTCGTAAGCACTGATTAGCTCTCGCGGATCCCTCGTAAGCGCTGATTGGCTCTGCAATCGTACTGTGTCCCGCTCACTCGTACGACGCTGCGCGCGCTGAAGGTCACCGATCGACTTACGTGACGGGGGTTATACAAGCCTGTCATAATGTCCTCTAAGGACTTGGCGTTTGTCCAATAACTATTCCTTGTCAACAGACTATTATGTTATCGACCGGTGGCGTACAGGCGGCGGCGACGGCCTAACTGCATTATTCGCAATCCGTGTAATAAGTGGGAAGTCCCGGGTTCGATTCCCGGCAGGGGCAATTTGGGATTTTATAATTTCTAAATTGTCTCTGGTCTGGTCTGGTGGGAGGCTTAAGCCGTGGCTGGTTACCACCCTACCGGCAAAATCGTGTCGCCGAGCGATTTAGCGTTCCGGTACGAAGCCGTGTAGAAACCGATTTCATCTTAGTCTGTTAGTCTCTTAGTCTTACAATTAGTAGAACTGCATCTTCACTTACCATCAGGTGAGATTGCAGTCAAGGGCTAACTTGTAGTTGAATAAAAAAACCACTACAGCCTTTTAACGTCCCACTGCTAGGCACAGGCCTCCTCTCTCTCTCTCTCGAGAAAGGGGTTTAGAGCTTACACCCGCCACGCTCTCCGAGGCACGGGGGTGAAACACCGCCGACTACCAACTTCGGACTGGCACTGAGAATTTCTTTGATAGAAAAATCCAATTATTTGCCCAACCCGGGAATCGAACCCGGGGCTTCACCTGTTCACCGCAGTCAAGGGCTAACCTAAATGAGAAGTATTTTTTCCATAGTCTACCACGCTGGCCAAGTGCGGATGGGCAGACTATGCGGAGATTCTGTTAGAATAGAAAAAAAAATTACAAACAGAAAAAAGTAATAAAAATAAAAGCAGAATACTAAGAGCACCTGCGCCTGTACCGACACTAAGTTACCGAACGAACTATACTTATGTAGTATTTTATAGTTTATTGTAAAACAAAATTTGTGCATTTCATTCCGTTCTTTTATCCTGTTCCTATCACTAAAGTTCGTATGTGAGACATCGCTCTAAGTGACAAGTATAAATTAAAAATTTAATAAACCCCCGATATTCGCCATTTTGTGGCGGCGGCCATCTTGGGCCGATTTTCATCAAACATAACTAACAACACTCTCGACTAATTCACATTTCAAACAAAGAAAACCGCATTCAAATCGGTTCACCCGGTTCAGCGCTACAGGGGAACAGACAGACACACACACACACAGACACGTCAAACTTATAACACCCCGTCGTTTTGGCGTCGGGGGTTAAAAAATAGACATCCATCCCATTTACCCATCGCGGGTAAAAATACAGTTTACGACATTGCAAGATGGCCACCTCACTGTTCAGTTATTCATTTTTACGAGAGCACGCACGCGATTCAACCCTGAACTAGATATTATGACGCACCCTAGGTTTTCTATATCCGATTAAGTACCAAGAATCGGCTGCTCTGTATGCTTAGTCTCACTTTGCAGAGCTCGAAAACTTTACTAAATACCTTACTAAATACTATTGATCGAATCACAATGACTTCAGGGTAAAATTGACCTAAAATGGCTTTTATTAGAGTTTGAGTTCGTCAATACATTCATCATACGAAAATAGCCAGCGCCCCAAGCGGAAATGTTGTAAAATAAATATTCGAACTATTAAATTACCTACGATTTTAAAATAAGAGTAATAACGCGAACGAAGTCGCGGGGATCAGCTTGTGCCTACATAATGTCTTTGGTCGTGACGGTGGCGCGTCTTGTGAAATAAATTAACGGGCAAGCTCTAACTAGAGTCGTGATTAATACTATACCCGAATTGCTAATTCCGTGGAATTCTGACGTTTCGTATTGTTACCAGAGATAAAACAATTCCCACAAAAAAGATAAAAAATTCAAAACTTATACAAATACAAATCAACTGTCGCATATGGCAAATGCCTGACAGACACTTCATGGTGATAATGTCATTCGACATCCATTTTTGATTAAATTTTTTCAATGTGCTTCTTTTGTTTTTTATTGCTGTTAGTGTGCACTTTCTAGTTTCCACTCTTGGTGTTTTCTATTTTAAGGCGAAACGAGTAATATTATTACGCGGCATATGGCTTTTTATGATGACAGGGAATTAAAGTAGTTTGGGGTAATTTCGTACTTCGTAGATGTTAACCCTGTTCTCCATACAAATAACTCATCTGTAAATGACAATGACAGCTGTCAGAATTCCACGGAATTAGTAATTTGGGTATACGATATGTTTATGCCTATACCGGCTTAAAATATTACTGGCCGTAGGCCAGAACAGCGCATACAACTGGAGGGAACCTTTCCACACACAGTATTAATAACTGAGTCTGACGATGCCTAAGAAACTGCCTCGTTGGTCCAGTGGTTAAAATTCGACTGCAGATCCACGTCCCTGGTTCGATTCTGGGTAGCGCAAAAATAATTTTAAGGTATTGGGTTTTTCTGTTAAGAAATTCTCAGTGTTAGCCCGGAGCTGGTGGTAGTTGGCCGTGTCTCACCCCCGTGCCTCGGAGAGCACGTTAAGCAGTCGGTCCCGGTTGTTATCACAATCATGTGACTATATTCGTTAAAGCCCGCCAACCCGCATTGGAGCACCGTGGGCGGTGTAAGCTCTAAATCCCTCTCCTATGAGAGAGGAGGCCTGTGCCGAGCCGTGGGACGTTAAAAGGCTGTAGTTTGTTTGGATGTTTGTTACTCTATGACGTCGCAACTGAACCGATTTGACTGAAATTTTGAATGAAGATAGATTATGCCCTGAATTAAAACATAGGCTTTTATCCTGGAAAAATCCAGAGTTCCCGCGGGAATTTGATAAACCCGAAATCTATATCTACAGCTATAGGTAGATTACTATAGCAAACTTCCTTGAAAGTTGGTATAAAGGTTGGAAATGGGAGCGGAAAAGGAAACCAGATATCCACGATTCCCTCAGGATTTGTGAAAAATCGAAATTCACGCGGGCGAAGCTGCGGGCAAAAGCTAATTTATTTTTATTTTTATTTAATAACAAAGTTTGTTTGTACATAATATTGGGTTCTTCGTGCTCCTAAGCGCTTGACGGCTTGTCTGAGCACTGCATAAATGACTAATGATTTCATAAATACAAGTAGTCTGTCCACATGTTGAGATTGAGAAGTGTAAAATTTTCTGAGTGCCAACTGCGTATCTATAAGGGCCTGCTCAGACGAGGGACGATTGTCCGTGGTGATCTACTACTACTACCACAGTATACTTAATAGTACTAATGGTACAAAAGGCTCACTCCCCACAGATATGTAAATAAAAAGCGACTCTTGCACTCGACGCAGTAAAGTGAAGTTTTACAGCGATGAAAGTCTAAATTTTGTTTACCTAAAACTTATACTTTCAGCACGGTGATTATGCAACGAAGTGAGACACAATTTTTTGAGCTTGCGTAGAGTAGGGATAATCTTCCGCGTATATTTTCGTCCGTCATATAAATAGATCATTTTAAACTGTAAGGCACACGAGGGATTAGCAATACGACGTTGATATCATCATCATCATCATCATCATGATCAACCCATTACCGGCTCACTACAGAGCACGGGGCTCCTCTCAGAGTGAGAAGGGTTTTGGCCATAGTCTACCACGCTGGTCAAGCGGATTGGCAGACTTCACACACCTTTGAGAACGTTATGGAGAACTCTCAGGCATGCGGGTTTCCTCACGATGTTTTCCTTCACCGTTAAAGCAAGTGATATTTAAATTCTTAAAACGCACATAACTCCGAAAAGTTAGAGGTGCGTGCCCCGGGATCGAACCCACGACCTCCGATTAGAAGTCGGTCGTCCTAACCTAGTGGTTATCTCAGCTTTGATATATTATACGTTGTTATAGTAGACGTTGATATAGTACTTAATGAATACCGACGACATTTTAAATGTAGGTCGAAAAAATTATTTAAATAATGGACTAAGTAATAAAGTTTCTAAATAATGGACTTACCTTTATAAATAAAAATGTCTGTCAAGCTTTCAACATTGCACCAAAATCAAAATCCCAATGCGCCGAGGACTGTCCCTCGTGTGCGCAGGCCTTAACTCACTTCCGATTCGTGAATGGAGTGAATCCATTGTATGTATATTGTGTCATACGCGCACGCGTAACACTGAGTCACGTCACACGTGTATTCGGCTGGCCAGATGTCTGTTTGGCGACGAAACATTCATCTATTCTTCTATATTCTATACTAGCGGTCCGCCCCGGCTTCGCCCGTGGTACATAATATATAGTCTATAGCACTCAGGGATCACGTACATATCCAACGGTGAAAGAATTTTTGAAATCGGTCCAGTAGTTCCTGAGATTAGCGCGTTCAAACAAACAAACTCTTCCGCTTTATTATATTAGTAAGTATTAGTATAGATATATTTAAAACAAAGTCGTGTTAGTTCGGACACTTATAACTGGAGAACGGCTGGGCCGATTATCATGGTTTTTGGTTTGTTGTATTTGTCTCCATCCAGAATAGCAGAATAACTATTAAAAACATTGGAAAATTGACGAAAAAATAAAATAATAGAAAAAACATTTTCCCATACAAAATGTTCACGGGTTTCGTAACTGTCAAACATTTAATTGTCATCCCGTCTTCGATACGGTAAACTCTCACCCGTACCCACAGCTCGTACCTCACATACAGTACGTAATATATCTTCTGTGCGTGTGTTTGTCACCGGGCAGGACGAAGTCTGCCAGATCCACTAGTTATAGATATATAAATTAAAAATTAAAAAACCCCCGACATTCGCCATCTTGTGGTGGCGGCCATCTTGGATTTGCAAAAGTGCTATTCTATTAGTCAAGCCCTTTCATTTGATACCCATATTAAAGGAGTTGTGAAAAAATATGTAATCCGCCATTTTGTAGCGGCGGCCATCTTGGACCGATTTTCTTCAAACATAGCTAACAACACTCTCGACTAATTCACCTTTTAAACAAAAAAACCGCATTCAAATCGGTCCACCCGTTTGAGCGCCACAGGGGAATAGACAGACAGACACACACACACACACACACACACACACAGACACGTCAAACTTATAACACCCCGTCGTTTTTGCGTCGGGGGTTAAAAACAAAGTCGTGTTAGTTCGTACACTTATAACTCGAGAACGGCTGGAGCGATTTTCATGGTTTTTAGGGTTCCGTACCCGAAGGGTAAAAAACGGAGCCCTATTAATGTCACTCGGCTGTCTGTCTGTCTGTCTGTCTGTCTGTCTGTCTGTCCGTCTGTCCGCCGGTCACAGGTCTCTAGCTCGCAGACGAAATGAGTTACAAACCTGAAATTTTGGTATTTAGTGTAAAACGTTAACCCAAAATCAAATATTGAATTATAAATTGAATTAAATTATTTTTCAGGGGGGCTCCCATACATGAAAAAGGAGCCGGAAAAAAAAATTTTTTCTTTACCCTAGCTTGTGGGGTATCATTGTTTAGAGCTCATTAAGTAGAGTACAAATATATATTTTTTTAATTTTTATCTCAAAAAATAAGGGAATGGGAGGCCATCAAAGTTGTCAGTTTTAGACCATTTTTGTGACGGGGGCTATCTCAAAAACTAAACTAGTTGGGAATATGATATTTCAGTATATTATGTACTATATGCTCTATTTAAACAACAAATACTGAAAACAACGATTTATTAAATAGTTTATAAGCTGTGACCAAAATAAACGAACATTTTTTTGGGTTTTTCTTTCACGGTTTGTTGCGATGTCTAGCTCGGAAATTAAATATTTCTTAGACCCAAAATATTATATTGTTCATAATTATGTACGGAACCCTGAAAGAGCGAGGCCCGACTCGTACTTGGCTGATTTTTGATTTGTTGTATTTGTCTCCATCCAGAATAGCAGAATAACTATTAAAAACATTGGAAAATTGACGAAAAAATAAAATGAAAGAAATAACATTTACCCATACAAAATGTTCATGGGTTTCTTATCTGTCAAACATTTATGTTCATTCTGTCGATACGGTAAACTCTCTCACCCATATAATATAATTCTTCTGTACGTGTGTTTGTCACCTAACTCCTAAACTGTTGGACCGATTATATTTCAATGGGTTCCTGGATGGTTTGAAAACACAATTACCCATTACAGACACAACAATTACCGGTACAGGACGTAACCTATCGGGTGTCGGTAGGTAGCGCTGATCTCTATTATTTAGAATTTATTTTAGAATATTTTATTGGACACACAGAAAAAAGAAACAGACGTGTAAAGCTCAGGCACTACGGTTTCACATGCAAAGGCGGTTTTATTAACCCCCGACGAAAAAACGACAGGGTGTTATATTATAAGTTTGACGTGTCTGTGTGTGTGTGTGTCTCTGTTCCCCTGTGGCGTTCAAACGGGTGGACCGATTTGAATGCGGTTTTTTTGTTTGAAAGGTGAATTAGTCGAGAGCGTTAGCTATGTTTAATGAAAATCGGACCAAGATGGCCGCCGCTACAAAATGGCGGATTACATATTTTATCACAACGCCCTCAATATGGGTATCAAATGAAAGGGCTTGACTAGTAGAATAGCACTATGCAAATCCAAGATGGCCGCCACCACAAAATGGCGAATGTCGGGGGTTTTTAAATTTTTAATTTTGTCACTTAGAGTGATGTCTCACAGACGAACTTTAGTGATAGGAGCAGGATAAAAGAACGTAATGAAATGCACTAGATAAATTTTGTTTTACAATAAACTATAAAATACTACATAAGTACATAGCGTTTACATACTAATACTACGTAATATAGACCCAAAGTGAACACTAAAAATAAATGTGATTTGTATAGGATTTGATTATGAAAATGTTATCGATGCAGATGATAAAATTCTTCGAGTGGAAAGCGTTTTGTACCGCCATAGACTTTTTTATGGGCGTCTGATTCTGTATATCTATAAAATTCATGCAAAAAATTTAAGATTTAATGCATATCCATCTAACCAAGATGACCTTACAGTAGTTTCGTACAATCTGTTTATATGTCTGTCTAGAATCATTTTTTGTCTTTCCAGCAAAATCAGCCCAGCTGTGTCTGTCTATCAACTGGGAAATTAGTCGTGTGGACCTTGAAGCCTCATAACTGTAACTGTAACTGTCTCGTTGGTCTAGTGGTTAACATGTTCGACTGCGGATTACGAGGTTCCGGGTTCGATTCCCGGGTCGGGCCAATTATTGTTAATTATTGGGATTTTCTATAAGGAAATTTACAGTGCCAGCCCGGAGTTGGTAGGTTGCAGTGTCCCACCCCCGTGCCTCGGAGAGCACGTTAAGCGGTTGGTCCCGGTTATTATCACTATCATGTGATAATAGTCGTTAAAGCCCGCCAATCCGCATTGAAGCAGCGTGGCGGGGTCTAAGCTCTAAATCCCTCTCTCATATGAGAGGGGAGGCCTGTGCCCGGGCCAACCATGCGGCGTTGTAAGACCTTAAAGGTCGCACGCAAACCACTTTTTTATTTTTTGGTGTGCAATAAAGTGTTTTCTGTTCTATTCCATCGTATAGAGGCGTATTTGTAATTTTTTTTTTAGTTTACTAATGACCTGGATGCTGGTCCTTTAATTTGTAATTTATAATCCTTTTTCCACAGACTAGAGACTGAAATCCAACAACAGAAAACACACAACAATCTCCAAGAGAGCAGCACGAATTGGGCTGATCTCTCGCACGATACCGATGTCAATTATTTACCCAATCGACCCAGACCAACTAGAGAAGAAGAAAACGATATTGAAGTATACATTAACGATAAATACGTACCTCTCAGTCACATTAATCGTGCAAATAGTGCAGAAATCGTAAATTATAATAATTTAGCAAACGAAATAGAAACTCTGAATAGAAATACACAGAAAATGTTTAATGATGATAATTTTAATGAAGAAACTCTTGAAACAATCAATGAAATCAATGCTAAAGCATGGGAAGACAACAGAAGTAACGGTAGAAGTTCTACAAGTGATTTAAATAATGTAGAAGTTATACAATACGGTTCTAATAGCGATCAAGTACAAGGAATTAAATTTGAAACGCTTGATAGAAAGAAACGTGAAGTAATTGATGATTTTGAAACGAAAGATGGCACTGATTTTAATAATAATAATCATTCAAGTGAAGCGATGCAAAAACATGATCACATTGATAGTGATCAGGTGCAAGGAATTAAATTCAAAACGCTTGATAGAAAGAAACGTGAAGTAATTGATGATTTTGAAACGAAAGATGGTACTGATTTTAAAAACAATGATCATTTAAGCGAACCGATGCAAAAACATGATGACATCGGAAAAGATAAAACTCAAGCTAGATTGAAACGTGAAATAATCAAAGATGTGAACACGAAAGATGGAAAAGATGGTGAGAAATCAAGAAGTGATAATAAGAAACTTGTAATAGCCAATGCACAAATAGGTGATATACGTGATCTGGGTGATCTAGGCGACTATCCTTCAGTGAGAGGTGATGGTTTTCCGGTTATTATAGATGGTTTGAGGGTAGAGGATTCAGCTAAGGAGCCGAAGATCATTGAAGATGGTATTCCTAGCGTTTTGGCTGACACCGAAGTTGTACTCAGGTATGTATCCTTTCTACATGTTCATACATTTAAACAAAATTGAAGTGTATGCCTGTGATTTGGAAAGAACTGTCCCTTATGAAGCTCATATAATTATTTAACGAAACGAAACCATAGCCAAAACATACGTTTTTAACTTCTCAGAGGGAAGTTTTTGTAATGGCGCTGTGAATCCCAAATTTTGACATATAGGGTATAAAGGAACCGCTATCAAAATTTTAGAGCTATTAGCTATATATACTATCTAAACACAATCGAATACCAATAATCATTTGTCTTATACTTGTAGTATTACGGCCTGTTTCTCCACCTTCTGATAAGTGTCGGATAGCCTAAACGTAAATTTTGTCACTTTCTTACTTTATGTCAAGTGACAAAGACAATAGTTGTAAATAGCTATCCAATACTTATCAGAAAGTGGTGAAACAGGCCCTTAGTGTAGTATTTTTCGAACCGGCAATGTGCAGCGTGCACAACTCGGGGTCAATGTCGCGAAAATTGTAGTATTTAGGCGTTAGCCGATTGCATTGTAATATGGCGAACTTTTAAAAAAATACAGGAAATATTGTAATTTATTCCGCGTTTTTTTTTTGTGGTTTATTATCAGTAATTATTGGTATTGTTATGTCTTCGTTACGGTTAGCGGCCCCCTTACACCCGTTAAGGTGCGTCCAAACTTGAACATTTCACCGAACCGAACTGCGTAACATTACCGCGAACTTGTTACGCTCAATGTGGACGGCGCGCTTGGAGCGCTTGAAATGGGTTCCTGCGTAACAGTCTGGCGTAACAATTGTTCGCGTAAAAAATGCCGTCCACACTACCGTAACTGTTACGCGGTGTTGACACGGTTACGCAGTTCGGTTCGGGGAAGTGTTCAAGTTTGGACGCACCTTTACATAACAATTGTATCCAGAATGCGGTGTTGGCAGGTTGTTCGGCCAAGGGCTGACACCGCGGACGGTGATCGCGTTCACCCACGACCAGATGCCGTACGGACAGCCCTGCAAGTTCCTCCTCAAGGGCGAGTATGTGGTGAGTACTTCTAAATGTTGTACAGAAGCAGGCGTTACTTTCCGGAATTCCATGATATACAATGAATATAAAATTACTTTGCTATAATCCGCTAACAGTGACAAATGTGTAGGCACAACACCACACAAATTCACCACAAAATAAACTCGACGATCGTTTCGCTTACGACGATTGCAAAGTCAGACTTTGCAATCGTCCGTTGTGAAGTCGACATCTTCTGAAGATGCTCCGGTGACGGTACACATTTGTCGCTGTTAGCGGATTATAGCAAAGTAATTTTATATTCATTGTGAATATTTCTCTTCTCTCTACCCTGCCTCTGCGTCATTGCCATACAAATACATTATCAAGGATATAACGGCGAAGTGGGAGGAACCCGCGTGACAAATTGATGCGCGGTCGAGCACAAGTTTCCAATATCATCTCAGTACGCACCGAGATTTCGACGTAATTTATTTGTCATACTGGTGATAAATAACGATGCAGTCTAAGATATAACCAGTATGGCAGTTTTAATTGAACAGATACCCCTGATCGGTTTCTGCGCGGCATCGTACACGAGCGCTAAATCGTATGTAGGCACGGCTTTTGCCGTTCGGTGGTAACTAGCCACAGCTGGTGCCTACCACCAGATCTGAGGCAATTTATAAATTATAAATTCCCAAACTGTCCCGCCGGGAATTGGACCCAACGCCTCCCACCACAGCGCGCACTGCGCCACGGAGCCCGTCAAAATTGCGTCTAGTAGCAGTAGTCATGAACGAAACCTCTCACCAGACCAGAGATGATTTAGAAATTTGTAACATCCCAAATTGCTCTGCTGGGAATTGCCCGCTGCGCCATCAAAATTGCGTTTGCATACTAAAACAATAATTTGGTCCAGGCGATGGAAGGTTCCGTCACACCATCGTCCGCGTTATTCGAGATAACCGCCCCATCGCCCTTGACCGGTTCCAAGCTGTACATATGCGCTAAGAACCTGAAACCCGGTATAGAAGACCCTGAAGATGACGAAGACAAGTACCTTCACCAGGGCACCGAGCACTGGAAGATGCTGGCCACGCACAACAAACTGCTACCCCTGTGGGTGACGCTCACCCTGATCATGACCTGTCTGATGTTCTCCGCGCTGTTCTCGGGCCTGAACCTGGGCCTAATGTCGTTGGACAGGACCGAGCTGAAGATCATAGCCAACACCGGCACGGAACAGGAGAGGGAGTACGCGAGGGCCATCATGCCTGTGAGAGACCACGGGAACTATTTGCTGTGCAGTATCTTGTTAGGTAAGTAATTTTAGTGAGCTGACGCCCGGAACTTACGGTTCTTTGGTCGAGCTGCTAGTGAGCTCGAGTTTTCAAGGTGTATATATGCGCCAAGAACTTACAACCTGACGTAGAAGATCCCAAAGACGACGAAGGCAAGTATTATCGAGCACTGGAAGATGCTGGCCACGCACAACAAACTGCTACCCCTGTGGGTGACGCTAACCCTGATCATGACCTGTCTGATGTTCTCCGCGCTGTTCTCGGGCCTGAACCTGGGCCTGATGTCGTTGGACAGGACCGAGCTGAAGATCATAGCCAACACGGGCACGGAACAGGAGAGGGAGTACGCGAGGGCCATAATGCCTGTGAGGGACCACGGGAACTATTTGCTGTGCAGTATCTTGTTAGGTAAGTAATTTTACTGAGCTGACGCCCGGAACTTACGGTTCTTTGGTCGAGCTGCTAGTGAGCTCGATTTTTCAAGGTGTATATATGCGCCAAGAACTTACAACCTGACGTAGAAGATCCCAAAGACGACGAAGGCAAGTATTATCGAGCACTGGAAGATGCTGGCCACGCACAACAAACTGCTACCCCTGTGGGTGACGCTAACCCTGATCATGACCTGTCTGATGTTCTCCGCGCTGTTCTCGGGCCTGAACCTGGGCCTGATGTCGTTGGACAGGACCGAGCTGAAGATCATAGCCAACACCGGCACCGAACAGGAGAGGGAGTACGCGAGAGCCATCATGCCTGTGAGGGACCACGGGAACTATTTGCTGTGCAGTATCTTGTTAGGTAAGTAATTTTACTGAGCTGATGCCCTCTCTGTATACTCTCTCTTTCTAATATAATAATATCTTTCTTTAGGCAATGTGGCGGTGAATTCAACGTTCACAATATTACTGGACGAGCTGACCTCTGGCTTGTTCGCGGTGATATTCTCGACTCTGGCGATCGTGCTGCTGGGCGAGATAACGCCGCAGGCGATCTGCTCGCGGCACGGGCTGATGGTGGGCGCGAAGAGCATCATGATCACCAAGGTGAGACAGTTCGACGTTCACAATATTACTGGACGAGCTGACTTCTGGCTTTTTCGCGGTGATATTCTGGCGTTCGTGCTGCTGACGATCACGGACTGATCATGATCATGATGGCGCTGATCATGATCACCGTGGTGAGAAAATCGATCATCATTTAAGTCAATATATATAAAACTTTTGTCTGTGTAATGCCAAAACCCGCTTCAAAATTAGGCTAGTAGTCTTTTAGGAGTAACTTAATAAACCTATTTAAAAACGGGGGCGCCGCTCCCTTGCGACCTATAGCCGTAAAAGATTATTGTAAGAACCCGTCCAGAAATTATTCGTACTCAATGCAAAAGGCCTTGTGGCTTTCAGGGAAATTGTAACAAAAAAACGCATATTTTACGTCAAATGCGTATACCGTGCCAGATACGTATTGGCAATATTTAACTGGCAATATTAAACTGGCAATATTAAACTGGCAATATTAAACCGGCAATATTAACCTGGCAATATTAAACCGGCAATATTAAACTGGCAGTATCAAACCGGCAATATTAAACTGGCAATATTAAACCAGAAATATTAAACTGGCAATATTTAACCGGGTGGTGTGTGTCAGACGGTGATGGCGCTGACGGCGCCGCTCGCGTTCCCGGTCAGCAAGCTGCTGGACTACTTCCTCGGCGAGGAGATCGGGAACGTGTACAACCGGGAACGGCTCAAGGAGCTCGTCAAGGTATGTTGTTCCCCACCCCAATCCCCATCCCCATTCCCATCCAACATTCCCCCAGGTATGTTGTTCCCCATCCCCATCCCCATTCCCATTCCCATTCCCATCCAACATTCCCCCCCTGACTATAGTCTGAGTTTAAGTCGGAGTATTCCTTTGACTATAGTCTGAGTTCTAATTCGGTGGAATTCTGACAGTTGTCATTTCATACATAGGATGACTACTTAGTATAGGATGACAATTTAGTATAAATAAATAATAGTTTAAAAAAACTAAAAAACACGCTTTTTACAGAAAACCAAACTAAAAAATAGAAAATAAATTTTAATAAATATAAATTAATAATAGTGTGCATATGAAAAAAATGTATTTTATTAAAAAAATAGCGTGGGGTGCATGGGTGTATAGAGGATTATCATTTCGATAATATCTTAAAAGCACCTCACGCTTTTTTTAAATAAAATACATTTTTTCCATATGCACACTATTATTAATTTATATTTATTAAAATTTATTTTCTATTTTTTAGTTTGGTTTTCTGTAAAAAGCGTGTTTTTTAGTTTTTTTAAACTATTATTTATTTTCTACTTTTTAGTTTGGTTTATTTATAAAACACAAAAAAAATCATGTCACTTAAAATACAACAGATATTAATTATTAATAAATTATTTTATTTGTTTTTTATTGTAAATCGTACAATATGATTAAAGTAAATAAGTACTAATTAATAATATTATTATTATTTTGTTTTAATATTGTTTTATCTTCGCATTCGTGCGTTTTGTGCTTAGATTTTAGTTGTGTGTGACATCTATTCTGTTTACCCTAGTTACAGTTAGTTACCGTGCGATTTTGAATGTTTATTATTTTTCCTTACCGACGACTTTTGATAAAAATCTTATTTTCCAAATTGAATAATGAAATAATCTTATCAAATTAGTGTATTGTCATCGGTCCTCGATAAATCTACAAAGTTTGAATGAAATCTGACCGTTTAAAGTGGGTCAAAATCGCGTTCAAAGAAGTCGGTTACAAACATACATATCGGTGAAGCTAATATAAAGCGTGTAAAAAAACAGGGTTACTACCACCTGAACTTCGATTTTACGCCAAACTACTTTAAATCCCTGTAAACATTTAAAAGCCCTAAGCCGCGTAATAATACTAGTCGTTTCGCCCTAAACTAGAAATCTCTAAGAGTGGAAAGTACAAACTAACAGCAATAGAAAACAAAAGAAGCACATTGAAAATTCAAAAATCGAATGATATGATCACGAGGAAGATGCGGCAAATTTTTATTTATATAACTTTTGATTTTTAGTTATTATTATCTTTTTTGTGGGAAGTTTTTTATCTGGTAACATCAAGAACCGTCGGAATTCCACTAAATTAAAAATCAGACTATCAAAGGCAGTTAACAATCAGTTGGTCGTTTTCTACTTTTAGTTGTACCATTAAACAGCTTTAAAGTCTCTATCTTTTGGTCTAATAATCATTTTTCTATCTTTGTTACTTTCAGAGACACTGTAAACTATTTATATCATCTGCATTCACTCTCTTTGCAACGGTATAAAAGATTTTATTGGCTAACTTTAATCCAATTTTCACTTCTATCTGCAGTCCCCAAAGAGAGCCTCACATTTTTTATGGTATGTTCTCAGTAATCTCTTTGCAACGGTATAAAAGATTTTATTGGCTAACTTTAATCCAGTTTTCACTTCTATCTGCAGTCCCCAAAGACAGCCTCACATTTTTTATGGTATGTTCTCAGTAATCTCTTTGCAACAGTATAAAAGATTTTATTGGCTAACTTTAATCCAGTTTTCACTTCTATCTGCAGTCCCCAAAGACAGCCTCACATTTTTTATGGTATGTTCTCAGTAATCTCTTTTCAACGGTATAAAAGATTTTATTGGCTAACTTTAATCCAATTTTCACTTCTATCTGCAGTCCCCAAAGACAGCCTCACATTTTTTATGGTATGTTCTCAGTAATCTCTTTGCAACGGTATAAAAGATTTTATTGGCTAACTTTAATCCAGTTTTCACTTCTATCGGCAGTCCCCAAAGACTGCCTTGCATTTTTTTTATATGGTATCTTGTCAGTAATCATCACTTCTATTACCTGTCTTCGTTTCCGATCGCTGTCCCCTCACACCCAATATAATATTGTTCGCCGCCCGAAAAGTTCAACACCTGCGCCCGTCTTGTTAGCTAAATATATTCACACTGACAACCTAACATCCGCTTGCAATCTATGCCAAGGTGTTATAGTACGGCAGCCCCGGAACAAATTTTTTAGTGATTATTAACAAGCTGAATTTTCGTGAGTAGGTTCGTTTCAACGAGACGAACAAGTTTTTTATCTATGAAAATTCTCGATGGCGGTAGCTACTCGAGCGGGGAGGTGTTAAAAATTTCAATTCGCTCGGGTGGGAAATCGTTCCACTAAATTCGTAGGACTATATAGCCCTTTTATTATACAAGTATTTACTAGGCTGCATACAAAAAATCAGCTGGTTATTAATGATATTCTACAGCATCCTCCACTCCGAATATTTCCAAATAATGATGTTATAAAAATGATTAATAACTAGCTGATTTTCTGTATGCAGCTTAGTAAATACTTGTATAATAAAATGACCATGTAGTCCTACAAAGGAGAATGGTCATCTGTGACCCAGACCCGACAGAAACGGGACATATCTCATTTTTTTTGATATTTTTTATAGAGTTAAATTATATATTTTTTATATTCGAAATCAATGGCTAACACCAAAATATTGCCTTATGTTTTTGTTCAGGCGTTACACAAAAAAAATACAAAATGCCTATTTATCTACAAAATTCGTAAATATATGTAACTAAATGACGAAACAATAGCTATGGAATGTATTTAAGTGAACTGGTGATGCAGCTGGATTATATAATTTTTGAACTCCTAGTACAACAATCAACTTTGAATTCATTAAAATCATCGTATTCGATGATTTCTTGCATAGTAGGAAGTTATATCTATAAAAACGGTCACGTACTGCCTGCATGCTATGGCTCAGGTAGCTTGGTGGTGACAGACACCAACATGCTATCTCACTCTTTCATTAAAACAACAATGGCGCGGAGCGGGGAGTTACTAGGAGTTTAAAAATTATATAATCCAGCTGCATCTCCAGTTCACTTAAATACATTCCATAGCTATTGTTTCGTCATTTAGTTACATATATTTACGAATTTTGTAGATAAATAGGCATTTTGTATTTTTTTTTTGTGTAACGCCTGAACAAAAACATAAGGCAATATTTTGGTGTTAGCCATTGATTTCGAATATAAAACATATATAATTTAACTCTATAAAAAATAACAAAAAAAATGAGATATGTCCCGTTTCTGTCGGGTCTGGGTTTTTTTTCTATGGGGTGTGACCGTTCTCCTTTAGTGGAACGATTTCTCACCCAAGCGAATCGAAATTTTTAACACCTCCCCACTCGAGTAGCTTCATCGAGAATTTTCATACATAAAAATCTTGTTTGTCTCGTCGAACCGAACGTACTCACGAAAATTCAGCTTGTTAATAATCACTAAAAAAATTGTTTCAGGGCTGCCGTACTATTACTTTGTTTTAGTAGACGTCCGAGGTATTGCGGCTTGACCCAACATTTCCATGTCTGTTGTGGTTTCTTCTCGACAGACCGAAGTCCATCGGGGTTCGACTGCCTGGACTACTTTATTTCAACCCATGTTTTACGTTGGGTTTAGGCCACCCCTATTCTGCATCGGCCTTGGGGTATTTTCAAGTAGAGGTGTTGCGTCCAGTGTTTGAGCTATCGTGCCCGCTGAGTCATCCGTTTCGTCGCCACTGATGCCTAGATGGGAGGCGCCTTTGGTACGGAACATTGGAGCTCGCGGGGCAGGGGACGTCCGTCCGGAGGTCTCGCTTGGAGTAAGGCTATTCCGTGGAGGTGTTCGTTTCCATGCCTGTTTGTATATCTGTTCCCTTTACAAACACGCTCAGAGATGGCACTAGTCTTAGTCCTGGTAATTTTACAGCTTCGATATGCCTCGACGGCGCGGTTTCAAACTCCCACCCGTTGCTATGTCGTGCCCACTTCTAGCACATATGCTAAGCTTAATTTGGAGGGGACAAGGAAACGAAATATGTCATATTATATTAGGTAATGTAATAGGTATTTGAAAATCATCTTCAGGTTTGTTTCCTCATTTTCCATTTCATTCAGGATCCGATAACGACTTAAAGTTGGTCAGCAACCATTCTCACTTAAATCTTCAATACGTGTAATAAAGCTGTGATAAAACTGGGACATACTGCATTAGGTCATATTAGTTAAATTTCATGTCGCAGGTGACGACTGGGGTCAACGACCTCGACAAAGACGAGGTCAATATCATCTCCGGCGCCCTGGAGATGCGCAAGAAGACCGTCGCCGACGTGATGACCAAGCTGGAGGACGTGTTCATGCTGCCCATCACGTCCGTGCTGGACTTCGAGACCATGTCCGAGATCGTCAAATCCGGTGAGGCTTTGACACCTCCTCGACAGCTTCCGACGAGGATACATCGTCTCCGGAGCACTGGTGCTGGTGGTGCGCAAGGAGACCGTGACGACGTGATGACCGAGCTGGAGGACGTGTTCATGCTGCCCATCACGTCCGTGCTGGACTTCGAGACCATGTCCGAGATCGTCAAATCCGGTGAGGCTTTGACACCTCCTCGACAGCTTCCGACGAGGATACATCGTCTCCGGAGCACTGGTGCTGGTGGTGCGCAAGGAGACCGTGACGACGTGATGACCGAGCTGGAGGACGTGTTCATGCTGCCCATCACGTCCGTGCTGGACTTCGAGACCATGTCCGAGATCGTCAAATCCGGTGAGGCTTTGACACCTCCTCGACAGCTTCCGACGAGGATACATCGTCTCCGGAGCACTGGTGCTGGTGGTGCGCAAGGAGACCGTGACGACGTGATGACCGAGCTGGAGGACGTGTTCATGCTGCCCATCACGTCCGTGCTGGACTTCGAGACCATGTCCGAGATCGTCAAATCCGGTGAGGCTTTGACACCTCCTCGACATACAATTACACAAATTACACAACCAATTTACACATAACCTTAAAAAATTACACACCTAAACCTTCCTCATTAATCTCTCCGTATATAGGTGAAAACCGCATGATAATCCGTTGAGTAGTTTTTCAATTTTGAGTTTATCGAGAACAGACAAACAGATTCGGCGGGGGCAGATGTTTTGTAATAGTGTGTTGTGCGTGATTTAAGTGAATTCCCGCTTGTTTCAAAATGACATTCCCTAAAGTGCAGGATATAGAAAACTATTTCTGGAGTCTGGAGCCCTTCCAATAACTATTCTATTTCAAAACGATGCACGGTGTATGTATGTATATGTAATAATAATAATAATGTCCTCCTGACCGAATTTCGGCCACGGCGGCCAATCTCAACCGAGGCAAAGACTAGCCATCTGCGCAGGAGATATTATAGTGCACAAGTGTATGCGCATACACAGGTGCACTCTCTATTCCCTCACTCTCATAGTCCGATGGGACGCCGATGCGACACGACCGGAGAGAGATTAGGCGCAGGACCGACGGCTTTACGTGCTCTCCGAGGCACGGGGGTGTATCTAACACCGCCAACTTCCAACTCCGGGCTGGTACTGAGAATTTCTTGACAGAAAAACCCAATACCTCATTATTTTTTTGGCCCGACCCGGGAATCGAACCCGTAATCGAAACGGTGTATATGTACGCAGTCCTACGGATGAAATTCGTGGGAACTGTTTGTAATCTCACGAGGTTTCGCTCGAAATTACCATTTATATTAATTGCACTATGACATCATTTTTGCCGCCAATTTGCCTTCTAAACTGACTCGTAAAGTAAAAAACTAATCACGAATATAATTAACGTAGTCACGAAGTTTTTGAAATTATATTTATCTACTCTCATATCTTAAAATCCCGAATATGAAATCAAAATGTGTCATATATTGGACTACTTTATTCACATACATCTATAATATTTAAAAAAAAAAATTAAAAAAATTCATTATAACACTACTTTGTTAGGAAATTATTGCAAAGTAATGTTATAAAATAATTTTTTCTACATTATAGTACAGGCGAACTGGGTTCTGGTATTTTTGAGCCATGGCGGGAAATTCGTGCGACCTCCTTACAGTAGATGTGTGTAACTGTACAAACGCGTTAAACATTGTGAATTGTGTTAAATTGCAGAAGAGTAACTACTAAAAATTAAGTTTACTTAAAATTAAGTAACTACTAAAAATAACTACTAAAAATTAATAACTATTAAAAATTAAATTTTTGATAAGCTTGAGCTATTTTCCGATCCACTAATTTCTATAGGACATTAGGACTCCTCTACTACTATTAATTTCTCTATGGTAACCCAGGCTGTATGGTCAACGATCTTGGCCTGTCCCGAAAGGGACAAACCGAAAAAGAAGAAGAATCTCTATGGTAACAACTGAATTTTGGCGCCATACGCTAGTTATAATATTTAAATTTTTTATTTGTTACTCAAAACTTTACAAGACATGGTTTTTATTGTGCGGAAAAATGTCTAGCAGTGATACTGAAGAGAATTTAACTCCACCTGACCACCGACCAACAATCTTTTGCCAGCAAAATCAAAGAAAACTCACGACAAATATTACCAAGATTTTATGGTTTGGATTTTAAGATATGAGTTTAGATAAAGTAGTGTATGAAACTCTACATAATTAGTTATTAAAACACTCGTGTAATACTATTAAAAAACTCGCCTGCGGCTCGTTTTTTAAACTAACACTCGTGTTTTAATAACCTCTATTATGCAACCGTTTCATAAACTACTATTACCTTCTTTAGGCGCGTTGTGAAAAATGATGAGAGTGAATTTTTATGATGCGAAACGAGAACGATTCCCCCCCATAAGGGGGTTAAATAGGGGATTAAAGTTTGTATGAAAGTCCGTAATTTTTCAAGTTATATCCATGTAAATCGGTATTTGTACTGTCCGTTAAAAATAAAGAAATACGTGTTTCAGAATTTTTGAAAATTCTACCGCCAAGTGAGTTAAATAGGGGATGAAGGTTAGTTTTAGGTCCATCATTTTTCACGTCATTTATAAGTTATATCCATGAAAATTGGTATTTAGGTTTTCGATTAAAAATAAAGAACTACGTGTTTAAGGAACTTTAGAAAAACTACCCCCAAGTTGGTAAAATAGGGGATCGAAGTTTGTGTGAGATTTATATGAATCCACGCGGGCAAAGTCGCGAGCATCCTCTAGTATGGTAATAAATCACAAAAATAGTTTACGTTACGAGCTACGTACGGCCTTGGACGGCCTCCAAAAATGATTAGATCTGTCTGTACTCCGTATACAGCGCCTGTGCCGCTCAATCACTTTCAGGAGGTTGAAACGTTATCGGGTGACATCTGATAACGTTATCGTTAATCGTTAACGTTATCAGTAATCGATGATTCATTGATTGTCTCTCTTCTATCAATAATGTTCTTCTGACCTGATTTCGTCTGTTGCAGCAAATAGCAGAGACTAGCCTATAACTATACAATAATCCGTATAGTTGGTTATTGTAATAGTGCATGTAATGTAATGTAATGGTAATCTTAAAAAAAATTGTTTTTGCTTTTTTTTTTAAACAAAGTTAAAAACAATTTTGTAACCTGTGGTTTACTCAATGAATAAATAAATACTCGTAAAATTGATTGAAATTCAAAAATGTGTAGGTACCAATTTTGCATAAAAATGCGAATCTGACTACGCGGGAGATGCTACAGTGCACGTGTGTGCGCAAATATAGGTGCACTCTCTATGCCCTCAACACGGTTTCAACACAACAAGTTTCCCATCTCCATTTGTTGCCATTGAGAATAGAAAAACACAGTTAATTTTTTGACCCGGCCCGGAATTCGAACCCGGGAACTCGTGATATGCGGCCGAATAATCTACCCAATAGACCGTTATTCAAATATTTTATGTAAATGTTGATATTTTAAGTTTGACCTTGCACACGCCGGTCGTATGTGACTCATCACTAAAACCACCAACTGAAAATGAAGTAATATTATTTACACAGAAAATCAGTAGGGTTATGCCGAGTTTGCACACCTCGACAAACGCTGCTAGATTACGAATATCGAAAAACTACAATATCAGAGCATAATGGACCCAATGCCTCTTATTATAAAGTCGTACATTCAGTATTTACAATTTTTATTTTGCGTTTCCGCTTGGGGCGCTGGATGTAGATGTATGGACGAACTCAAACCTTAAAACAGGACAGTTTAGCTCCATTTTACTCAGTATGGTTATCCCGTGCTTCCACACCTCGACAACGATACTATATTTCTATAATCGAAACCTATAATATGGACCCAAAGCCTCTTATTATAAAGTCTTACATTCAGTTATTCAAATATTTTTTTTGTAAAATTTCCACTTGGGGCGTCGGCTGTAGATGTATAGACGAACTCAAACCTTAGAACAGGACAGTTTATGTGCATTTCACTCTGTATCGTTATGCCAAGCATGCACAGCTCGACAGACGATTAGATTTCGAAGGCCTCTTATTATTGGCGTCGGCTGTAGATGACGTATGGACGAACTCAAACCATAAAACAAGGTAGCTTAGGTCCATTTCACTCTGAAGTCTTTGTGTTTCGATGCTCGAATTCGATCAACGTTGCCGCAGCGTGGAAACGAACAACGGTGGGGTTATCCCCACCGTTGTTCGTTTGTCACGTTTTATTTGATTTATTTACGAGAGTCATAACAAGTTATATCTTTATCCTTGTTCGCTCAATAATGCATAAAATATATTTCAATACATACATGTAAGGTTGAGAAAATGCCACTGGTACAGATACATTAAAAATAGATTAAACTTAGAATTCCCACTTGTTGTAGAAGATACAGAAAACATTAGTAGAAGCACAGAATACATATTAGTATCTGCAAGGTACAGAAGATTCAGTCCGTAAAATCATAAATAAATAGCGACTAGCGCTAACTGCCTACCTATTTAACCTAAACTTTGCCTCTCTTTCTATAGCATATCTCTTATCCCTTCCGACTAAGTAAGGGTTGTTGAATCGGTCCGACCAACCGGAGCGCGCTAGGTACTTGTAGCGGCATACCTCGATTGCGGAGTGCGCCTGCCTGGCAAGAGCGTCGCCAGCTGATCGGCAAGGGGGGGGGGAGGCAGTTGATATATGGAGGATGGAAAAGTATTAATTTTAGGTTCAGTCGAGAGGTTATGAAGCTATAAAGCAAGTGTAGCTCTTGACAGGACTTAACGTTATTAATTTTCTAAGTCAAGTGAGTGAATTTAGCACTTTGGTTGCATTTGGCTAATTCGCCCTTGCTGCCTGGTAAAAGGCACAATTTGGCGGCCTTATCGTTGCATAGCGATCTCTTCCAAGCAACCAAAGCTAATGCAATTTTCTTGGCAGGTTACTCCCGGATCCCGGTGTACGAGGGCGGGCGCACCAACATCGTCACGGTGCTGTTCATCAAGGACCTGGCGTTCGTGGACCCGGACGACAACACGCCGCTGCGCACGCTGTGCCAGTACTACCAGAACCCATGCAACTTCGTCTTCGAGGACGTCACCCTCGACGTCATGTTCAAGCAGTTCAAAGAAGGTAACTTGGTCGCGAAGGTCACTCTCGGGGCTCCCGCCAAACATGGTAACCAAAGGAAATGTCCTCGTAACTACAAGAAAAATCTCCATAACCACACAAAAACTCCACGTAACCACACAAAAAATTCACGTAACCACACGAAACGTCCTCGTAACTACCTGAAATGTCACCGTAATCACACAAGAAATCCACGTAACCCCATGAAACGTCTCCGTAAACACACGAAAATTCATGTAACCACACGAAACGTCCCAGTAACCACATAGTTAAATTCTCGTAGCCACACGAAACGTCACCGTAACCACACAAAAAATCCAGGTAACCAACGAAAAGCCTCGTAACCACATGAAAATTCTCATAACCACACGAAAAGTCTTCTCTTTGTCAACAGATAGACAACGCTGCTGGACATATTTTTGACAGAAAAGCCCAATAACTTTTTTAAACAGCCTAAACTCTTCTCACTTTGAGGGGAGTGCCCGTGCCCTGTAGCGGGCCAGTGATGGGTTGATAATGATGATGATGATATCAAGTATTATACTTTTGTTAACAATGTCAGGCAACAAGGGCCACATGGCGTTCGTGCACCGCATCAACAACGAGGGCGAGGGCGACCCCTTCTACGAGACCATCGGCCTCGTCACCCTCGAGGACGTCATCGAGGAGATGATCCAGGCGGAGATCGTCGACGAGACAGACGTGTTCAGTGAGTACCACGAACAGTCGTCTAAGATTTATTGATTAGTTACAAGTATAAATTAAAAATTTCAAAAACCCCCGACATTCGCCATTTTGTGGTGGCGGCCATCTTTTTACCTTTCAAACAAAAAAAACCGCATTCAAATCGGTCCACCCGTTTGAGCGCCACAGGGGAACAGACACACACACACACACAGACACAGACACGTCAAACTTATAACACCCCGTCGTTTTTAAAACCAAAAAAAATAGTATGCTTGTAAACATGACAGAAGTGAAAACTTCATCAAGATATCATTTAAGAAATGCTACTGACTTACCTGATCGCTAAATATTTTCAGTATTAGTAAAACACAGCAAGTGTCTAAAACGCAACGAATTTTGTCACATTTCAAATGTACACACGCATCTAATATTATACAACGTATTATGCTCTTTGTGTTGGGTGATTGTGACCGGTGTTTGGCATGTGGTGTTTGTGGCAAACACCAAGCATGTGGGGAGAAACCCCTAATATAATATTAAAGCTCGAAATGTACTAGGAATATTGTGCCCGCAGCGGACAACCGGTCGAAACGTCGTCGCAACCGTCCGCTGAACAAGCTGCAGGACTTCGCCGCGTTCGCGGAGCGCCACGAGAACCAGCGCATCCACATCTCGCCGCAGCTCACGCTCGCCACCTTCCAGTTCCTCAGCACCAGTGAGCACCATTATAATCTGTACCATAGAATAGAATAGAATAGAATAGAAAAGTTTTTTATTCAAATAAACTTTTACAAGTGCTTTTGAATCGTCGATTGAGTCTACCACAGGTTCGGAATGCAGTTCCAGCCGAGAAGAACCTGTAAGAAACTCGGCGGTTGCTCTTTTTTAAAAATAACATTATAACAATTATTATTATTAATGTACATGATTGAAATGCCGTCTCGCGCATTGCTGGAACGAGTTAAATCCAAGCTTTTTTATCGTTTATATAATCTTCAATTGTATAATAAGCTTTTTTTATGAGCATACTTTTAATAAAGTTCTTAAACTTGTGTAAAGGCAAGTCTAAGACATATTTTTTATTCAGATAAACTTTTACAAGTGCTTTTGAATCGACAAATGAATCTACCACTGGTTCGGAATGGTGCTTACAATCTATAGAGATCTACACGTACCTTTCTCGTAAAACTATTACATCGTACTAACCACACGGAACGTCCTCACAACCACACGAAACGTCCCAGTAACCACACGAAACCTCCTAACCACATGTATTGTCCTCTTTACCACACGAAACCTCTTCATAACCACATGAAACATAGTCACACGAATTGCCTTCTGTACCACACGAAACGTCTTCATAATCACATGAATCGTCTTTGTACCACACGAAACGTCTTCATAACCGCACGAAACCTCAACCACATGAATCGTTATATTTACCACAGGTAACCTCATAACCACGCGAATCGCCTTCTTTACCACACATAACGTCTATATAACCACAAGAAACCCCATAACCACATGAATTGCGTTCTTTATCACACAAAACATCTTCAAAACCTCAACCACATGAATCGCCTTCAATCGCCTTCTTAACCACACGAAACGTCCCAGGAACTACTCGAAATCTCATAACCACATGAAACGTCTGCGTAACCACATGAAACGTCTGCGTAGCCACGCGAAACGTCCTCATAACCACACGAAACGTCTTCATAACCACACAAAACATACCAGGAACCACTCGAAACCTCATAACCACATGAAACGTCTGTGTAACCACACGAAACATCCCCTAACCACACAAAATCACCTCAACCGTATTTTACTATTTCAGGCGTGGACGCGTTTAAGCCCGACATGGTATCAGAGACTGTGCTACGTCGCCTTCTGAGACAGGACGTGATACAGTACATCAAGATAAAAGGCAAAACCAAACGCGAACCCAGCACCTACGTCTTCCAGCAGGGGAAACCGGTAAGAACTTCAACAATACTACAAGTCACGGCAAATAAGTCGACCGGTGACCTTCAATGCGCTGAAGTCGAAAATGAGGTATCTCGGGGTGTGAGGGGGTCGCGGGGAGGGCGGATCCCTCTTAAGCGCTGATTGGCTCTCCAATCGTATTGTGTCCCGCTCACTCGTACGACGCAGCGCGCACTTGAAGGTCATCGGTCGACTTACGTGACGGGGCTTATACTTTCACCTCCCCTACTTAAAAATCGTTTTCATAAGAAACTATTATATCGGAGTACAAATGAATGCTAGATATTACAGTTGGGACATTACAAACGTGCGAACTGAGTCATAAAGCATTACCATCATAGTGTTGTGATGGCTCTCTCTCTCTCTCGCTCTTTATAAGCTGTTATCGACTATCGATAAATCCTTTATTATTGTTACACACAACACAGAATCAGGTTCGAATACTAGAAGAAAACAAGTATAAATTAAAAATTAAAAAACCCCCGACATTCGCCATTTTGTGGCGGCCATCTTGGATTTGCATAGTGCTATTCTACTAGTCAAGGCCTTTCATTTGATACCCATATCAAGGGATTTGTGAAAAAATATGTAATCCGCCATTTTGTAGCGGCGGTCATCTTGGATCGATTTTCATCAAACATAGCTAACAACACTTTCGACTAATTCACCTTTCAAACAAAAAAAAACGCATTCAAATCGGTCCACCCGTTTGAGCGCTACAGGGGAACAGATAGACACACACACAGACACGTCAAACTTATAACACCCGTCGTTTTTGCGTCGGGGGTTAACGAAGAAGAAATGAATGAGTCTAGTTTGTTCGTTGGTCTGTTCCCAGGTGGACTACTTCGTGCTGATCCTGGAGGGCCGCGTGGAGGTGACGGTGGGGCGCGAGAACCTCGTGTTCGAGGCGGGGCCCTTCACCTACTTCGGGGTGCAGGCGCTCACGCAGAACGTCGGAGTTGGTGAGACGATATTGTGGACATTTATCTTTTCTCTGGGAAGCAGAAAAACCTCATGGAATAGAATAGAATAGAAAAGTTTTTTATTCAAATAAACTTTCACAAGTACTTTTGAATCGTCAATTGAATCTACCACTGGTTCGGAATGCCGTCCCAACCGAGAAGAACCAGTAAGAAACTCGGCGGTTGCTCTTTTTTTAAAAATAACAATACAACAATTTATGTACATGATTGAAATGCTGTCTCGTGCATTGCTGGAACAAATTAAATCCATGCTTTTTTATCATTTATATAATCTTCAATTGTATAATATGCTTACAATTCTACACATGTGAAGACGGGCAGACAAAAGTAGCCCCATTACTGACGGTGGCACCCTTAGGCATGTCCGATTCCATTAGGAATGTTGCCCAATGGAGTCAGGCATGCCTATGACTGAAAACATCCTCCAACTTCTTCGCTCAGGCTTTCAGGTACCACATAGAGTGTATATCTGAAAGATGATAAATGTCTTCTTGTCCCAGTCGTCCCATATTCTTTGCTTTATTACCGACCTCAGTTGACATATTGCAGAGTATATAGCGAATAGCTGCCCAGGTTGAAGAATGAAAGATGAATGAATGTCTCGTCGAAACTAGACGTTTACGTGCGGATACCTGCTAAGTTTAAACAATGAATACCTTGTCGACATTGTGTGTGCAGATTGCTGCCCAGTTTGGAGAATGAATGCCTTGTTGAAACTAGACGTTTACGTGCGGATACCTGCTAAGTTTAAACAATGAATACCTTGTCGACATTGTGTGTGCAGATTGCTGCCCAGTTTGGAGAATGAATGCCTTGTTGAAACTAGACGTTTACGTGCGGATACCTGCTAAGTTTAAACAATGAATACCTTGTCGACATTGTGTGTGCAGATTGCTGCCCAGTTTGGAGAATGAATGCCTTGTTGAAACTAGACGTTTACGTGCGGATACCTGCTAAGTTTAAACAATGAATACCTTGTCGACATTGTGTGTGCAGATTGCTGCCCAGTTTGGAGAACGAATGCCTTGTTGAAACTAGACGTTTACGTGCGGATACCTGCTAAGTTTAAACAATGAATACCTTGTCGACATTGTGTGTGCAGATTGCTGCCCAGTTTGGAGAACGAATGCCTTGTTGAAACTAGACGTTTACGTGCGGATTCCTGCCCAGTTTGGAGAATGAATGCCTTGTTGAAACTAGACGTTTACGTGCGGATTCCTGCCCAGTTTGGAGAATGAATGCCTTGTTGAAAGTAGACCTTTACGTGCGGATTCCTGCCCAGTTTGGAGAATGAATGCCTTGTTGAAACTAGACCTTTACGTGCGGATTCCTGCCCAGTTTGGAGAATGAATGCCTTGTTGAAAGTAGACCTTTACGTGCGGATTCCTGACCAGTTTGGAGAATGAATGCCTTGTTGAAAGTAGACCTTTACGTGCGAATTCCTGCCCAGTTTGGAGAATGAATGCCTTGTTGAAAGTAGACCTTTACGTGCGAATTCCTGCCCAGTTTGAAGAATTAATGCCTTATTGAAACTAGATGTGTCCGTGCTACCTGCCCAGTCTGAAGAATGAATGCCTAACGCAACATCCCCTCCCCCCTTCATCATCATGATCAACCCATTACCGGCTCACTACAGAGCACGGGTCTCCTCTCAGAGTGAGAAGGGTTTTGGCCATAGTCTACCACGCTGGCCAAGCGGATTGGCAGACTTCACACACCTTTGAGAACGTTATGGAGAACTCTCAGGCATGCAGGTTTCCTCACGATGTTTTCCTTCACCGTTAAAGCAAGTGATATTTAAATACTTAAAACGCACATAACTCCGAAAAGTTAGAGGTGAGCGTGCCCGGGATCGAACCCACGACCTCCGATTAGAAGTCGGTCGTCCTAACCACTAGGCTATCACACCTCCCCCCTTATTAGTAGATTAACTAAGAACATTATCTTTCAGCGGAGTCTCCCACGCCGTCCGCGATGGGCTCCCTGCAGAACATCAACATGGAGGCGATGCTGCGCCACACGTTCGTGCCCGACTACTCCGTGCGCGCCGTCACCGACGTCCACTACCTCACCGTCAAACGGTAACCGTCCGATCACTGTTAACAGTGTTACTTGTTCGCCGTTAGGGGCTGTACATTAATCACGTGATGTTTTTTTAACATTTTTAACCCCTCCCTCCCCCACGGTGACACGTGGTGAGGTTTGAGACTCCCCGCCCCCCACCCCCCACCAAAAATCACGTGTATTTTTAGTACCTACAAAGAATCTTAAAATTTCCTAATATTATTTTTAAGTACCGGTATAAAGTATAAATAATCTAATCCTTAATACTAGAAAATTAATTCAGTTTAGAAATCACGCGTTTGACGAAAAAATAAGTACACGTGATATCTTACTATACCCCCCCTCCCCCTTGTCATATTTTGTGATTTTTGCCGAACTCCTCCCCCCCTCCTTCGAACCTCACGTAATTAATGGACAGCCCCTTATCCACCAATAGTACTCCAATAAGAACAAAATTGAATTTGGTTCCCACTATCCTTTAAAACCAATTTTCGACTAGGTATGATGAAAATAACACACGGGAACCCTGAAAATTTTAGTTAATTTTTATGTTTTCTGAAAAACGTGTTGAAAAATGTCGTAGCTGGTGGATGGACTCCAATGACAAAAACACAGTTACATTATTTACAACTTTTAGGGTTCCGTACCCAAAGAGTAAAAACGGAACCCTATTAATGTCACTCTGATGTCTGTCTGTCTGTCTGTCTGTCCGCCGGTCACAGGTCTCTAGCTCGCAGACGAAATGAGTTAGAAACCTGAAATGTTGGTATTTTGTGTAGAACGTTGACCCAAAATCAAACATTGAATCAGAAATTGAATTAAATTATTTTTCAGGTGGGCTCCCTACATGAAAAAGGAGCCGAAATAAAAAAAAATTTCTCACCCTAGCTTGTGGGGTATAATTGTTTAGAATTTATTGAGTAGAGCACGAATATATTTTCTTTAATTTTTTGCTTAAAAAATAAGGAAATGGGAGGCCATCAAAGTTGGTAATTTTTAACCATTTTTGTGACGGGGGCTATCTCAAAAACTAAGCCAGTTAGGAATATGAAATTTTGTTATATTATGTACCATATACTGTAATTAAACAACAAATACTGAAATCAACGATTAATAAAGTAGTTTGTAAGCTGGGACCAAAACAAACGACTAATTTTTGTTTTTTTTTTCACGGTTTCTTGCGATGTCTAGCTCGGAAATTAAATATTTCTTACACCCAAAACATTATATTGTTCATAATTATGTACGGAACCCTAAAAGAGCGAGGCCCGACTCGCACTTGGCTGGTTTTCTTATTTGTTGTTGTGTTGCCAGCTAACTGTCATCAATTATTATAGAGGTTGTATGCCTCTACAACGTCATGTCGTATAAGAGCGTTAAGGTTATTAAAAACTCGTGCCGATGGTAGATCCTCGCCTTCGGCTCGTGCCTACATATTTGTCAACTCGTTTGTTAATCACCTACTTACCGCTCTTGTATCACTTTATTTTAACTTCATATTTCTCTACCCTCTAGTATTTAAGTTTATCATATACACCACCTCCCACTGTCCATTTGTTCATTTTCTCCCTAGCGTTAAGGTTGTCTGGAAGAGATCGCTATTTAGCGATAAGACCGCCTTGTTGTACCTGCGTCTTAAGTTTTCTTTATATAACGTGTCCTTTGTATTCTTCACTTATGTGGTGTGCAATAAAGTATATACATACATACATACATACATACATACCCTCAGGTCACTGTACTTGGCGGCCAAGAGAGCGACCCTGATGGAGAAGGGCGCGCTGTCGAAGGGGGCCACCAACGAGCAGTTCGACACAGAGGTCGATAAGGTATGATATTGAAATATCCGTCTTATTTCATACGTGATAGAGTCCATATTCAACATTAAATTATGCATTGACCATGACCCGCCGATTTTTTTTAACAGTTTCTTGTCAGTAATCAGCACTACCTGTTTTCGTTTCCGAGAGCGGTCCCCTTACACCCGTTTATGTAAAATCTTAGGGCCGCTTTCACCACCTTCTGATAACTATTGGATAGCTGCTATCTACAACTTTTGTCTTTATCACTTAACATAAAGTAAGAAAGTGATAAAACTTACGTTTAGGCTATCTAACACATACCAGAAGGTGGTGAAACAGGCCCTTAATCTTTTAAAATCTTAATTCTGAATTCTGTGACGTAGGTTAGTCATTTCGGGTCTACATATCAACATATAAACTGTTATTTATACCATAGCTAAAAGATAGAAATCTTCACAAAGAAAAAAATTACGTAATCCAGCTTTTAATGTATTTTATTGCACTTAATATTAGCAGAGAGAAAGAAACACAGAATTGGAAGATTCGCAAAACTATAGACTATCCAGAAGCAAATCGGTCGAAATAAATGTACCCAAAAATGACTCGCTCACGTCGACACGTCAAGAAACTGACGTCACAACCTCGAAATCTGCCACCAAGAGTTTGCCAAACATCGCCAACGAAATGGCCAGCACATCGAAGTATCTAGAATCTGATACCAACGAATTGGCCAGTGCTTCGAAGTATCAAGCACCCAACACCAAGGATTTAGCCAGCACTTCGCAGTACCAAGCATTCGACACCAATGAATTGGCCAGTACTTCGAAGTATCTAGAACCTGATACCAACGAATTGGCCAGCACATCCAAATATCTAGCGCCTGATTGGATGCCCACATCTGCCAAACGTTGGTCGCAAGTAACTCTCAAAGCGCCGAGCGACACCCAATTAGAAAAATCACCGAAAAATTCCATCGAAATCGACAAAACAAATCAAAGAAAACCATCCAAACACCCGTCCATAGATATATCAGTCAGTAGTACGTCGGAATACGAGGATAAATTCGCGTCAAAGACCAAGAAGAATTTCTACGCTAAGACTTACAAGAAACTCATGAGCGAGAGTGGTACCGAGCAAAATTTGCCCAGTGATACGGCCAAGGATTGGGCCAATATTTCGGCAGCGGATATGAAACATTTGCCGAGCACGTCCCAGAACTGGCGTCCCACGCCGTGGCGGTCGGACACTTCGCTCGCTTTTATTAAAGAGGATGAGGGTAGGATGAGCAAATCGCCTCGTGGTAGCGCCGCTGAGGACAGAAGAGGCAAGTACATAAGTCAATGGGTTTCATACGCGCACTTCCAGAGGCCTTACGACTTTGTACCTAGTGGCAACGATGATCGAAATTCGTGTATCGACACACAATGACTTCAGAGCACAAGTATAAATAAAAAATTTAAAAAACCCCCGACATTTGCCATTTTGTGGCATCTTGGATTTGCATTAGTGCTATTCTACTAGTCAAGCCCTTTCATTTGATACCCATAGTAAGGGAGTTGTGAATAAATATGTAATCCGCCATTTTGTAGCGGCTGCCATTTTGGACCGATTTTCATCAAACGTAGCTAACAACACTCGAATAATTCACCTTTCAAACTCGGTCCACCCGTTTGAACGCCACAGTGGAACAAACACACACACACACATACACACACACACACAGACACGTCAAACTTATAACACCCCGTCGTTTTTGTGTCGGGGGTTAAAAATGAACCCAAACACTCTTATTTTAAAGTCGTAATTCAATAGTTCGAATATTTATTTTACAACATTTCCGCTTGGTGCGCTGGCTGTTTTCAAATGCTGAATGTATTGGCGAACTCAAACCTTAATATAAGCCATTTTAGGTCTATTTTACTTTGAATCATTGTGATTCGATCAATAGTATTCAGTAAAGTTTTCGAGCTCTGCAAAGTGAGACTGTACAGAAAACTCTAACTTTAGAGAGACCACTGGTAGTCTTAATTCAAAATGTTGCCTACGTACAACCAAACGTTAGGTTGGTGTAACTTTGAATTTTATTGGGAAAATCAGGGAATTATTTTTGCTCAAAAACTCGGTTATTTTCAACTTGTAAATTCTCTACAACATATAACTTTTATCGAAATAAATCGCAATTATTGCAATATTCCGGTAGAGTGGGATAGCATTTTTAGATAGATTCGCCAAAAGCATTTTTGGAGGCACAAGTTATTGCCGTATTTATTCAATGACCTTACGAAAAGATTTTAGTAAAGCTTTAATTTACCATCAAAACAAATAATTAAGGTTTGATAAATACTGATTTTGGTGTTTTGAAAAACTAATTTCATTGTATTTCTGAGCCAATATTTTAGAGGTTAGTTTTTACACAACGTAACCGTGGTAACAGTAATTTAAAAATAAGTTTTATAAGTATTTAAAAGTAATTATTATTAGCTCAAATAATAAATTAAAATCTCTCACAATATACAGATGATACGGTTAAGAAGACCCAGTTTAGGACCGAGGAGTCACTCTTAACTTTCCATGAGGCGGCACAATCGAATGATGATAATTCATCTCGTTTGAGTGACGATATATTGAAGAAAAGAGGTGAAATTGACCCTAAGGATACAAATAAAAAAGGCAATGGAAGTCGAAAATCGAAATTTAACGTCGAATGTGCTTGTTTTGAAAGCGATGGGAGTGTACAAAAAGGAAAGGAATCCAAATCTTTAACAGATAAAAGAAATAAAGGTGAAAAACAAAAAAGCAGACATGATATAAATGAAAACGAAGATATTAATAGAAACGCTACAAAATGTGATACTAAATTTGATAACAGTGATCGTAGTCGACAAATTGTTATGACGAAATACTATGGAAGCGGGAGCAAAGGACCCAATATCATTAGAACTGGATTTAATCGACAAGATATCCACGAATATGATCATGATCAACAAAATTGCGATATTGATAAACAACAAAGAACCAAAAGTCAACGAAAAAGTGATGAATTCAATCGTCATCGACGAAACAATGATGAAATTGACTGGAGACGACAAAACGTAGAACAAGTTTCTCGTAAATTTATTGATCATGTAACTGGTCGTTTTCCACATGATACCAATGAAGCTTATCAGAAAAGACAAAATATAAGTGAAATCGACTCTAATAAACAAAATAACGAGAAAGTTGATCATGCACGACCAAATTATGATCAAACTGATTGTAATCGACAAAACTTCGATAAAATTGATCATGAGCGACAAAAGTTTGATAAAATTGAACATGATCGACAAAAGTTTGATAAAATTGAACATGATCGACAAAAATTTGACAAAATAGATGGAAATCAATCTGACATACAAATTGATCGTAATACACATAATACTGATACAATTGATCAAAACCGTCAAAACTTTGATAAAACTGGACATATACATCAAAATATATCTGAAACAGATAGCAATCCACTGAATATCGATGAAGATAATCGTATACGACGCAATATCGATGAATCTAATCGACTGGACAGTTATGAAAACGACCCAAGAAGGTTGACGTATGCGGAACAGTTGGTGTTAACTCAATTATCGATGATCATAAGATTATTAGAGAAGAAAGATGCAACATGAATTCTTCTGTATTTGGAATATGTTAGTACCCCCATTTTTCCTACCTGTATTCCTTTATCCTAAACTCCAAGGGCCTGTGCTAAGAGGACGCGATTTAAACGCGCGTCCATTGCAACTTATTTTATCAAAATCCATAAGAAATCCTTTTTTTTTTTCATATATATAAAAGTTAGCAAGTGACGATCTAGGCTAAGATGGAAGTGGGATAATTTGGAAAAGGTGTGGGGTGGCAGTTTTTGTTCAACCTATACATACCTCTGATCAGTTCTTAAGTGCCATCGTACAAGCTGTGATAGCCTAGTGGTTAGGACGACCGACTTCTAATCGGAGGTCGTGGGTTCGATCCCGGGCACGCACCTCTAACTTTTCGGAGTTATGTGCGTTCTAAGTATTTAAATATCACATGCTTTAACGGTGAAGGAAAACATCGTGAGGAAACCTGCATGCCTGAGAGTTGTCCATAACGTTCTCACGCGGTGTGTGAAGTCTGCCAATCCGCTTGGCCAGCGTGGTAGACTATGGCCAAAACCCTTCTCACTCTGAGAGGAGACCCGTGCTCTGTAGTGAGCCGGTAATGGGTTGATCATGATGATGATGATGATGATCGTACCGGAAAGATAAATCGCTTGGTGGCACGGCTTTGCCGGTAGCGTGGTGACTGGCCACGGTTGTAGCCTTCCACCAGACGAGACCAGAGACAAGAAATTCTAAATTTCAAATTGTTCTCCCTGGGAATCGAACCCGGAACCTGCCTCTTATAAGACTATACCCGTATTACTAATTCCCTGGAATTCTGACGTTTCGTAATGTTACCAGAGATAATACAATTCCCACAAAAAAGATAAAAAAATTAAAAACTTATGCAAATACAAATCAACTGCCGCATGTAGATATTATGACAAGTGCCTGACAGACACTTCATGGTGATAATGATGTGATAATGTCATTCGAAATCCATTTTGAATATTTTTTTTTCAATGTGCTTCTTTTGTTTTCTATTTCTGTCAGTGTGCACTTTCTAGTTTCCACTCTTGGTGTTTTCTATTTTAAGGCGAAACGAGTAATATTATTACGCGGCATATGGCTTTTTATGATGACAGGAAATTAAAGTAGTTTGGGGTGAAATCGTTTTTCGTAGATGTTAACCCTGTTCTCCATACAAGTAACTCATCTGTAAATGACAATGACAGCTGTCAGAATTCCGGGGAATTAGTAATACGGGTATACAAATCTCAACATATCAAAAACCTCAATCTGTTTAAAAAGGGAGTTATTTTTAAGTGACGCTAAAATTATGGTCGCATAAGAGGAAGGTCAGAGTTTTTTTTACCTGACATAACTACCTAATTAATGAGTTACGCTTGATGTATTGTTCTCAGCTGCTGCAATCCGTGGACGAGGACATAAGCATCGGGGGCGATCACAAAACTCCATCCAGACAGGTGCGTGCTATTTTTTAACCCCCGACGCAAAAACGACGGGGTGTTATAAGTTTGACGTGTCTGTGTGTGTGTGTGTCTGTCTGTTCCCCTGTGGCGCTCAAACGGGTGGACCGATTTGAATGCGGTTTTTTTTGTTTGAAAGGTGAATTAGTCGAGAGTGTTGTTAGCTATGTTTAATGAAAATCGGTCCAAGATGGCCGCCGTTATAAAATGGCGGATTACATATTTTTTCACAACTCACTTAATATGGGTATCAAATGAAAGGGCTTGACTAGTAGAATAGCATTATTGCAAATTCAAGATGGCCGCCGCTACAAAATGGCGGATTACATATTTTATCACAACACCCTCACTATGGGTATCAAATGAAAGGGCTTAATTAGTAGAATAGCATTATGCAAATCTAAGATGGCCGCCACCACAAAATGGCGAATGTCGGGGGTTTTTTAAATTTTTAATTTATACTTGTTAAGTGTAACTTTGCTTTCTGTCTGTCCGGGCTTTATCTTTAGCTTGAGTTGCTAGATCGGTAGTATTGGTATTTAATGTAGGATATTAGTACTACCACCTACAGCCTTTTTAACGTCCCACTGCTGGGCACAGGCCTCCTCGCTCATAGGAGAGAGGAATTTAGAGCTTAAATCCGCCACGCTGCTCCGGTGCGGGTTGGCGGGCTTCTGTGGCAGCAGCTTCGATCTCCTCTCGACACATTGTATACATTCAGAGTACGCTCTATAAACACGCAAAGAGACTTTGGACGGGAAAATAATATCTAGAAGCTTCCCGAACGCTCTCTAATTAATATAACTATGTACCGGCAGGTGTCGCCCAACCCGCCCGCGTCAGCCTCCCCGCTGACGCGCGCGTCGTTCGCGTCGCGCGCGTCGCCCGAGCGCAACGGCGACGTGTTCGCCGCGCGCGCCACCCACGACGAGCAGGAGAAACTGCTCAAACACTAATCACATACAGACACACACACAACCCGAATAGATCACACACACACAAGTAACCGAATAGGCCCCACTATTATATAAACTACCATCATTATTACCAAATTACCACAGATCGGAATGAGCAGCCGCCATTTTGTGTTTCTGTCTCGCTCAGTATACCGTCGCAACGGCGATGTGTTCGCCGCGCCCGCCACCAACGACGAGCAGGCTGCTCAAACACTACCACATAACCCATACACACACACATGTAACCGAATAGGTCCCACTATTATATAAACTATCGGAATGGGAAGCCGCCATTTTCTATTTCTGTGTCGTTCGGTGCAAAACGTGCGAGCGAAACAGAAATAGAAAATGGCGATTTAACCATTCCTGTTCGAATCTCAATCGCATTATAGCGATGCAGCCAGCAAAGGAAGCTATTCGAAACATTAATTTACATAAACCAATAAACGAATAAGCCCCAGTTTTATATAAATTACCATTACTATGAATCGGAATGGGAATGAAACACCCCGCCATTTTCTACTTCTGTCTCGATGAGATGGAAATAGAAAATGGCGGTTCAACGTTCCTATTCTAACCTTAATCGTATCACGATCAACGAACAAGCGAAATTACTCGAACATTAACTTCCATGCAAGGGAAACTATTCGAAACATTAATTTACATAAACCAATAAACGAATAAGCCCCAGTTTTATATAAATTACCATTACTACGAATTGGTATGACACCCTGCCATTTTCTATTTCTGTCTCGATGAGATGGAAATAGAAAATGGCGGTTCAACGTTCCTATTCTAACCTTAATGGTTTTATCACGATCAACGAACAAGCGAAATTACTCGAACATTAACTTCCATAAACCGAATAAGCCCCAGTTTTATACAAAAATATTAATCAATATTATTTATATTATCATTTTAATATAGAACGCTTAAGGAGTTTATTTTTATTTTCAATGTGTCATATAACCCAGTGGGTTGTTTTAATTATAAGTTTAAAAGCGTGTAATGCCATCGAATATATAGATCAGATGCCATTTTATATTTCTGTCTTTTCAAAATTCAAAATGGCGGTTTAACATATAATTCTTATTTTGATCATATTATAATTCTTATTTTGATCACATAAATATTGGTCTAATGATGGATATGTATGTGGCATCAATTTTATTGTCCTCATTTATATCTTCATGTCTAAGATATGGTTTTAATTAAACTTAGTCATTAATCATTATTATTTCAAAATAATCGGAGTCACGACTTTATCTGCAGCATGCATTACGTACTTAAACCACGTTTTCATTTATAATTTATGGATAGTTTATTTGTTACAAATTGAGATTTTTTTAACTTAAAATTACACTTTTTTTCTCACCACTGCTATAAATTCCAGTGAAAATATTTTATAGGTGTTTCGACTTTTCCATTCACAAAAAATAACGTTGTATGTAAGAAATCACACAATAAACTTTAAATTGTTACATTTTAAAGTGTGTATTACCAATATACATGATACAAAGGCCTTAAACCCCCCTTTAAGAGTAAGCGCGTTATTGATAAAAAAATATAAAATATGGGTAAACTAATCCGTCATAATCTTTATTATAATAAAAAAAGTTACATTTTTGGTTGTATGTTAGTTTGCCATAAAGATAAAATTCAAAAACTGAAATCCGACTGCGTTTTAAAACTAAGATGAAAGAATAAATTTTTTTCTGATTGAAAAAAATCGAAACAGGTTTTATTTTCGTAGAAAATGATGCAAACAAACTGATTTCAAATTGATTTTTCGCGGACTTAAAACATTGATGAGACTGATTCAAACATCAAATCGTATTGGAATCATCCTGAATTCCTTATCCATTCCAAAAAAGGTACATGTTTTCAGCCAGATAACTCAAGATTTTGAGACGTCTTAAAATATGTATGGCAAATGCTTTGATTTTTACAAAACTTCAGTATTTTGTATATATCGACCAGAATCTCATGAAAAATAGGGAAATTAAATTTAGTAGTAAGCAACACTAGGTTAACTCGGCTGCCCTAGTGATAAACAAAGTAATTACATTCAGAACACCTTACCAGGGATCGTTTCAAGAAACGAAAAATTAAGCAACTGCATTTTAAATACAAAAACAAAGTAATCAACATCCAATTACTTTGTTTTTGTGTTGTGCTTGTTGTTTACTTGGTTTTTGCATTTATATTCCGGGTTAGTGTGTGCAGTTACTTTGTTTGGGCAATTCAAAAAAATGTCAGTTACTTTGTTTATCGCTAGGGCAGCTGTAGTGTTGCTAACTTTGGAATTTCATTTCCCTATTTTTCATGAGATTCTGGTCGACCTATAGCAACGCAGTTAGACGACAAATCTGTGTATTTTATTAGTTAAGGATAAGAATAACGAATTCAGGATAATTTCAATACAATTTGATATCAAAATTCAAAACCGATCTCATCCTTGTTGTAAGAATGTTAAAAATCAGTTTTTTCCCGACTACGACAAAGCCAAAAGAAAGGGTTATGCTTTTGTTCCACGGTAGCGTCTAAACTACTGGGCCGATTTTGATGAATGAGGTGTCAATTGATTCATTGTTATGGTCCGGGTGACATAGGCTATATTTTATATGCGAAAAAATCAAGAAATGAAACTGGAATATTAAGTTACTTTCAGATACGCATAACAGATGGCGCCACTAGGTGCTTGCGCCGCGCTTTTTATACTATTATTATTATGAGTAGATTTTAGTTTACGAACTTAATCTCTTGTGAAACCAGTATGTTTGCATAATTTTCTAAAAAAAAAGGCTCCTGTTTCGATATATTTACATTATAGCGAAACACTTGTAATACTTGGCAAATTAATATACAATCAAAAATTTACTTGAAATATAGATATCTCTATCTAGCGTAAGAAACATACAAGGAATTAGAAAGAGACGCACTGTTTTATAAATATTATATAGATCGCACTTACATAATGTTAGTATATTATATTATTATATTTAATATAATAATATGTTTCGGCGCGAAATATCTCTTTTAAAATAGTTTCAAAATTTTGTGGGAACTGTTTTATCCCTGGTAACATTAGGAAACGTCAGAATTCCACGGAATTAAAAATCAGAGTATAGAATCGCTACCATTTTGGACAACCCATTTTCGCGCCGAAACATTTTAATAAGTATTAAAAAAAAGCCAAAAATTAACTACGTATCGTTGGGAGGGGAAGGTGGGAATTGAAAACATTCCTTGTTTTCTTCAGTTACAATGTGTGGTTATAACTATTGACTTACCTAAGAAAAATAACTTAAATTTTTTTTTTAATTTTTTTACGATTTTTTAATGGCCTGACCACAAAATAAAAACCACTTTCGCTTTTTTTTTTTTCATTGCAACATTAAGACTACGGCGTAATCTAACTTTACTCAGAGTTGTAAGTCAAGACAGCCAAAATATAAGTTTGAGTAGAGTCAGAATTTTGACGACCTCCCTGGCGCAGTGGCGAGCGCTGTGATCTTATACTTGTGAGGCCCCGGGTTTGATTCCCGGCAGGGGCAATTTGGGAATTTATAATTTCTAAATTATCTCTGATCCAATCTGGTAGAATGTTTCAGCTTAGGCTAGTTGCCACTCTACCGGCAAAGCTGTGACGCCAAGCGAATTAGCAACATTTAAGGACTTCTTACAAATCAGGGTTGCCAGTGAAAAAAAATAGTTTGCTTTTTCGCAACATGACGAGGTTTTCATTTTTCTGATAAGGCTATAATCAGAATCTTTGAATATTTCAATTGCTTCAGTGAAATATAACATGGCCTATGTATTTAATTATTTATGAATAAAAATACTTGTTAAACAAATTACAAAGACAATAATATTAATGTAAAGAAAAAAATATTGTATTTTTTTTTTCATCGATTTATTTTTATCCAACGACAATAAAGAGACCTAGGTAATTTTTTTCTGCAATTTTTTTTTCTTGTATTTTTTTTATCGATTTATTTTTTATCCAACGAAATTGTGCGAGACGAATGTAGAATAATAATATTAATTACGAACGTAAATCAATGCGATTTTTTTAATGTGTAGTTATTATTTATTACATTAAAAATACGTATACTTAAATAGAATGTGATATAATTAGATCTGTTTTTTTTTTTAATTTAGAGGTTTTAGTTAGCACATTGACGATTTAGTTTTTTCATAAATAGAGAAACGAAAAAAAAATTAAACATGACCTAAACATGTTTACAAGCAAAATACATTGTATGTAGTAAATGCAAATGCAGTGTGTTGCTTTAATTTGTAATACATATTTGTAAAATCCTTTTTATTCGGCGTTCGATTTACTCTTTTCTGCGCTAACGAACACTGTCGATTGAACTTATGAAAGTGGTTGTCCTTAAATCTTTTTAAACGATCAAAAGAGAAAACTAAATCGCCAATGTGTGGCTTCTTTCAGTGAACATACAGAGCGGGTGGGTGCGATCTTTGCTCCTTAAAATTGCGGGAAAAAAAAATTCCTTTTAAAAGTTCGCAATGTAATGCAATCTGCTGACATTGGGTAAATACCTAAAGTTCTCGCCGCGGTGACCTCGAGTTGTGCACGCTACACATTGCCGGCTTGAAAAATACTAAATATTATACCGCTAATACTACAAGTATATGACAAACAGTTATTAGTATTGGGTTGTATTTAGACAGTATTAATAGTGCTATGTTTTCGATTGCGGTCCCCATAAACCTTGTATTTTATCTTTTTCCAATAATAGTTAACTACCATATTAAAGGGTATAAAATTTAATAAAAAATAAATAAAAAATAATTTTTTTTTCCCGATCTCATTGAACGCCCAATGCGTTTGGAGCCTTATCCACGACCCGCTCTGTGTGCGCACAGCCTATAGTGTACTTAGCGAAGCATTTATGTTAATTGTATTGTATTGTTAAATGTGGTTCACGATGTGAAATGGGAATATTTGAATTGTATGAATATTGAACAATGTACAAGTCACGGCAAATAAGTCTAGCGTTGACCTTCAATGCGCAGAAGTCGAAAATGAGGTATCTCAGGGTGAGGGGGTCGCGGGGATCGTTCGTAAGCACTGATTAGCTCTCGCGGATCCCTCGTAAGCGCTGATTGGCTCTCCAATCGTATTGTGTCCCGCTCACTCGTACGACGCTGCGTGCACTTGAAGGTCAGCGCTCGACTTACGTGCCGGGAGTTATACGTACGCCGTTTTACTTGATGATTATAATTAATAAATTATGTTGGCATGATATTGTGTGGTTTTATTTAGTTAGTATACGACGTATAACTTAACGTAACATCTCTCTGCGGCCGTGGCCAGTTGGCGTCCCATTGGAGTATGAGAGTGAGGGAATAGAGTGCAGCTGTGTTGGCGCACACACTTGTTCACTATAATATCTCTTTTTGGCTCACCGTCTCTCAACGGCTCTCCGTCAATTTTTTTTAAGAGAAAAAAAAATATTTAAAAACATGTTCGGTTTGTGATATCGTTTATTTAAATAAAACCGGTCAAGTGCGTGGCGGGCCACGCGCAGTGTAGGGTTCCGTAGTCACAATCCTCGAAAAACAGATATAACTCCTTAACCTGTGAACCCTACTTAGCCGTGATAGTTTTCCTTTAAAATTGATTATATACCCTACTGCTGTGAATTTTTTCAAGTTCCTATATACTGCCATTTGGCTGATAGAGGGGGGGGACACTTGACTCTAATAAAAATTTGCACTTTAAAACATCATATTTTACAAACGGATCTAGAAATCGAAAAATGATGTTCCCACACCCACAGTATTTTTAAAAGACCTATTCAACGATACCCCACACTATGGGGTAGACGAGAAAAAAAATATTCATCCCCACTTTACATGTAGGGGAGCTACCCTAAAAAAAAATATTTATCAAAATTTTATTTCACCACTTTGTCGGCGTGATTAATATTTATACTCATGCCAAATTACGGATTTCTAGCACTAATAGTCTCTGAGATTAACCGAGGACGGACGGACAGACGGACAGACGGACAGACGGACAGACGGACAGACGGACGGACATGGCGAAACTATAAGGGTTCCTTGTTTACTACGGAACCCTAAAAAGTGAAAATAATAAAAGGGTTTCGAATCAAAACTTTATTTCTGTCCATTATTGCATTATTATTTATTTAAGAATAGATAAATAAGTATCCTTAATATTAAAAATACTAACTACTTTCGCTAAGGTACATATTTTTAATAGGTACTTACCTAAGTAGGTACACAATCTATACTAATATAATAAAGCGGAAGAGTTTGTTTGTTTGTTTGTTTGTTTGAACGCGCTAATCTCTGGAAGTACCTATCGGATTTGAAAAATTATTTTTGCATTTGGTTGTCCAACTTTTGGGGCAGGTTATAGGCTATTTAATATCCCTAAAATCCTCCCCTAAGGGGGTAAAATGGGGGTAGAAAATTTGTATGAAAGTCCTATGTTTTTAAAGTTACAGACCTGAAAATCGGCATTTAGATTATTAGTTTTAAATAATAAAACTCTGTATATTTTATTTTGAAAAATCTTCCCTTAAGGGTGGTAAAATAGGGGATGAAAGTTTTAATGGGAAGTTTTAATTATAATTTTGCTATTATCAACTTGAAATTTGGAAGATAGGTTAATTCTAGGGCTTAGATATCAGCCTAGAAAATATTTCACGAAAATCCTCCCCTAAGGGGGTAAAATGGGGGTTGGAAGGTTATGTTTTTGAAGTTACAGATATGAAAATAGGATATGAAATTATAATTTTGAAATGATAAAAACCTGTATAAGTTATTCTGGAAAATCTCCCCTTAAGGGTGGTAAAATAGGGGATGAAATTTTTTATGAAAGTCCTATGTTTTTAAAGTTACAGACCTGAAAATCGGCATTTAGATTATGAGTTTTAAATAATATAATAAAGCGGAAGAGTTTGTTTGTTTGTTTGTTTGTTTGTTTGTTTGTTTGTTTGAACGCGCTAATCTCTGGAAGTACCTATCGGATTTGAAAAATTCTTTTTGCATTTGGTTGTCCAACTTTTGGGGCAGGTTATAGGCTATTTAATATCCCTAAAATCCTCCCCTAAGGGGGTAAAATGGGGGTAGAAAGTTTGTATGAAAGTCCTATGTTTTTAAAGTTACAGACCTGAAAATCGGCATTTAGATTATTAGTTTTAAATAATAAAACTCTGTATATTTTATTTTGAAAAATCTTCCCTTAAGGGTGGTAAAATAGGGGATGAAAGTTTTAATGGGAAGTTTTAATTATAATTTTGCTATTATCAACTTGAAATTTGGAAGGTATCTAGGGCTTAGATATCAGCCTAGAAAATATTTCACGAAAATCCTCCCCTAAGGGGGTAAAATGGGGGTTGGAAGGTTATGTTTTTGAAGTTACAGATATGAAAATAGGATATGAAATTATAATTTTTAAATGATAAAAACCTGTATAAGTTATTCTGGAAAATCTCCCCTTAAGGGTGGTAAAATAGGGGATGAAATTTTTTATGAAAGTCCTATGTCTTTAAAGTTACAGACCTGAAAATCGGCATTTAGATTATGAGTTTTAAATAATAAAACTCTGTAAATTTTATTTTGAAAAATCTGCTTTTAAGGGTGGTAAAATAGGGGATGAAAGTTTAAAAGGGAACTAAAAACGATTGCAGCGCCCTCTGGCGGTCTAACTTGAAGCGATCATAGCGCCCTTTGGCGGCCAAAACTGGAAACTAAGAAACGATCACAGCGCCCTCTGGTGGCCTAAGCCGGAAACTTGAAGCAATAGCAGCATTCGGAGGCAAACCTCCCCGCGCCCCACCCGGGTAAGGAGGCCCCGCCTCGACGCCCGTACCTCCGTGGCCTGACGGCCACGAAGAAGACCTCACAGCAACTCCCTAGCAGCCAAAACTGGAAACTAAAAAAAACGATTGCAGCGCCCTCTAGCGGCCAAAACTGGAAGCTAAAAACGATCGCAACTCCCTCTGGCGGCCAAAACGGGAAACTAAAAAACGATCACAGCGCCCTCTGGCGGCCTAAGCCGGAAACTTGAAGCAATAGCAGCGCCCTCTAGCAGCCAAAACTGGAAACTAAAAACGATCGCAGCGCCCTCTGGCGGTATAAGCCGGAAACTTGGAGCAATAGCAGCGCCCTCTAGCAGCCAAAACTGGAAACTAAAAAAACGATTGCAGCGCCCTCTTGCGGCCAAAACTGGAAACTAAAACGATTACAGTGCCCTCTTGCGGCAAAAACTGGAAACTAAAAAACGATCACAGCGCCCTCTGGCGGCCTAGGCCAGAAACTTGAAGTGATTGCAGCGCCCTCGTGCGGTCAAAACTAGAAACTAAAAATGATCGTAGCGCCCTCTAGCGGCCTAAGCCAAAAACTTGAAGCGATTGCAGTGCCCTCTTATAGTCAAAACTCTTGCGGCCGGAGCTGGAAACTCGAAGCAATTGCAATGACCTCTGACGGCCGCAGGCGGAATCTCGATACGACAGCTGCGCCCTCTGGTGGCCGAAGGCAAATAAATACTAAATTAATAACTAAATCAATAAATAACTAAATAAATAAATAAATAATGTAAAGCTATTTAGTAATTAATAATATAATTATCTAAATGTGAAAGTGCGGATATTTGGATGTTTGGATGTTTAGATGTTTGGATGTTTGTAACTCTATAACGTCGCAACTACTGAAAAGATTTGGCTGAAATTTTGAATGGCCCTGACTTAAAACATAGGCAACTTTTTATCCTGAAAAAATCCTCAGTTTCCCATGGGATTTTGAAAAAACCCAAATCTACAGCTATAGGTAGATCAATATAGCAAACTACCTTGAAAGTAAGTATAAAGATTGGAAAAGGGAGCGGGAACAGGAACCAGAAATCCACGATTCCCTCAGGATTTGTGAAAAACGGAAATTCACGCGGGCGAAGCCGCGGGCAACAGCTAGTACATACATAAATCCCTAATACTACGTCTAATTTTCTATTATTATTGATTACATAATTGTTAGTATTATACATAATTCATTTTGGAATTATGACAATGGTTAATATAATATAAAGTGCTTTTTTAACATGCAAGATATACTTACTATAATATTATGTAACTATGGTGCGGGAGAAATAATTAATCGGGCTTTTGTTTAATGCAACGGGTCCTTATTATTATAATAATAATTAATAAGTACTTACTTATACCAAAAATCCTTCAAAGGCGGTTTTCAAGTGAGGTCTTATTAATTAGATAATATTGAGGATGAGGATTTACAAAACATATGCAATTCTATTCAACTAAAAAAATCTATTATAACTACTTAAACTTATTCTAACCAGCCCTGCCCTAGTGGGCAAGTAGGTATATTTTATGTTTTTATATTTACATAAATATTTAAATACCTTTATTTTTTCATAATATATTCTTTTTCTGAATTTTTCAAGTAAGTAATATGAAGGTACAGGCTCTACCTTACAACAAATCTGCAATACATTGTATTGTTCAAATCAAAGTTTAAAAACCGGCCAAGTGCATGGCGGGCCACGCGCAGTGTAGGGTTCCGTAGTCACAATCCTCGAAAAACAGATATACTAACTCCTTTACCTGTGGGTTTATTGCCCGTGGTCCCTTCGCCTACTTAGCCATGATAGTTTTCCTTTAAAATTGATTATATATAAATATACTACTGCTGTGAATTTTTTCAAGTTCCTATATACTGCCATTTAGCTGATAGAGGGGGGGACACTTGACTCTAATAAAAATTAGCACTTTAAAACATCATATTTTATAAACGGATCTAGAAATCGAAAAATGATCTTCCCACACCCACAGTATTTTTAAAAGACCTATTCAACGATACCCCACACTATGGGGTAGACGAGAAAAAAAATATTCATCCCCACTTTACATGTAGGGGAGCTACCATAAAAAAATATATATATCAAAATTTTATTTCACCACTTTGTCGGCGTGATTAATATTTATACCCATGCGAAATTACAGATTTCTAGCACTAATAGTCTCTGAGATTAACCGAGGACGGACGGACAGACAGACGGATGGACATGGCGAAACTATAAGGGTTCCTTGTTTACTACGGAACCCTAAAAATGAGGCAATTGTACGTACATAGGTACATACTTACTAACATGTTTTCATAAAAATGCAAAATGCGCTCGCGCCCTTTTAAAATTGTTGTTTATTTTAAGCATGATTAAGAAAAGTATTGCACACTCACTGACTTGAATTTACAATTATTATTCTTTTCAAAAATCCAACTTCAAATGCCTCTACAAGCATTGAAAAACATTTTGTTAGTAGATACCAGGGATTCGTGGTCCAGCTAGGTAGGTCCAATTTAGAGAAATAGGTCAATACAACTCGGCTGGGCAGCGTTCGGGAAGATTCGAGATGCCTTCTCCAACATCCCTCAGGCCTCAGTGTCTGAACTGTCTTCGAACAGTTCGTGTTGCCAGTTATGGACAGTGGCGTACCGCGTAACAGTGTAAGTAAGGATGACATTTCGTCAAAATGCCACGGGCCCCAGCCGAAAGAAGCCCCTGGCCCGAAAATATAAACTTTAGAGTTGGCCGACCTTAAATACCTGTTGGGCAGGAGAGGCCCCGTCCAATTAATTTGCCACTGGCTTCAAACGGTATAGTTACACCACTTCTTCATGGACTGCACGTAAGTAGACCGGTGACCTTCAAGTGCGCGCAACGTGGTACGAGTGAGCGGGACACAATACGACTGGAGAGTCAATCAGCGCTTACGAGGGATCCGCGAGAGCTAATCAGTGCTTACGAACGATCCCCGCGACCCCCTCACCACCCGAGATACCTCATTTTCGACTTCTGCGCATTGAAGGTCACCGGTCGACTTATTTGCCGTGACTTGTAATTACGCGGTCATTTCGCCGTGTGTAGACACGGTCGTCTGTGCGGCGCCGTGCCGTATAAACCGTGCGTGATAACAAGCTTCCATTGCGCTCCATATAACACTGACGACCGTGTCTACACAAGGCGAATTAACCGTAATTTTTCACGGCAAAAAATATGAACAAGAGGCTTGAGGGTTAGCCCTCATTCGCAAATTAGCGGTTGCGGTAGCGGTGCGGCTAGCCGCTTTTTATATTTTTATATGCAACCGCTCATTTTGTACGCACTATAAGCGCTCGTACGCATTAGCGGTTGCGGTAGCGGTTGCATATAAAAATATAAAAGCGGCTAGCCGCACCGCTACCGCAACCGTTAATGCGTATGAGGGCTTACTCAGCGGGTGATGGAGAGAGCTACGCTCGGAGTATCCCTGCGGGATTCAACCAGAGGTGCAGAGCTCCGTAGAACCAGAGTTACCGACGTATTCTTATGCGAAACTCCAGACACGTTCCAATTCGTTGAAGTCAGTGAGAGTGTGTTGAGAGTGTTGTGTAGTGAGGCGAGAGACGGAGAGATCGGAGACAGCGGAGAGCACGGAGAGAGCGCGGCGCGCCGGGAGGGTCGCTACGGCGGCGTCATGCTGCCGCCATACTCAGGGGATGCGCCACGACCTGACACACAACACACAGAGTAAACAGTAGCAGACTCGAGAGCGGAGACAAACGGAGCGGAGGCAAACGGAGCGGAGACAAACGGAGCGGAGACGAGTGGAGCGGAGATAACACGTTAACTCCCCTGCCACTCGAGCGTGTGGCAGGGGAGTTTAGCTTTTTGTAGCGAGGAAAGGCAGAGACGTAGTGAGGCAACAATACTCGTCGACCACAAGTTATGTTTGAGCCGCGCTTCTTCCTTCTCGCTACTTCCCACGCCTTTCGAAGATATACTTTCTTTTTAAAAAAGAAAGAATTTGATAAACTTTTTTTTATTACGATATTCTTGCGCTTTTCAATCATGCCTGATGGAAAGCTGGAAGTCTAAGTTGGAACACGCTTGCCTAGAAAATGCCTGTTCACGTCTCCGCTCTGGTCCAGTGAAAACGCAGGTAGGTAGGTAGGTAACGCGGTAGACTAGGTCTAGTTAGGTACTCACCTCGGCCCCTGCCGCGGCCCCGGCCCCTGCCCCTCCCGCGGCCGCGTCACCTGCGCCCATCGCCCAGACCCACCATGTCTGTAAACACAAACAGTCCTGGCATCTGGCACAACGGTTCACGCCTGGCACTAGATGTGTCTTGGCAGGCCAGAGCACAGAGTACGTAGCTACATTAGTGGCCAGAGGCCTTGCCCACTTTGTACATAGTGACGACGATGATCGAAATTCGTGTATTGACACAATGACTTCAGAGCAAAATAAACTCAAAATACTTATCTTATTTTAAAGTCGTAATTCAATAGTTCGAATTTTACAACATTTCTGCTTGGGGCGCTGGCTGTTTTCGAATGCTGAACGTGTTGGCGATTTCAAACCTTAATATAAGCACTTTTAGGTCCATTTTACTCTGAAGTTCTGTAAAGTGAGACGCATACAGAACGCAGGCCGCATTGGGAGCAAAGCGAAACGAAGCGAGGTTCGCTTCCTTCGCCCCCAATGTGGCCCGCGCTTAACCCTAGGATGGTAACATAATTTAAATGAACACGCATTGTAACAGGGGTGCCACGTCACCCCATGGTAATAAAATGAATAAAAAACTTTTGTTTAGTGAAAAATAAAACTTTTTATTTTTGAAACAAACTAAAAGAACACTTTTCTTGAAATCAATCAGGAATTAAATGAAATTGGATTAAAAAAAAAATAGTTTTGGCAACTTAAACACAATTGAGACAAAATTCCTTACGATGTTCAGGGCATGCAGGTCTTTTGCATTTTGAACAAAAAATCTTCACTTTTTTGTCATTCTTCCGTGGACACAATGCACATCGAGCTTGCTTTTGCAATTTGGCGGGGGGTTCACTTGTTGGAACTTCTTCGGGGATATTTAGAATGGCTCTTATATTTCCCGATAGTTGCCGAGGTAAATTTGACTCCAAGCGTCGTCTCATGTGCGGCTCGGCTAGTTGAAATGCTAGTTTGTTTAGGAAATCATTTCTAAATTTATTAGCTGGCATGTTCGGATGTTTAGCTTCTAGATAGAGAGTTGATCCCTGCTTGATTTAACATACCAAAGAAAAACCTAAGAGGCCAGCGTCAAGTACCCCTCGCAGTCGAGTAATTGTGCATCATTTTGTCAAAGGTATCAACGCCTCCCTTTGTCGCATTATAGTCTTCAATTATAACTGGCTTATGTGTTTCGGGGTTGATCTCTTCCTTATTGTGCATAGTAGATAGCAATATTACCGATTTGTTTACCTTTGGAGTAAAGGAGACTAAAGTTTTCTCGCGATCAAATGCAAACTGAGAGGACAAAGCAGGCTTTGATTTATTCATAATATTCAGCCATATTATTTAAGTACCGCTCAAGCTCTTCATCATTACGGAACGCCATAATGAACTGAAAATAAGATTAAAAAAATACAGTAACAAAAGAAAATATTTACGTCAATAGTAACAGGGGTGACGCAACACCCCACACATACCTGCAGAATGAAATTGACGTGATGCCGCTTCTCCCGCGCAACGGCTACTGATGACTCACGGTAAGACAAAAGAATACACGAAATGCTAGAATGAGACAGCGAATAATTTTCAGTAAATCGCCGCGTGATTGCTCGCGTGGGGTGTTAAGGCACCCCTGTTACCATCCTAAGGTTAACACGGGCTGTGTGGCCTGCCTGCGCATTAGATACAACTAGCTACTGCCCGCGGCTTCGCCCGCGTATTTGTGAAAAACCGAAATTCACAAAATAATAATTCAGTGCGCAGAAACGCGGGGCAAGCAGCTAGTGGCGCCATCTATTATGTCTATCCGAAACTAAGTAATATTTTATTTTACTTTTGGACGTCGCTTCTCGATTTTTTTTCGTATATAAAATGTAGCCTATGTCAGCCGGAGTCCGGACCACAACAAAGAATTAATAGAGAACTTATTCATCAAAATCGGCCTAATAGTTTAGGCGCTATAGTGGTACACACAGAATCTCATACAAAATCGGCCACAAACATACATACATACATACATAGACTGCTAAAATCATAACCTTCCTTTTGGCTTTGCCGTAGTCGGGTAAAAAATTACACTGTCAATTTGTTATGTCGGCCACACACGCTCCGATTCTATAATATATACCCCACCCCACCCACATTTTCGGTTCAACTCTACCACATACCCACTTGTACTCAGGGCCGGATTATCCATAAGGCGGATTAGGCAACTTCCTAGGGGCCCCGCACCGACTAGGGGCCCACGGGGGCCCCGTGAGTGCCTAGTCGATGGGGGCCCTAGTCGATGCGGGCCACGCAACAAGAAAAAAAAAAGCTTCATTTAACAAATTTTTTTTGAGAAAATTCTCAATGTAGGAAGTATATACAAATGTAAAAAGAAAGGGGCCCGAGAATTGCATTGCCTAGGGGCCCCGATAAGGTTAATCCGGCCCTGCTTGTACTTCAAGTATGTGTGTACATATTCTTATAAACTTTTATACTAATATTATTTTTTTATATGTTTTGAGTGTTGATATTATAATTATGATTTTAACATGGACTAATTGGACATTTTGAAATCATAAGAAATTTTATATAATTTATGTACTTTCAAATAAACTTGTAATCTAGTGCCAAAGTTACCCACCTATATTGGTGGCAGTTTTCTCCAGATAAGCCAGAGGTCCCTGCAGCGCCGCGCCGCCGTACCCGCCGCGCCCGCCCAGGAACATGCCTTGCGCCAGGCTGTTTTGCATCTGTGCCATTTTCACAATCATCATCATTTTTAACCCCCGACGCAAAAACGACGGAGTGTTATAAGTTTGACGTGTCTGTGTGTGTGTGTGTGTGTGTGTGTGTGTCTGTCTGTTCCCCTGTGGCGCTCAAACGGGTGGACCGATTTGAATGCGGTTTTTTTTTGTTTGAAAGGTGAATTAAGTAGTTGAGAGTGTTGTTAGCTATGTTTGTTGAAAATCGATCCAAGATGGCCGCTACAAATTTATACTTGTCACTACAGCCTTTTAACGTCCCCCTGCTGGGCACAGGCCTCCTCTCTCATAGGAGCGAGGGATTTAGAGCTTAGACCCGCCACACTGCTCCAATGCGGGTTGGCGGGCTTTAACAACTATTGTCACATAATAGTGATAATAATCGAGACCGACTGCTTAACGTGCTCTCCGAGGCACGGGGGTGAAACACCGCCAACTACCAACTCCGGGCTGGCACTGAGAATTTCTTGACAATTAAACCCGATACCTGACAATTATTTGCCCGACCCGCGAATCGAACCCGGGACCTCGTGATCTGCAGTCGAATTTGCTAACCACTAGACCAACGAGGCAGTTGGTGTAGTGATTAGCATAATAATACAGGTTGAAAATTTTCACAAACTGGTACAATAATTCTATAAACTCTTACTATAATAAATAAGCGGTAATAGCGTAGTGGTTAAGATTTCGGTCTCCTTTTCGGGGGACTGAGTTCGATCCCCGACACGTACTAACTTTTCGGAGTTAAGTAGGTATATGTACCTATTATAAGCATTTAAATATCACTCGCTTCAACGGTGAAGGAAAACATCGTGAGGAAACCTGCGCGCCTGAGAGTTCTTCATAATGTTCTCAACGGCGTGTGAAGTCGATCCGCACTCGGCCGGCGTGGTGGACTACGGCCTAAACCCTTCTCATCCAGAGAGGAGACCCGTGCTCTGTGATTTGATAGGGCCGGTAATGGGTTGATGATGAATGATCACTCAATTTTTTGACAGTGAGAAACTTAAAAATGTATTAAAAATATTTTGAAAATAATTTGTTTTTTTTGGTTAAAAATATTTTTTTACGGGTTCTGGCTTTTCTATTCACAAAAAATAGCGTTGTAACTAAGTATAATGTATTATTGTAAAATTAAAAAGAAAACTCACCTTTTTTGTACAAACTGTGCAGCGAAAAGAATATTCTCTATAAAAAAAAGTGCGGGGAAGAAATAAATGAAACAAAATCATAATTTACAATAAAAATACTGTATTTGCAAATGAAAGTTCGAAACAATATAAAAAGCTGTTCTAACTTCTACATTAATGTGCTTTCAAAAAAATAATATTTGAGTTTAATACTGAAGCTAATGAAAATAAACGTACTTAAATAAAGTTAACTCACATTTAAGGTGGCTACATACGTAACTGCAAGCCTGCATGAAGACATTTAGAAAATCGAATCACAATAGCCCACCAACACGCATTGCAGCGTGGCGGGTCTAAGCTCTAAATCCGTTTCTCCTATAGCAGGCCTGTACCCAGCAGTGGGACGTTAAAGGGCTGTCATGGTGGTATCATAATTTGTAATCCTGACATATATTATAGCTACATATTGTAACTTTTTTGCGTTATGAAAAGAGCGATTGCTGCGAATGCGAATTTCTTGCCGGCTTTCCTCAGCAGAATTCGCTTTCTGAACGGATCGTATAGAATAGATCTTGAATTATCATATGTACAAGCAATAAGCCTGTGATTTTGTGCAAGCAACTTGCTACAAGTATAAATTGAAAATTTAAAAAACCCCCGACATTCGCCATTTTGTGGCGGCGGCCATCTTGGATTCGCATAGTGCTATTTTACTAGTCAAGTCCTTTCATTTGATACCCATATTAAGGGAGTTGTGAAAAAATATGTAATCCGCCATTTTGTAGCGGCGGCCATATTGGATCGATTTTCATCAAACATAGCTAACAACACTCTCGACTAGTTCACCTTTCAAACAAAAAAAAACCGCATTCAAATCGGTCCACCCGTTTGAGCGCTGCAGGGGAACAGACAGACACACACACACACACACACACACACACACACACACACACACACAGACACGTCAAACTTATAACACCCCGTCGTTTTTGCGTCGGGGGTTAAAAAGCAAACAGCGTGAAAACTGATAGAATTGTTTTTATGCAGCTTGTAAACATTCCATTTCTATAAGCAAGATTGAACAAAAATACGCAGGAAATTGACAGGGAATCAACTTTTTGTCTCGCTGAAATCCGGTTCTCATGTCATTCAATTCGTAAACCAATTTATATTGATTAGGGTAAAACCCGGATAGACGCCCCACTTTTTGAAATGGCCTCATAGCTTTTAAAATATTAATTTATCACAAATAATATTTATGAATATAGCTAGTTTAATCTTTTGGGTTCCATTATGACTTGTTTTTGTTGTCCTAACGATTACAGATTTTGCAGAATTTAACTTTTCGCAGACCCTTTTTTTTGGGGATAGATGCCTACCTGTGTGGATAGATGCCCCACTATGAAAATACTAAAAAGGATAGATGCCCTATGAAAAAAAATAAGCAAAATACATAGTTTCATAAGGTTTTATTATCTAAATATATAAAAGGAAAAGGTGACTGACTGACTGACTGCCTGACTGATCTATCAACGCACAGCTCAAACCACTGGACAGATCGGGCTGAAAGAGATAGATGCCCTGAAGCATATTAAAACTATCAGGAATTTATTGAAAAAAGAAATAAAAATATAAAAGAACATAAAAAATATTAAAAAAATACTTGATATATATATAGGCATATTAGGGGATAGATGCCTCTAAGGGCACCTATACCTCGAAAAATCGAGGCAACTATCCTTTTTGATATGGATAGATGCCCTTTTATTTATTAAATAAACTAAAAACTAAAGAGCGATTATTTACACTTAGGTGTACACTTATTGAACCAGTGTATTGACATAATAAAAAATATAACAGAATCTTCTACTACTTCAAAAGTTATACAACGGCAAATAATCGCCTCTAAAACTTTGAAGGATTTGCCGCGTTCGCTGCGGAGATAATCACACGCACAAGCGAAACAAATTGTTTTAATACAAATGTATGTAGGGGCCTGAGGTTTGGGGGGCCTGCGCTTCTTATTTAAACTATCAATTTTTAGTCGCGAGTTTGGGAAGTCAGGTTTTTTGACACTGAGGCATCTATCCAACTGCGGCATCTATCCGGGTTTTACCCTATCTGAAATCGCCTCGTAAGAATACCGTCATTTAGAACTTAGAGCATACTGTGGGTAAGTTGTACAAGCTTGTACACAAGTGTAAATTGAAAATTTAAAAAACCCCCGACATTCGCCATTTAGTGGCGGCGGCCATCTTGAATTTGCAATAGTGCTATTCTACTAGTCAAGCCCTTTCATTTGATACCCATATCAAGGGAGTTGTGAAAAAATATATCATCCGCCATTTTGTAGCGGCGGCCATCTTGGACCGATTTTCATCAAACATAGCTAAGAACACTCTCGACTAATTCACCTTTCAAACAAAAAAAACCGCATTCAAATCGGTCCATCCGTTTGAGCGCCACAGGGGAACAGACAGACACACACACACACACACACACACACACACACACACACACACACACACACACACACACACACACACACAGACACGTCAAACTTATAACACCCCGTCGTTTTTGCGTCGGGGGTTAAAAATGATCGCTCACGAAACATTGTCAAGCTTGCAGTCACGTGTGTAGCCGCCTTAACTTACATTTTACATCTTTAATTAAACTTAATACAAAAAACGTAAAGTAACTACATCTACTAGCTTATGTGTACGCCCTTCTTTATAATTCTTGGCCATAATATCTTCTATTAGGTAGGTATCTACTTTAAACAAAAATAAAATGTAACTAAGTAGTTTAAAAAATAATAATTGGGAATATCTAAACTGAAGGAAATTACGCCACCGATTCAAATAATAATATAGGAGTGGAAACTTTAAGTGTGTAAAACCTGGTATTAAAACTATGTCGCCAGGTTTAATGAAATGATATAAAAAACTAAAATCAAAGTCGCACGATATTTTAAAATTGAAGCGCTCTCGTACAAATGACCACAGTGATCATTTGACCTTTGATTCACAGAAAAAAATCAAATTTCACAGTTTCGAACAGTGAAATTAGATTTTTTTTCCATAATTTTTTCACCAGGCGACGTAGGTATTGTCCAATAAGTTACTGGGCCAATGAAAGTTTGATGGTTGAAAATATTGTTAGCCCTTTTGAAAGTGATGCCTACGATTTGACAATGTGAATTCTTATTTTAACCGTTTATCAGAGTAGTAACAGTCCCCCGGGGTGTGTAGTGCCCCGGGTTACCGTCTCTGCACGTTGGCGGGGTAGGCGGGGGGGAGCGGGGGCCGCGGTACCTGCTGTTGCTGCATCGCCTGTTGCTGCAGCGCGGCCGCCTGCTGCGCCGCCGCCGCGGCCGCCATTTGCTGCACCTGACGTCAAAATGTACAGAGCCCTTATGCCGACTTTTTACATAGTGGCAACGATGATCGAAATTCGAGTATTGACACACAATGAGTTCAGAGTAAAATGAACCCAAAACTCTTATTTTAAAGTCGTAATTCAATAGTTCGAATATTCTACAACATTTCTGCTTGGGGCGCTGGCTGTTTTCGAATGCTGAATGTATTGGCGAACTCAAACCTTAATATAAGCCACTTTAGGTCCATTTTACTCTGAAGTTATTGTGATTCGATCAATAGTATACTATAAAGTTTTAGGGCTCCGCAAAGTGAGACTAAGCATACTGGGATTATTTTTTGAAGTGAAAACTTTTTTAGGCGCGCTGAGCACTTTATTTTGTGGTTATTGAATGAGTCTATTTGTTGGTCTATGGTTAGCATATTTGACCACAGACCACGAGGTCCCGGGTCCGATTCCCAGGTCGGGAAAATACTGGTCAGGTTTTATTCAACCCATATCCCTGGGCCCTGATACACTTAACCATTTTGACACCTGTGACATTACAAAAGAATGATATGACTACCCGCATGATATGGGTGAGGCCGATGAATTATGGTATAGGGTTTTTCTGTCAAGAAATTCTCAGTGCCAGCCCGGAGTTGGAAGCTGGCGGTGCCTCCGTGCCTCGGAGAGCACGTTAAGCAGTCGGTCCCGGTTATTATCACTTCATGTGACAATAATCGTTAAAGCCCTCCAACCCGCACTGGAGCGTGGCGGGTGTAAGCTTTAAATCCCTCTCTCCATGAGAGAGGAGGCCGAGGAGTAGTGGTGGTAAGTGCGCGTGTACTGACGGTGAGCGGCGAGCTGAACTCCGGCTTGGGCGCCTGCGGGTGTTGCTGCACGGCCTGCTGCTGCACGCCGCACTGCGCCTGCATCGGCGACGCGGCCTGCTGCAGCGCGGGCTGCGGCGTCTGCAGAACATGTCAAAAGATGACGTATCCAGACGTGTGTCAGATTATTGTTGAAATTCAATTAGAATTTACAGATTATAATATTATAATTTCATAATTGAAATATGTTAGAATAAACTGACATTGGATTCATTTATTGGCGCGAACCGCCATCTTGAATTATTGGTATAAATACGGGCACTTCGAAGCCATGAATTCAGTCTCCACCAGAGACTCAACCGACTATTAGATGCTTTAGTGTCTAGGTCGTGATATTTGATTGAGGGTTGCGATAGCAATCACACCCTAATCGAATAAAGTGCTGCCATTTTGGACTTGGCTGAGAGTAATTAAATTAATTAGTATAAGTAAAATAGATTTTGAAAAGAGATCTCAGTTAAACAAATCTGTGATTCGATAGCAATTAAGTTTGTGCGGGTGATAAATAAAGATATTTTAAAAATAGTTTGATTTACTTTTAATATTAAACCTTATCCTGCTTCTGTAATGATGATGTTTACACGTAATACAGACCGAATTTCGGCCACGGTGGTGAATTTCAATGGAGACTAGCTGACAAGCTAGGTATAGATAGACCACATTTTCTGTGAAATGGCAAAAAATGAAACTACGGCTGTCATCTTAGAATTTCATACAATTTGACTACAGGTTAGTGTTGTCCGTTCCTTAAACATAAAATACCTACCTAATTAATTATAATAAGAAAAATCTTTTCGGAAATTAATATAGAATCCGTAATTATTTCTTAGCATTAATGATGCCAAAAGCTATTAAAAGTGATGTCTGGAATAGAATTCTGAAAATAAAGACATTTTTTGCAGAATCAGGCTCCGATTATTTCATAATAAAATCGAATAAATACAAGCGAGTATCTGCTGGTACAGTATTATCAAGTGCAACCGGTTTAAGAGCTGTTAAAACCCATTTAAAAAAAAACAGACTAAATTTATCATCAGTATACTTACGTAATATGTAGAATATACCTACACATTAAAGTGACGATAATATATTAATGCGTCTTGGCGGGAGTGCATGTGATGCGATGAGTCGTAGTGAATCCCAGATTAGGATTACTAGTCGCGGGCGACTTCTCGTACCTCATAGTACGTACTGTTATGGGATTTTCGTAAATTTGTCGAATAAACGATTGTATGGCAATACTAAGGCGATACTAGCGACCTCCCTCAGTTCACAGATAGAATGGTCGCACTATACGCAGATTTCACTCCACATTCTTGTGTGCAAACTGTATGCAAACCACACACATAAGTGTGTATGCAAACCACAGACTTATAAGAGAACAGACATGGCATAACTAGTTAAAAAGTAAAAAGAGTTACGCGACTGACTAACAGCAGGAGCCTGCCTGATATACCACAGTGATGACGTCACCTGCAAGTCGGCGAGCAGGTTCTGCCACTGGCTGATCTTGTCGTAGTGGCGCCGCAGCAGCTCCTCCTTGCGCTGCAGCTCGCACTTCAGCTCGTTGTTGTCCTCCTTCACCAGCAGCTCCGGCTTCAGCCGACATGACAGCAGGAACCTGCCTGATATACCACAGTGATGACGTCACCTGCAAGTCGGCGAGCAGGTTCTGCCACTGGCTGATCTTGTCGTAGTGGCGCCGCAGCAGCTCCTCCTTGCGCTGCAGCTCGCACTTCAGCTCGTTGTTGTCCTCCTTCACCAGCAGCTCCGGCTTCAGCCGACATGACAGCAGGAACCTGCCTGATATACCACAGTGATGACGTCACCTGCAAGTCGGCGAGCAGGTTCTGCCACTGGCTGATCTTGTCGTAGTGGCGCCGCAGCAGCTCCTCCTTGCGCTGCAGCTCGCACTTCAGCTCGTTGTTGTCCTCCTTCACCAGCAGCTCCGGCTTCAGCCGACATGACAGCAGGAACCTGCCTGATATACCACAGTGATGACGTCACCTGCAAGTCGGCGAGCAGGTTCTGCCACTGGCTGATCTTGTCGTAGTGGCGCCGCAGCAGCTCCTCCTTGCGCTGCAGCTCGCACTTCAGCTCGTTGTTGTCCTCCTTCACCAGCAGCTCCGGCTTCAGCCGACATGACAGCAGGAACCTGCCTGATATACCACAGTGATGACGTCACCTGCAAGTCGGCGAGCAGGTTCTGCCACTGGCTGATCTTGTCGTAGTGGCGCCGCAGCAGCTCCTCCTTGCGCTGCAGCTCGCACTTCAGCTCGTTGTTGTCCTCCTTCACCAGCAGCTCCGGCTTCAGCCGACATGACAGCAGGAACCTGCCTGATATACCACAGTGATGACGTCACCTGCAAGTCGGCGAGCAGGTTCTGCCACTGGCTGATCTTGTCGTAGTGGCGCCGCAGCAGCTCCTCCTTGCGCTGCAGCTCGCACTTCAGCTCGTTGTTGTCCTCCTTCACCAGCAGCTCCGGCTTCAGCCGACATGACAGCAGGAACCTGCCTGATATACCACAGTGATGACGTCACCTGCAAGTCGGCGAGCAGGTTCTGCCACTGGCTGATCTTGTCGTAGTGGCGCCGCAGCAGCTCCTCCTTGCGCTGCAGCTCGCACTTCAGCTCGTTGTTGTCCTCCTTCACCAGCAGCTCCGGCTTCAGCCGACATGACAGCAGGAACCTGCCTGATATACCACAGTGATGACGTCACCTGCAAGTCGGCGAGCAGGTTCTGCCACTGGCTGATCTTGTCGTAGTGGCGCCGCAGCAGCTCCTCCTTGCGCTGCAGCTCGCACTTCAGCTCGTTGTTGTCCTCCTTCACCAGCAGCTCCGGCTTCAGCCGACATGACAGCAGGAACCTGCCTGATATACCACAGTGATGACGTCACCTGCAAGTCGGCGAGCAGGTTCTGCCACTGGCTGATCTTGTCGTAGTGGCGCCGCAGCAGCTCCTCCTTGCGCTGCAGCTCGCACTTCAGCTCGTTGTTGTCCTCCTTCACCAGCAGCTCCGGCTTCAGCCGACATGACAGCAGGAACCTGCCTGATATACCACAGTGATGACGTCACCTGCAAGTCGGCGAGCAGGTTCTGCCACTGGCTGATCTTGTCGTAGTGGCGCCGCAGCAGCTCCTCCTTGCGCTGCAGCTCGCACTTCAGCTCGTTGTTGTCCTCCTTCACCAGCAGCTCCGGCTTCAGCCGACATGACAGCAGGAACCTGCCTGATATACCACAGTGATGACGTCACCTGCAAGTCGGCGAGCAGGTTCTGCCACTGGCTGATCTTGTCGTAGTGGCGCCGCAGCAGCTCCTCCTTGCGCTGCAGCTCGCACTTCAGCTCGTTGTTGTCCTCCTTCACCAGCAGCTCCGGCTTCAGCCGACATGACAGCAGGAACCTGCCTGATATACCACAGTGATGACGTCACCTGCAAGTCGGCGAGCAGGTTCTGCCACTGGCTGATCTTGTCGTAGTGGCGCCGCAGCAGCTCCTCCTTGCGCTGCAGCTCGCACTTCAGCTCGTTGTTGTCCTCCTTCACCAGCAGCTCCGGCTTCAGCCGACATGACAGCAGGAACCTGCCTGATATACCACAGTGATGACGTCACCTGCAAGTCGGCGAGCAGGTTCTGCCACTGGCTGATCTTGTCGTAGTGGCGCCGCAGCAGCTCCTCCTTGCGCTGCAGCTCGCACTTCAGCTCGTTGTTGTCCTCCTTCACCAGCAGCTCCGGCTTCAGCCGACATGACAGCAGGAACCTGCCTGATATACCACAGTGATGACGTCACCTGCAAGTCGGCGAGCAGGTTCTGCCACTGGCTGATCTTGTCGTAGTGGCGCCGCAGCAGCTCCTCCTTGCGCTGCAGCTCGCACTTCAGCTCGTTGTTGTCCTCCTTCACCAGCAGCTCCGGCTTCAGCCGACATGACAGCAGGAACCTGCCTGATATACCACAGTGATGACGTCACCTGCAAGTCGGCGAGCAGGTTCTGCCACTGGCTGATCTTGTCGTAGTGGCGCCGCAGCAGCTCCTCCTTGCGCTGCAGCTCGCACTTCAGCTCGTTGTTGTCCTCCTTCACCAGCAGCTCCGGCTTCAGCCGACATGACAGCAGGAACCTGCCTGATATACCACAGTGATGACGTCACCTGCAAGTCGGCGAGCAGGTTCTGCCACTGGCTGATCTTGTCGTAGTGGCGCCGCAGCAGCTCCTCCTTGCGCTGCAGCTCGCACTTCAGCTCGTTGTTGTCCTCCTTCACCAGCAGCTCCGGCTTCAGCCGACATGACAGCAGGAACCTGCCTGATATACCACAGTGATGACGTCACCTGCAAGTCGGCGAGCAGGTTCTGCCACTGGCTGATCTTGTCGTAGTGGCGCCGCAGCAGCTCCTCCTTGCGCTGCAGCTCGCACTTCAGCTCGTTGTTGTCCTCCTTCACCAGCAGCTCCGGCTTCAGCCGACATGACAGCAGGAACCTGCCTGATATACCACAGTGATGACGTCACCTGCAAGTCGGCGAGCAGGTTCTGCCACTGGCTGATCTTGTCGTAGTGGCGCCGCAGCAGCTCCTCCTTGCGCTGCAGCTCGCACTTCAGCTCGTTGTTGTCCTCCTTCACCAGCAGCTCCGGCTTCAGTCGACATGACAGCAGGAACCTGCCTGATATACCACAGTGATGACGTCACCTGCAAGTCGGCGAGCAGGTTCTGCCACTGGCTGATCTTGTCGTAGTGGCGCCGCAGCAGCTCCTCCTTGCGCTGCAGCTCGCACTTCAGCTCGTTGTTGTCCTCCTTCACCAGCAGCTCCGGCTTCAGCCGACATGACAGCAGGAACCTGCCTGATATACCACAGTGATGACGTCACCTGCAAGTCGGCGAGCAGGTTCTGCCACTGGCTGATCTTGTCGTAGTGGCGCCGCAGCAGCTCCTCCTTGCGCTGCAGCTCGCACTTCAGCTCGTTGTTGTCCTCCTTCACCAGCAGCTCCGGCTTCAGCCGACATGACAGCAGGAACCTGCCTGATATACCACAGTGATGACGTCACCTGCAAGTCGGCGAGCAGGTTCTGCCACTGGCTGATCTTGTCGTAGTGGCGCCGCAGCAGCTCCTCCTTGCGCTGCAGCTCGCACTTCAGCTCGTTGTTGTCCTCCTTCACCAGCAGCTCCGGCTTCAGCCGACATGACAGCAGGAACCTGCCTGATATACCACAGTGATGACGTCACCTGCAAGTCGGCGAGCAGGTTCTGCCACTGGCTGATCTTGTCGTAGTGGCGCCGCAGCAGCTCCTCCTTGCGCTGCAGCTCGCACTTCAGCTCGTTGTTGTCCTCCTTCACCAGCAGCTCCGGCTTCAGCCGACATGACAGCAGGAACCTGCCTGATATACCACAGTGATGACGTCACCTGCAAGTCGGCGAGCAGGTTCTGCCACTGGCTGATCTTGTCGTAGTGGCGCCGCAGCAGCTCCTCCTTGCGCTGCAGCTCGCACTTCAGCTCGTTGTTGTCCTCCTTCACCAGCAGCTCCGGCTTCAGCCGACATGACAGCAGGAACCTGCCTGATATACCACAGTGATGACGTCACCTGCAAGTCGGCGAGCAGGTTCTGCCACTGGCTGATCTTGTCGTAGTGGCGCCGCAGCAGCTCCTCCTTGCGCTGCAGCTCGCACTTCAGCTCGTTGTTGTCCTCCTTCACCAGCAGCTCCGGCTTCAGCCGACATGACAGCAGGAACCTGCCTGATATACCACAGTGATGACGTCACCTGCAAGTCGGCGAGCAGGTTCTGCCACTGGCTGATCTTGTCGTAGTGGCGCCGCAGCAGCTCCTCCTTGCGCTGCAGCTCGCACTTCAGCTCGTTGTTGTCCTCCTTCACCAGCAGCTCCGGCTTCAGCCGACATGACAGCAGGAACCTGCCTGATATACCACAGTGATGACGTCACCTGCAAGTCGGCGAGCAGGTTCTGCCACTGGCTGATCTTGTCGTAGTGGCGCCGCAGCAGCTCCTCCTTGCGCTGCAGCTCGCACTTCAGCTCGTTGTTGTCCTCCTTCACCAGCAGCTCCGGCTTCAGCCGACATGACAGCAGGAACCTGCCTGATATACCACAGTGATGACGTCACCTGCAAGTCGGCGAGCAGGTTCTGCCACTGGCTGATCTTGTCGTAGTGGCGCCGCAGCAGCTCCTCCTTGCGCTGCAGCTCGCACTTCAGCTCGTTGTTGTCCTCCTTCACCAGCAGCTCCGGCTTCAGCCGACATGACAGCAGGAACCTGCCTGATATACCACAGTGATGACGTCACCTGCAAGTCGGCGAGCAGGTTCTGCCACTGGCTGATCTTGTCGTAGTGGCGCCGCAGCAGCTCCTCCTTGCGCTGCAGCTCGCACTTCAGCTCGTTGTTGTCCTCCTTCACCAGCAGCTCCGGCTTCAGCCGACATGACAGCAGGAACCTGCCTGATATACCACAGTGATGACGTCACCTGCAAGTCGGCGAGCAGGTTCTGCCACTGGCTGATCTTGTCGTAGTGGCGCCGCAGCAGCTCCTCCTTGCGCTGCAGCTCGCACTTCAGCTCGTTGTTGTCCTCCTTCACCAGCAGCTCCGGCTTCAGCCGACATGACAGCAGGAACCTGCCTGATATACCACAGTGATGACGTCACCTGCAAGTCGGCGAGCAGGTTCTGCCACTGGCTGATCTTGTCGTAGTGGCGCCGCAGCAGCTCCTCCTTGCGCTGCAGCTCGCACTTCAGCTCGTTGTTGTCCTCCTTCACCAGCAGCTCCGGCTTCAGCCGACATGACAGCAGGAACCTGCCTGATATACCACAGTGATGACGTCACCTGCAAGTCGGCGAGCAGGTTCTGCCACTGGCTGATCTTGTCGTAGTGGCGCCGCAGCAGCTCCTCCTTGCGCTGCAGCTCGCACTTCAGCTCGTTGTTGTCCTCCTTCACCAGCAGCTCCGGCTTCAGCCGACATGACAGCAGGAACCTGCCTGATATACCACAGTGATGACGTCACCTGCAAGTCGGCGAGCAGGTTCTGCCACTGGCTGATCTTGTCGTAGTGGCGCCGCAGCAGCTCCTCCTTGCGCTGCAGCTCGCACTTCAGCTCGTTGTTGTCCTCCTTCACCAGCAGCTCCGGCTTCAGCCGACATGACAGCAGGAACCTGCCTGATATACCACAGTGATGACGTCACCTGCAAGTCGGCGAGCAGGTTCTGCCACTGGCTGATCTTGTCGTAGTGGCGCCGCAGCAGCTCCTCCTTGCGCTGCAGCTCGCACTTCAGCTCGTTGTTGTCCTCCTTCACCAGCAGCTCCGGCTTCAGCCGACATGACAGCAGGAACCTGCCTGATATACCACAGTGATGACGTCACCTGCAAGTCGGCGAGCAGGTTCTGCCACTGGCTGATCTTGTCGTAGTGGCGCCGCAGCAGCTCCTCCTTGCGCTGCAGCTCGCACTTCAGCTCGTTGTTGTCCTCCTTCACCAGCAGCTCCGGCTTCAGCCGACATGACAGCAGGAACCTGTCTGATATACCACAGTGATGACGTCACCTGCAAGTCGGCGAGCAGGTTCTGCCACTGGCTGATCTTGTCGTAGTGGCGCCGCAGCAGCTCCTCCTTGCGCTGCAGCTCGCACTTCAGCTCGTTGTTGTCCTCCTTCACCAGCAGCTCCGGCTTCAGCCGACATGACAGCAGGAACCTGCCTGATATACCACAGTGATGACGTCACCTGCAAGTCGGCGAGCAGGTTCTGCCACTGGCTGATCTTGTCGTAGTGGCGCCGCAGCAGCTCCTCCTTGCGCTGCAGCTCGCACTTCAGCTCGTTGTTGTCCTCCTTCACCAGCAGCTCCGGCTTCAGCCGACATGACAGCAGGAACCTGCCTGATATACCACAGTGATGACGTCACCTGCAAGTCGGCGAGCAGGTTCTGCCACTGGCTGATCTTGTCGTAGTGGCGCCGCAGCAGCTCCTCCTTGCGCTGCAGCTCGCACTTCAGCTCGTTGTTGTCCTCCTTCACCAGCAGCTCCGGCTTCAGCCGACATGACAGCAGGAACCTGCCTGATATACCACAGTGATGACGTCACCTGCAAGTCGGCGAGCAGGTTCTGCCACTGGCTGATCTTGTCGTAGTGGCGCCGCAGCAGCTCCTCCTTGCGCTGCAGCTCGCACTTCAGCTCGTTGTTGTCCTCCTTCACCAGCAGCTCCGGCTTCAGCCGACATGACAGCAGGAACCTGCCTGATATACCACAGTGATGACGTCACCTGCAAGTCGGCGAGCAGGTTCTGCCACTGGCTGATCTTGTCGTAGTGGCGCCGCAGCAGCTCCTCCTTGCGCTGCAGCTCGCACTTCAGCTCGTTGTTGTCCTCCTTCACCAGCAGCTCCGGCTTCAGCCGACATGACAGCAGGAACCTGCCTGATATACCACAGTGATGACGTCACCTGCAAGTCGGCGAGCAGGTTCTGCCACTGGCTGATCTTGTCGTAGTGGCGCCGCAGCAGCTCCTCCTTGCGCTGCAGCTCGCACTTCAGCTCGTTGTTGTCCTCCTTCACCAGCAGCTCCGGCTTCAGCCGACATGACAGCAGGAACCTGCCTGATATACCACAGTGATGACGTCACCTGCAAGTCGGCGAGCAGGTTCTGCCACTGGCTGATCTTGTCGTAGTGGCGCCGCAGCAGCTCCTCCTTGCGCTGCAGCTCGCACTTCAGCTCGTTGTTGTCCTCCTTCACCAGCAGCTCCGGCTTCAGCCGACATGACAGCAGGAACCTGCCTGATATACCACAGTGATGACGTCACCTGCAAGTCGGCGAGCAGGTTCTGCCACTGGCTGATCTTGTCGTAGTGGCGCCGCAGCAGCTCCTCCTTGCGCTGCAGCTCGCACTTCAGCTCGTTGTTGTCCTCCTTCACCAGCAGCTCCGGCTTCAGCCGACATGACAGCAGGAACCTGCCTGATATACCACAGTGATGACGTCACCTGCAAGTCGGCGAGCAGGTTCTGCCACTGGCTGATCTTGTCGTAGTGGCGCCGCAGCAGCTCCTCCTTGCGCTGCAGCTCGCACTTCAGCTCGTTGTTGTCCTCCTTCACCAGCAGCTCCGGCTTCAGCCGACATGACAGCAGGAACCTGCCTGATATACCACAGTGATGACGTCACCTGCAAGTCGGCGAGCAGGTTCTGCCACTGGCTGATCTTGTCGTAGTGGCGCCGCAGCAGCTCCTCCTTGCGCTGCAGCTCGCACTTCAGCTCGTTGTTGTCCTCCTTCACCAGCAGCTCCGGCTTCAGCCGACATGACAGCAGGAACCTGCCTGATATACCACAGTGATGACGTCACCTGCAAGTCGGCGAGCAGGTTCTGCCACTGGCTGATCTTGTCGTAGTGGCGCCGCAGCAGCTCCTCCTTGCGCTGCAGCTCGCACTTCAGCTCGTTGTTGTCCTCCTTCACCAGCAGCTCCGGCTTCAGCCGACATGACAGCAGGAACCTGCCTGATATACCACAGTGATGACGTCACCTGCAAGTCGGCGAGCAGGTTCTGCCACTGGCTGATCTTGTCGTAGTGGCGCCGCAGCAGCTCCTCCTTGCGCTGCAGCTCGCACTTCAGCTCGTTGTTGTCCTCCTTCACCAGCAGCTCCGGCTTCAGCCGACATGACAGCAGGAACCTGCCTGATATACCACAGTGATGACGTCACCTGCAAGTCGGCGAGCAGGTTCTGCCACTGGCTGATCTTGTCGTAGTGGCGCCGCAGCAGCTCCTCCTTGCGCTGCAGCTCGCACTTCAGCTCGTTGTTGTCCTCCTTCACCAGCAGCTCCGGCTTCAGCCGACATGACAGCAGGAACCTGCCTGATATACCACAGTGATGACGTCACCTGCAAGTCGGCGAGCAGGTTCTGCCACTGGCTGATCTTGTCGTAGTGGCGCCGCAGCAGCTCCTCCTTGCGCTGCAGCTCGCACTTCAGCTCGTTGTTGTCCTCCTTCACCAGCAGCTCCGGCTTCAGCCGACATGACAGCAGGAACCTGCCTGATATACCACAGTGATGACGTCACCTGCAAGTCGGCGAGCAGGTTCTGCCACTGGCTGATCTTGTCGTAGTGGCGCCGCAGCAGCTCCTCCTTGCGCTGCAGCTCGCACTTCAGCTCGTTGTTGTCCTCCTTCACCAGCAGCTCCGGCTTCAGCCGACATGACAGCAGGAACCTGCCTGATATACCACAGTGATGACGTCACCTGCAAGTCGGCGAGCAGGTTCTGCCACTGGCTGATCTTGTCGTAGTGGCGCCGCAGCAGCTCCTCCTTGCGCTGCAGCTCGCACTTCAGCTCGTTGTTGTCCTCCTTCACCAGCAGCTCCGGCTTCATCGCCGACAGCAGGAACCTGTGCGTCAGATTATATTATAACCAAACAATTATTATTGTTACGGAGAAGCTAAAGAGCCCTATTACAAGGGAGTTAGGTTCATAATCCGAGGAAGACCTAGAAGCTGGTGGATTGACAAAGGAAAGGCATATGAGGGTTTTGGGGGTTCGGAGCTGGAAGGAAACTTCTTCGGACCAAGCCAAGGCCCAACCAGGGCTTTGTTGATTGAAGGTTTATAATCGCTTCCCACCACCACGTTTATATTTCGCCATCCCTTTCTAACATTTCTGATTCTAAAACTAAAAGTGTGTTCCAGAAGTTTCTCGAAATTACGTGAGCCGAACATTCTGGAAATCCTGGTCTCGCAGTATATATAGGTAAGCGGTCTGGCGTGGCAACTCAGTTCAGTTCTGATTTGTAAAGTAGTAACAGCTTACCTCTTCTGCAGAAAGAACGCCTCCATCTGCCTGGCGAGGTCGATGAACCGCTCCACCTCGACTTTGACCTCCTCCTTCTCGGCGCACGGCGACGCCTCCTGCTTAGTCAGCACATTCAGACACGCCTGTAAAGCAGACGCATATTTGTGTCCAAGGGCGTCGCCAGCCGCTGGCCAAGGGGAGGGGGGGCAAGTTGATCATATTATAGTATGCGAAAAGTGTAAAGTTAGCACATAAGTATGTCTTCCAAAACTGCAAAATTGGAGACTACTGGTAGTGGTCCTAACAACATATTAAAAAAATCAGAATTTTCTTTTCAAACTATACCATATTTATATTTTCTCAAATCTCTAGGCAGGGGGGGGGGGCAGCTGCCCCCCCCCCCCCTGCCCCTACCTACCTGGTAGACGCCCTTGTTTGTGTCCCCACTAAGCGAACAGTAAGCGCCGGCTGGCCGTCCTCTGTGCTCATAGCTTTGGATCTCTCATAGTTTTGTAGGCAACTTAGTTTTGCAGACACTCCATTTAAAAACTATAGGGAGGCTAACTGGAAGCAAACAGTTAGCCTAATTGGGCCTTACCTGTTGTCCTAGGACCTAGGTGAACGACAAATGTGACGCAACGTGACGATGCTATGTGTCGCGTCGCATAATTTGTCGTTTACCTAGGACAACGGGTTGTCCCGTTTTGACGTGAATACAGGAACACGTAGGCACAGCCTTGAAAGGTCTACGTGTTTTTTGCTTTCACCATCATCATTATCAACCCACTAACGGTCCACTACAGGACATGGGTCTCCCGACTCTTCTCTCGGAATGAGAAGGGTTCAGGCCGTAGTCCACCACGCTGGCCGAGTGCGGATTGGTAGACTTCGCACACCTTTGAGAACACTATGGAGAACTCTCAGACATGCAGGTTTCCTCACGACGTTTTCCTTCACCGTTAAAGCTAGTGAGTGATATTTCATTGACATTGGGCGAGGACTGTGTATACTTAGTGTTATAGTAACTACCATAGCCTTTTTATGTTTTTTTAAAGAACAGTATAGTCACACGAATAGTAAATCTACAGAGAGGAAGCTTCCACAAGCGGCCCGCTGTAGGCACAGAGTACCTACAGAGGGGAAGCTTCTAGTGAGCGGCCCGCTGTAGGTACACTCACTAGACGTGTGCGCCGCGCCGACCCGCCGCCGCCGCCGTCATTTTTTCGACGCCGCCGCCGCCGATCTGCGTGTCGGCGTAAAATCGGCGCGGGTTCTAAATGTTTTAGAACACCCTCCAACATCATTTACCCTCTTCTATACCAAATAACCTAACGATTACGCCATTCCATATTCCATATTTCTATACAATAACTGCCTCGTTGGTCTAGCGGTTAGCACGTTCGACTGTGGATCACGAGGTCCTGGGTTCGATTTCCGGGTCGGGCCAAAAAATATGAGGTATTGGGTCTTTCTGTCAAGAAATTCTCAGTGCCAGCCCGGAGTTGGAAGTTGGCGGTGTTAGATACATCCCCGTGCCTCGGAGAGCACGTAAAGCCGTCGGTCCTGCGCCTTTTAAGCCCACCTGTTGAGAAACTGCTGAGATCATTGAGCTTTGTACTGAGATCTTCCAGAGTCTCTGCCATCACGACTATATCATCGGTAGTCCGTTCCAGTCCAGAAGCTTATCCAACGCAGCGGTAAATAGCTTCGGGGAGATAACATCTCCTTGACGCACTCCTCGCTGCAACTGGATTGGCCTCGTAGTCTGGTCCTGTTCCTATACGGACTGACATAGTGGCGTTTTCGTACAAACACTTCAACGCTTGGATGTACCGATAGTCGATCCGGCATCTCTGCAGTGATCTCAATACAGCCCAAGTTTCCACCAAATCAAAAGCTTTCTCATAGTCCACAAACGCTTAGCAAAGTGGCCGGTTATACTCTTCAGTCTTCTGTATAACCTGCCGCAGCGTATGGATGTGGTCTATGGTACTGAAGCCTTTTCGGAACCCGGCCTGTTCGGAAGGCTGGAAGTCGTCGAACCTACGAGCGAGACGATTCGTCTATAATTCTTCAGCAGGGTATTATCGCCCTTTTTGAAGAAAAGAACCACCACGCGTCTGTGCCATGTCTCTGGCGTTATGCCCTCGTCGATGACGGAATTGAACAGTCGCTGAAAAACTTTAAGAACCGGTTTTCCACCTGCTGGTGATGACGGAATCACGAGTTCCGCTGTGATTCCGTCATCACCCCCTACATCATAATCATAATCATTTACTTATTTATCATAAACGGAAGTTATTGTAAATGTCCTGAAAATGTACTATCAAAAACTAGTCCTTTATAGTTCGCCAAAATCGCCAAAATCTGAACGCAAGGTGGGTATACTTGCAAACGATAAAGTTACTGGACTATTTGGCAAGTTGTTTTTATTGCAAAAGTTTTATTTAATAGTATCAATCTGATTTTCAGTAAAAATGATTCTACAAGTTAGACAGTTTTACTAAAATTATCCGCGCCGAAATTACGCCGAAAACACGCCGCCGCCGCCGATTTTTGACCGGCGTGCGCCGCCGGAGATTTTAGCATCGGCGCACACGTCTAACACTCACACATATGCGCATGTTTGTCACCAACTGTACCGGTTAGTGGAACGAGCGCGCGTCCGTGAACCGTTGGTGAGTGTGTTTGTGTGAGTATACCTACAGCGGCCCGCTTGTGGAAGCTTCCCCTCTGTAGATTTACTATTCGTGTGCTGTAGGTACACTCACACAAACACACTCACCAACGGTTCACGGACGCGCGCTCGGTCCCCCAACCGGTACAGTTGGGTGACAAACGTGCGCATATATTGTGTGAGTGTACCTACAGCGGGCCGCTTGTAGAAGCTTCCCCTCTGTACTCTGTGGTATAGTAAACCTATGAACTTATTCGGTATATCTGGGATTTTTAAATAAAAGCAAGTCTCATTTTTAGTTTATTTATTATTTATAAACAAACAACCATACACATATTTAAAGCTATTGTAAACTGCGAGCGAACTCGCGCTTTACGTGTCTTTAACAATAGGGTAGTAGACCATTATTGAAAATAATTAAATTCAAACATCACTTAATAAAATAAATAAACAGAATGCCTGAAAAAGTAATCAAAATCGGTTATAATTCTATCTTTGTCCTACTACTACTTTACTATCCGATACCCGCCACTTCGTCCGCGTGGATTTAGGTTTTTAAAAATCCCTTGAGAATTCTATAATTTTCAGGGATAAAAGTAGCCTATGTCCTTCTCAAAGGTCTACTTAGTCTATCTCTGTACCAAATGTCGTCAAAATCGGTTCAGCGGTTCAGGCGTGAAAGCGTAACATACAGACAGAATTATTTTGCTTTCATATTTATAATACCTATTAAGTACGTAATGATTACTATTATTAGTATGACTTCGTAGTTAGGTAACCTACCTAATTTTATTGTTTAAAATATTTTAATCTGTGATTTTAACTTTGTTAGGGTTCCGTAGTAAACAAGGAACCCTTATAGTTTCGCCATGTCCGTCCGTCCTCGGTTAATCTCAGAGACTATTAGTGCTAGAAATCTGTAATTTGGCATGGGTATAAATATTAATCACGCCGATAAAGTGGTGAAATAAAATTTTGATAAATATTTTTTTTTAGGGTAGCTCCCCTACATGTAAAGTGGGGATGAATTTTTTTTTCTCGTCTACCCCATAGGGTGGGGTATCGTTGAATAGGTCTTTTAAAAATACTGTGGGTGTGGGAACATCATTTTTCGATTTATAGATCCGTTTGTAAAATAAAAATGAGCACTTTAAGTGCTCATTTTTATTAGAGTCAAGTGTCCCCCCCCCCCTCTATCAGCCAAATGGCAGTATATAGGAACTTGAAAAAATTCACAGCAGTAGTATATATAATCAATTTTAAAGGAAAACTATCATGGCTAAGTAGGGTTCACAAGTTAAGGAGTTACATCTGTTTTTCGAGGATTGTGACTACGGAACCCTACATTGCGCGTGGCCCGCCACGCACTTGGCCGGTTTTTTTTACTGTTCATTATAATTTCTCGAGGATGAGTTTTTGAATAAAAAATAATAGTCAAATACCCCATTATATAACTAGGGATAAGTTACTAATTTATTATTTATCTATAGTTAGATATATTTAATTATTCACTGGTAAAAAATCCAACAAAATCGAGAAGACCTTTCTATACTAGAAGATCAATCGGTTTAAAAGCTAAAAGCTCTTATGCAGGCCATACAGGTTACGGTATTTCAATAACCTGATCAGAAGAATAAAAACCTGTAGGTACTAAAGGCGCCACTTTCGTTTTTTTTTGTTGGCAACATTATATATAGCGAAGCTCATGTTTGTAATAATGATGTCATAAAGTTAGTGTTGCCAGGAGAAGAAATTAGTCATTTGGTCTTCCACAACTTACGGCGAGGTTCTTTATTTTTTTGATCAGGCTTTAAGTTCTATGTATGTAGGTATAAAGTTTTACCAATTTTTGTAAAAATTGCTTAACTAGCGTTATCTAGTTATGAGATAATTTGTAATTTCGTATTGAAATTCATAGAAAAACCTCGTAATAAAGAATAATATTTTAACAATATCTCTATCTTATTTATTTACTTATACGTATGTATAATATACATTCATTTAATCCTTACTAATAATTTGATTTATTTATGTTAACATTATAATATTTTAGTGTCTAATGGCAAGTAAATTACGTTTTATGCTAAAAATCATATTCTTAAGTACCTACCTACGCAATATTTCGTGACTGTGACATATGAATCTCTAAATAATTCTCAGGAATTCATCCACCCAGGAATCGAACCTGTGACCAAGTTCCGAAGAATTCTAGAGGTATAATTGTTTCTTTTAACCCAATAAGGCAAATACGTATTACTTACTGGGTTTTGGTACGGTACTGAGTAAAACACACTTACCTACCGCTGAAAATATTAAGCATCAGTCTATTAGCCGTGACCGGACCGGCGCGTGTAGACCGAACTAATAGATAATCTATTTGAAAAGAGTCAAAATATACAAAAAAAAAAGTTGAAATCAATCTTTTTCTATATTTATTGCTTAATACAATAATTAATTATTCACACACTAAAAATCTCTTACAAATAAAATTATTTTGTTTGGTATGATCCATGATTCATTTGAAAAAAATCTTTTAAAATCGCTTAAAAATAGTGAATCAGAACATCTTAATGAATTAATGATAATCATAATAATAATGTGTACTTACCTACTTAATACATATAGGTACTAAAAAGACGCACAAAAACTTAGCCGCGTGTCTTACGCGTGTTTTACCCTACACACTGTTTACACAAAACATTGTAGGTACTATCTATACTAATATAATAAAGCGGAAGAGTTTGTTTGTTTGAACGCGCTAATCTCAGGAACTACTAGACGGATTTCAAAAATTCTTTCACTGTTGGATATGTACGTGATCCTTGAGTGTTATAGGCTATATATGTACCACGGGCGAAGCCGGGGCGGACCGCTAGTAAGTTATAACATATGTAAGGGAACCCCTCCCGGAACCAAGACAAGTAATAGTAACGATGATTGCTGACAAGATATCCCAAAAAAAAACGCGAAAAAATTAAATATTTCCTGCATTTTTTATGTTCGCAATTTAAAGCAATTATCTGACGCTCGAGTTCAACGAACGTTGGGTAAATACCTAATGCCTCCTCTACATGTCTGCAGACGCGTCCGCGGACGCCCGCAGATGCATCCGCAGATGGATCACCACGAGCTGTCCACACGTCTGCAGGTCGATCAGTCTAGATTTATTCTTGACAGACGCAACACGCACGTTTAAAAATGGATATTGAAACCGTAGCTGCCGCAGCTATTTATTTTTTTAGTACTTTTAACTACTACGTGAGTGTGCATACTCGGTGTTCATATTATTGGCCATTTAAATAAGAATTAAACCGCAAGAAGCACGCGTGGACTCTCAATCGCAACTCCGATGAAACTGATGCGTCGCCAAACGTGTGGACAGACGCCGGACGTCCGTGCCGAAACCCTTTGATCTGTGCCACAAAAACCGCCAACAATCGGATTCGAGGCGGACGCGTCTGCGGACGTTAAATACCTACAACAGATGCACAGATTACCCCCTCTATACGTCTGCGGACGCATCCGCAGATGACGTCCGCGGACGCATCTGCAGACGTGTAGAGGAGGCTTAAAGTTGTCGCCGCGGTTTGCACACTATAGTTACTTACTTTGCCGGATTGAAAAATACTAAATACTACAAGTTTATGATAAATAGTTATTGGTATTGGATCGTGTATAGGTAGTATATTAGTAGCGCTAAGTTTTCAATAGCGGTCCCCTTGTACCCTGTATATCTCTATTGGAGGCGCGACTATTATTACATATTATGTAAAGCAATATAATATGTACCTTATTTTATAGGTAATAAGATGCAGAGTTAAGAATTTGCACGAAACGTCACGATCAGCATGACGTCTCGTACAAAAATGATCGTGTCGAGATCATATAAACAATCAAGGAAAAATGATTCTTATTGTTTACAAAATAAAATTCATATTGTATTGAGTAATTGACTCTTAAAAAGTAATAGCTGTGGTAATAGTAGTAAAATCCGAAACACAATCCGAAAAAATACATCATGTTTCTTTTCAATTTTAATCCATGAAAAGCGTAAAATATCAAGTCTAAGCTGCAAACGTAGATATTATACCTATGAATTTATTTTTTAAGTAATTGTTATCGCCAAGATAATTTTATTTACTTATGTCACGAAATGTTCGAAAACATAAAGCGCGAATAAATATTGCCTCTTATTCAATACTAAGCGTAAAATAAAGTCTAAGCTGCAAATGTATGTAGGTGTCAATAACGCAGATATGTTATAGGGTCTATGAATTTATTTAATTAGTATTTGTTATCGTCAAGATAATTTTATTTACTTAAGTCACCAAATGATAGACAACATAAAGCCTGAAATTAATATCGCCTCACATGAAATGAGATGCATAATTCTTTTTGCAATATAAAGGCAAGTCTACACGTTCCGGTTTCGGCTACAACCGGACCGGCATGCAGCATGTATGGCCGAACTAAAGAGAAAAAATAATTTCAATGGTCTCAAAAAACAAAGAAAAACATTAAGTATTATTAAATATTTACTTTCATCTTTTACAAAATAGAAAGAAAAGTAAGTTAATTTAATACCTATAAATTAATTTATTACCTACATTCCAAAATTCTTAAAAATAAAAATAACTCAGTCAAAATAAACCTAGGTAATGTTAAAAATTAAAACATGGCTTGATTCAAAATAAATTGATATAATATTAGATGTTATTAAAAATAATGTGATGCAATTGACTATTTTTTTCTTTGTTGCTTAAAAATAATATTTACTTAAAGACTGATTCACATTACTATAATAACCAGTCATTCTTTTTCATTCTTCTTGAATAATGTAAAACAGCCTTTAAGATTGGGATGTCCCCAAATTCAAACAGTTGTAAATTTTTAATTAATTTATTTGTCAACTGTACATTAAAATAATAAAAAATTCACATACTCTATGCACTCACACAAAAATCATGGATCATACTCTTATTATTTATTTATTGATTAAATTAATTAAATAACATAATTCTAATGAAACATTAAATAAATAATAATAGATGTGATAATATTATTTATTTAATGTGCAAAATAATACTACATATTTATTAGAAATACTAGATTCATTTTTGGTAGCCATACCATGGCGATTGGTATGGGCTTCTGAAGTACTGATTTGAATTCATATGTCCATACATTGGCTGCATATTATGTAAGATTTGTTGGTTGGTGTAGAATTCTGGTCTCCACTGCATGCGTTCAGTATAATTCATATTATTATGGTTGACATTATCCTGAAATCTGTCTGTGTTTTGTGGTGGATTTTGTGGCTGATATGTCCTATAATCTAATGGCGTTTCCAGGAATATATTGTCATTATACTGCCCAATCGGTGAAGGTACTTCGTTAAAGTTTTGCACTGTGACTTTCGATTGCTGTTGCGGTTCCCGTTTGGGTGCAGTTTTCCTTGGAGCCTTCTTCCTCGGCGGTTTAGATTCTGGGGGCACAGTTACATCTATGATTTTCGCTGCGCTCGTCATGAACTTGTGGAATTCACCTTGGAACGCATTAGGGTTTTTGTCAATCGGTTGTAAAACTGCAGGTACTCGTAAATTTGGGTCTTTTTGGAGACCAGGATACATTTTCGGCGTGTTTGATGTGTGTTGTGGCAATTTTTGAGAATCGTTTGCATTAGACGAGTTGGAAGTTACCGTAGAAGGTTTATGGTCATCCGTATGTCCGTATAATTTAGTCTGTACACCCATTACTGGTTGCAAGGGAGAATTGTACTCAAAAGCTGGGTTGCTCTTTGGCTGTCGAGGTTTCCGAGGTTTCTTCACTTTGATTTCTTCACCTTCGATTTTCTCTTTCTTGATAACAGGTTGCCGTTTGACCGGTTCCTTCTTTACTCTCTCCTTTTTCGGTTTTTCTTGCTTCTCTGTGTCAGATTTTATTTTCGGTTTACGTTTTTGTTTTGGTTTCTGTTCCTTTTTGACCTCTTGTGATGTGTCCAATGTGTTGTTGCCCGTAGTGTTGTCTGTAGTGTTGTCTGTAGTGGTATTAGTCTCGTTGTTCTGTGATTGTGCTGATTCGTTGAGAGGATCTTCACCTGGTATCGGGATTTGATCAACCGGTATATCTTCCTCAGCATGCGGTGGAGACTCCCAGTTGGATACAACGTCGGCCATACTCTCTAACTGTTCACTGGATAATTTCTTTGTTTGCATTTTTCTGCGCACCTTTTTCGTCTGCGGTACATCTTCACTGGACACTTCTTTAATAACTTTTTCTTTTGGCTCCTTTTTAACACTCTCTTTACGTTTCTTCTTTGACTTAGTCTTTTTACTCGATGTGCAGTAATCTGAATCTCTGTCGGAGTCTATGTAACCAATGTCAGGCAGCATCGCTTCGGATGGATCCATCTCATCTCCTTTCAGCCATATATCTTCGAGAGCGGCCAATTGAGTGTCGTCAGGGTCTAGCGGCATCATGGGACGTTTCATTGAAGTCATCATGTCTAAATCGCCTTCAGCCATCGTCATCTCATCATCGTCCATGACATCATGACCGAGGATCGACACAGCAATCGCCCCTTCGGATATGCTCTTGCTAGCCATGGCTCTTTTCAAATGCAATGGGTGTCTCTTCTTCTTCTTCAATCCTTCTACTTCAGCTTCTATGAACGACTCCGGAAGCTCTGTGTTATTTTTATTGCAGAGAATGTCTTGGCCAGAAGGATGTGGTGCCGGTACCATTTTCTCTGGCTGTTCTGGATGGCAGCCGATATCCTGCCCTTTAAGCCACAGTTCGTACCGATCAGGTTGGAATCGCTTGACGAATGTGTCCATAGATATCTTCACCATGTCATTACTGCAGGTACACTGGTTGGCTCTCTTACCATACTCCACCCATCTAGGTGCGGCAAAGTTCGTCGACTCTGCACAGTTAAAACCATGATTAAAACCAGCATGGTAACCGAACGGAAAAGTGATCATTATTTGTCCCGCCTCCTGTGTTATTTTACTGCACGGTACAGAGTATTGCTTTAAAATCTGAGGGGATATCAGAGTCATCTTGTGCCTCAGAAACGCTTGGCAAGTTTTGGCGGATGTCGGGAAGAAGCCTGCTGCGATTCTCTCGAACCTCTTTCCGTGTTCAGGCGGGATCGCATACCAGGTTTTGGGCTCTCCGAAATGGAGATAGTTTATCGAGTACAGATCCATGTCCTCAGTGTGCCAAGCGAAGGTCGTCTTCCACATGCCGAAATAGAGGTATGCTGTGTTCACGCCGTCGATTTCAATGCCGTAGTCCGAGTTCACGAAGTCGAGGATCGTGCCCAGGTGGTTGATGTTCCACTCCTTGACGTCAGGATCTGTGATGCTGCCGTTGACATCCGCGCCGTATATAGGTGCTACGTACGTGACGTTCTTCCAGTATTTCCTCTCCAGGTCGTCGTAGTTGGTGTGCCGAGGCGTGCAGTACTTCGCCGAGTTCGCCATCACCGCGAACTGTTTCACTGTCATGGATTTCTTTTGTATGTTGATTTGTTGAAACAACCCCTGCTTCCCGGTCACTACCTGGCATATCGGCGAAGGTATCGTGATGTTCAGCTGGTCTATATCGTAGCCGCCCTTCCGCGGCACCCACTCCGGCGGAGGAATCACCTTGGCGAGCCCTGCTTTATGTGCCCCCTTCGACTCCATGTACTGTATGTATTTGTTGAAATCTTTGAACTCGTCCCACGTAGGGCGGAACGTTTGGATGGCCAATCCGCTCCCGGACGGTCCAGGCTCGTCTCCGACCGACGACATTGTCGATTTAAATTACGATCACACGAGTTTCAATCAACAAAGTTTCGTCATCGAAACACAAGTTTTACAGCAATGTCCACACCACCATATTTCATGAAATGTCACTTTTGCTATTTATTACGTTTATTGAACTAGTTAGGATGCGCGTTTCAATTAAAATTCACTAAGATTAACTATCTATCAACGAGAAAACATTATCAGTAAAATGGCCGACATGAATGAGATGCGCTTGCAACAAAATCTACCGATCGAACTCGAAGACGCATAAGTGAAATCGGGTCACGTAGTCAAACTGTTGTTGGGATTTTCGGCACCCACGGCTAGATTTAGCTTATGCAGCTTCTACTACTACGGCAACACCGGCCACGATATGTTTAATTCTGTCATGTTGGTATCATTCCATAATTTTGACAGATGTACATAAACACAACACCAAACATAAATTCACAGAGGAGGTTATGAATTATTTGGAATATTTTAGTTATAAGAAATGAAATTATCAGAAGACAAACAATTTTACTCACCTGAAAAGATTCCTCAAATTCTTCTACCAAATTACCACTGCCATTAGATGGAGTCGCCATCTTGAATACTTAATTTTTATCGATTTTTGTTGTCCTTTCGTTATTGCTTTTCATTTGACACTTGCGTCTTGCGAATTAACGCACACAAATGCTGTGGGTTGTGGCGTATACCAATAATCAATAAAATATCAGGGCTGCCAAGCTATTTAAAAATTATTATTTTTTAAATTAATAAAAATTAATTAGTAGGTATAATACATATGTAAATGTAAAATTATCACTACTAAATAATCTCATGATGAGCTGTAGATAAAAAAGAACTATTGAGAATAACAATATCAAAAGATTTAAAAAAAATACAAATTTTCTAGACATTATATTTTTTGACTTACTTACTTATTTCGTTTGTCCCTACTTTTACTGCTGTTAACAATTATCAGCTTTTTTGAGCAGACCAATTTGGTAGACCACCTCGATAATCATAATGAACTTTAATAATTTTTATGCAACGATATTTTTAATAATGTAAACTAAATATTAAAAAATAAAATATCAGCCACAATCAGCCACTTGGCAGCTAGTCCTTGACGTATAAGTGGGTACATGTTTGCCGATTTTACAACCCTAACAAGTTTCAAATACGTCATCTGTCAGTGGCTCAACGTTATGTCAACTCCATGACTCACTCACTGAACTCGCCGTCGACTATTTACATCACGTGATGAAAACAGTGCGTGCTGTCAAAGAAGCATGCTCGATTTGTTTGTTTACAAGTTTATCGGAAAATTGCTGAGCACATTTTAATAAAAAAGTTGACATGCTGTGAATCAAAACTGCCTGAATTATTGCTCTGAGTACCAAACGAGGAACGTCTGGTCCGATCCTGATGATATTATTTCATTAAAGTTAAAGTAAGTAAATGTATGTATTTATCATTCAAAAGTATGGCTGGACCGATTTTGATAAAATTGTATGAAAATTATAGTAAGTACCTATGAGTTTTTTAACTGCCGTTTATGGTATGCCTTTTACAGTATGCCGCGGTTGCGTAGTGTAGGTAAGCTAGCATGAAATCAGACGAAGAGTTTGGAAACCACAGTCGTTGGTTTTGGTTTGATGTTCCTATGGAAATTGGTTTGAATTGGTTGCAAAATAGCATGCACTTGCTCAATTTGGCTGGTTGACGTAAGCTGTCAAAATCAGCTGACTGAGGTTAAATGAACAAAGTATAGATAATGTATACAATGAGTTGAAGGTCGCTGAACTTTACACTGAAATTCCTAGGAAATTCCGAGTTCCAGTACAGAATGAAATATATTTCACGTATCTTAATATTTTATTTTATTGTTCAACAATGTGGGAATTTCAAATTATGCTATAAAAACCGTAAAAACTTCTCAAGTTCTTGCATTATAACATGAAAACAAACGTGTTGTAATATAAAATATAAAAGTAGGTTTTATTTTTTTTATTCTTCAACAACAAAAAACGTTCTACCAACTTAATAAACTAGAACAATATTTTAATTTAGAAAGTACATATTAATTTCTATCTAGTACTTAACTTTAATTTTTTTAATTTTTACGTAGAGTTTTCTTAATTTAACCTGTTAATATTTAAAATAATTTAAATAATTACATAGGTACCTAAAAATTAACTTTTTATTTCCTATTAAGATGCACAGAATTTTTGAACTGACCTAACTCCTAAAGTGTAAAGATCTGTGGTAAAGAATGGGTAGATTAGTGAGTGTTGCCTGACCACTACACTTTGCGAATTTTAAGGTACTGAGGCTACAAATTACAATCACAGAATTCATTTATAATTTGTTTCATTTTTTCTTTAGAACACTAACATTATTTTAAGGGAAATTAATATAATATTTAAAATACGTGTGTTACAAATGAAAATATATCAAATAAAAACACAAAATATTATTAATAAAAAAATTGGAAATTAAAATAAACAAGAAAATTTCTTTATTACTTCTAGCAACTCTATTATAAATGTCAAATTACTAAAAAGATGGCGCTAGCGGCATAACCTCTCTACTTATTATTGTTTTTACGCATTTTACTAATTCATTTGCAGACTAATAAAAAAAAGTGAGGAAACCTGTGTTGTGATCGTGGTTAATAAATAAAAACCGCTAGCATGGCGGACGCGGCTGCCAGACAGCTGCAATACGAGTACAAAGCTGTAAGTTTGTATTTTCTAACTTCTGATGATCGTTGTGCAATATTTCCTTAACTATTTTAAATAATATCATTTTATTTGTGTCACAGTAAGTTTTGCTATGTGAGCTTACGTTTTCAACTAAGCTTAACGCTGTAAAAAGCTGAAAAAGAAAAGAAAGGTTGGACTCATATCCAAAGCGTTCAAGCGAGCTCTAAGCCCTATTCGTTAGTTTATAGTTTGTAGCATCTTCAGTTTAAGAGCAATCAATGAGAACTGGAAAGTAGGTGTGAACTTTACAAATATACTAGGAATTGTATAGAATACGTAAGTATTTTATAGAAAGCCAGATTATCGATAATGTTGTTGACAGAACTCAAACTTAGTACTACAAGCGGATGTGCGACTGATAGAGCGACGCGGTCGCGATGAAGCGACGGGCGAGGTGCTGTCTCTTTCTGGCAAACTGACTGGCACACGCATGGGCGACCGTGCGCAGCGGACCAAGCCCGACAAAGCAGAAGAGAGGAAGGCCAAGTGAGTATCTTCCACTACAGTAAGGTATTTGCGTGTCAGGAGTCAGCAATGAGGCGACAGGAAAATCTCTCAATCAGTTTGATTGGCAATCTCAATGACAACTAACTATAATAGATTACATCTGACAAAGCCAAGGCTAGGAAAGCCAAGTGAGTAGCACTACGGTAGGGCATTTGGTTGTACGTCTACGTGTTAGGAGTAAGTGCACAATGAGGAGACAGGAAAACCGTCTCTTTCGGGCAAACTGATTGACATTCATATGGGCAATTATACACAGAGAACTAAATGTGACAAAGCCAAGGGAAGGATGACCATGTGATTAACTTGTTCTACAGTAGTACATATAGGTGTATACCCGTATTACTAATTCCCTGGAATTCTGACAGCTGTCATTGTCATTTAGAGATGAGTTATTTGTATGGAGAACAGGGTTAACATCTACGAAGTACAATTTTACCCCAAACTACTTAAATTCCCTGTCATCATAAAAAGCCTTAAGCCGCGTAATAATATTACTCGTTTCGCCTTAAAATAGAAAATACCAAGTGTGGAAACTAGAAAGTGCACACTGACAACAGCAACAGAAAACAACAGAAGCACATTGAAAAAAATTATTCAAAAATGGATGTCGAATGACATTATCACTATGAAGTGTCTGTCAGGTATTTGCATACGTTTTGAATTTTTTATCTTTTTTGTGGGAATTGTTTTATCTCTGGTAACATTACGAAACGTCAGAATTCCAGGGAATTAGTAATACGGGTATAGTCTACTGGTTTTGAGCGAGTACTGAGGAGATGGGAAAACCTGCCACTCTCAGGCAAACTGACTGGCACTCTTATGAACAGTACAACATCTGAGAAAGTTGACAAGTATAAGCAATGATTCAACATGGCAAACTCTCTTTTGGGCAATCTGACTCACTCTGCCACAATCTGGCACTCTCATGGCAACCTAACTACACTTTCCAGACGTCAGAAACGTGACGAGGCTTCCTATGAGCTCTCAAAGTCCAAGTCCCGAGTGGCGTGGGCGGACGACACGCCGGCGGGGGTGCTGTACCGGCCGCGCGCGCAGCACACGCGGCACGCGTACGAGTTGCTGCTGGCGTTCATGCAGAGCGCCCTCGGAGACCAGCCCAGGGACATACTGTGCGGCGCGTGCGACGAGGTAAGGGCCAGGAATGTTACCCTTCTTATTGTTAACCCACGACGCAAAAACGACGGGGTGTTATAAGTTTGACGTGTCTGTGTGTGTGTCTGTCTGTCTGACCCCTGTAGCGCTCAAACGGGTGGACCGATTTGAATGCGGTTTTTTTTTGTTTGAAAGGTGAATTACTCGAGAGTGTTGTTAGCTATGTTGGATGAAAATCAATCCAATATGGCCGCTGCTATAAAACGGCGGATTACATATTTTTTCACAACTCCCTTAATATGGGTATCGAATGACTAGTGGGTATCGGCTTGACTAGTAGAATAGCACTGCAAATCCAAGATGGCCGCCGACACAAAATGGCGAATGTCGGGGGGTTTTTTAAATTTTTAATTTATACTTGTTACTAAAAGACTTCACAAAAAGGAGATTATCGAATCATCAGTATGTATGTAATATTATTTCCAACTTTGTCAGATCAGATGAAATTAAAGTACATAATTCATCCAAAGCTTGACTTTGAAAGCTGATAACTTTTTTATTTGTTGAGATAGTCCCATATTTCTTTTACTGTTACGTTTCATTTTGGCTATATTTAAACCCTTTAATTAAAAAAAAATGTGAACTTTTCCACAATGTTTTTCTTATTTCCAAGGTACTGGTGGTGCTCAAGAATGATAAACTCAAAGACCCGGACAGGAAGAAGGAAATAGAAATGCTTCTTGGACCCATTCCAGATGAGAGATTTGCACTTTTAGTCAATTTAGGTGAGTCTGCTATTAGTGGAATTTTAGCTTCAAGATTTAAAATACATTAGTGTTAAACCGTATATAGTGGCAACACCCAAAGCTAATAGTGGCAACCCCCTGTAGATGCTCTTAAAGTTTAAAAGTTCACGGGTGTCTGGCAGGGGGTTGCCATGATACTAAGTGTCTGGCAATGCATGACATGATTTCTAATACTATTCTGAAGAAAATTAAAAAAAAAATTCACATACCTTGACGTAAGATTTTTTACATCTTTATTACCTGTTATCTCCAAAGCCACCTTGATCTTAACTTCGTAGTCGCTGATTGTTCCTCCCTGTGTTGGAGACAATACGCAGAGAAACTCAGCTTATATGAAATAACAAAGGTCTGGCCATAGTGAGCTTCTTGGGCTACTATTCTAATGTGCAAGTGAATTTTCCTACCATATATTATATTATATACAAGCGGATACCCGCGACTTCGTTCGCGTTTTTCCTAAGCTCCTTTGAGCTCATACGTTGCTAAAAACTATTAAAAGTTCACTGGCGGATGTTTAGGTAAATCAAAATGTAAACATCCACCAGTGAAAGTCTCATCAAAATCGATCCAGCCTTTCAGAGATGAGCCGGTAATCTTTAAAGTATCTCCTTTCTAACAAAAAAGAATGAATTAAATCGGACCACGCGTCAATGAATTACAGCTAAGTGCACATTTTAACTTCTATCCCCTCTCCCAAGGCCGTGCTGAATTTTGGGATAAAAAGTATTGTATATGATACTCCGTAGTATGAACTTAAATCATACCAAGTTTCATTTCAATCCATGCAGTAGTTTTTGCGTGATGCGCGCACAAACATACAGACAAACAGATAAAAATTTCAAAAATATCTGTTTTATGTTCTATTACTTATCCTTAACATCCCCCAGTTATTATTTTGTAAAAATCTTTAATGTACAGATACGGCAAGTCTACGATTTTATTATATGTATAGATAGATTATAGTCTTAATTTTGTTTGCCACAGGTAAGAAAATAACAGACTTCACAATAAGCACATCCACTGAGGGTAACACTGAAATAGACGAGACATACGGCATCAACGTGCAGTTTGAAGAGTCCTCCGAAGAGGACGATGAGGATGCTTATGGCGAGGTATTTACTAATTATTCATTATTAGCGGACCTGGCAGATGTCGTCCTGCCCGGTGACATACCGACATCAGCGCCACCTACCGAGACCCGGTAGGCTACCTGTACCTACCCGGTAATAGTGTTTTCAAACCATCCAGTAACCCATTGAAATATACACAAAATTTCATCCAAATCGGTCCAGCCGTTTAGAAGTTAGGTGACGACACATACAGAAGAATGTACAGCTGAGAGTTTACCGTATCGACGGGATGAAGATTAATTTTAATGTTTGACAGTTAAGAAACCCATGAACATTTCGTGTGGGAAAATGTTTTTTCTTTTATTTAATTTTTTCCTCAATTTTCCAATGTTTTTAATAGTCATTCTGCTATTCAGGACAGAGACAAATACAACAAATTAAAAACCATGAAAATGAGTCCAGTCATTCTCAGGTTATAAGTGTTCGAACAAACACAACTTTATTTTATACTAGCGGTCCGCCGCGGCTTCGCCCGTGGTACATAATATATAGCACTCAAGGATCACGTACATATCCAACGGTGAAAGAATTTTTGAAATCGGTCCAGTTGTTCGAGATTAGCGCGTTCAAACAAACAAACAAACAAACTCTTCCGCTTTATTATATTAGTATAGATATTAAGATTATTTTTAATTAGGTTCGTATCACCTACAATTTATCTACCTATATGAATTGCTGTTCTTCCAGTCTAAGCTTGGTACCTGCAGTATGAATCAGGGTTCGAGGATATATATCAATGGATATATATCAAGATATATATCCGATATATATCGGATATATATCCAGCAGGATTTGATGATATATATCAATAATGGATATAATATGAAAATGAAAATGAAATGAAAATGAAAATTTATTCATTAAACTTATCTCTAATTCAAAACGTGAATAATAAATATGTTTCACGTTATTCAAAACGTGAATAATGAACGTAATATCTGATATATATATCAAATGTTTTTTTAAATATTATATTTCAATACGTATTTCTTGATTATTCTATTATTTTTTACAAAGAAAGTAATCGCTAGATAATTTTAGTATGTTTAAGAAATAATACAATAAAATAATAATCCAAACAAAAACATTTCATGTGAATAATAAGGCCAACTTCCTATCAAAAAGTTTCGGCCATTAAAAGTATTGATATCAAAAATTATGACCAAGTCCTTTGCTAGGCTCGATAAATGAAACCATACAGTTTTAGAAGGTAAGTATATCTTCTTCGATCACCCTCAAGCTGTCATACCATTCCTAATGATCCTGTTAAAATATTTTTAAATAATTTATGTCTTACTAATAACACTATAATATGAAGCTCATTTGGGACTGAGAATAGTTTTATTGTTTTCAACTTGACAACATTTTTGTACTCCTTTGAATTTGTTTAATTTAAAAAATGTTGCCAAGTTGAAAACAATAAAACTATTCTCAGTCCCAAATGAGCTTCATATTATAGTGTTATTAGTAAGACATAAATTATTTAAAAATATTTTAACAGGATCATTAGGAATGGTATGACAGCTTGAGGGTGATCGAAGAAGATATACCTTCTAAAACTGTATGGTTTCATTTATCGAGCCTAGCAAAGGACTTGGTCATAATTTTTGATATCAATACTTTTAATGGCCGAAACTTTTTGATAGGAAGTTGGCCTTATTATTCACATGAAATGTTTTTGTTTGGATCTCACTCCTTTTTTCTAAGTATTTCAAAGTTAATGCAATAAGTATAATGAAGTTGTGATGGCTTATAATCGAGTCTTTTTTCTCTCTTACGCTTCAGTATAATTAGAAACCCTATCACATTTTACGGTCTGATTAGATGTGGTTTAATCTTCAATACATAGTATAAAACAAAGTCGCTTTCTCCGTTCTAATTGGGTGAATTTTTATTTTGTTCGTCTGTCTGTCAAAATCACAGATAACAGAAACTCCACTCCAGAGTATTTCCACTCAGTGGTCAGTTTCAGAACTTAGAACCATACGGCTTAACTAAGAGAAGATTTTGAGTATTTGACTCTCATTAAGTTTAATGAATAGTATTAGATATTAGTGATACCTAGTAGCCGGAATCAACAGGACACCAAAGTCTCCTCCAAACCTCCAAAGTCGGCCACCCATCCATTTCCTGACTTGGGTCAAGGTTGCTTATCAAAATTATTAAGAAAATCGCACTTCTGGTTTTATTGGCAAAGACGAATCTCAAACTACTGGAAGGAACGGGCTTAGGCACACAGATAGCTATTAATGTGGCGTACGACATCCGCAAAGAAAGGATTTTTGAAAATTCAACCCCTTAGGGGGTAATATAGGGGTTTGAAATTTGTGTAGTCCACGCCGACGAAGTCGCGCCCGCGACTTCGATAAAAAAATATACCTCTTTACTTTTTATTAGAACTCAAGACCAGTAAGATTGACCCCTTGCTAGAAAACTTAAAAAGTCACATCTCCCTAAATAGTGCACCGATTTCGATGAAACAAGAACCATATATAGCTTCGAATAAAGTAAAATACATTTATTAAAACAAAATGTAAATTTGTTCAGTATTTTTTGTGTGATGTGGGAACAGACAGATTTTTATATATCTTTGAATTGGTCAGTGTGTGATGCAACTTTTGAACATTTTTCGATTTTTTCCTTCATATACACACTAAGACTCATCTTCTTACCAAATTTCAACATTCCACATACACGGGAAGTGCGTCATAATTTTGATCAGTCAGTGAGTAGGTCTTGTTTTATGTGATTTTCAGACCTCTGTATCTCAGAAACGGTTCAACTTGAAAATTTGAAACTTTCAATTTATCATCACATCCACGAGTTTAACTTATATTTCAAATTTCGTAGGATTACTATCCCGCGAACCAGAGTTATGAGGGGGGTCAAAACAGCTCGAAATAGATCGTGTAAATAACACACTCATGCGACAAGGCCGGAGGAACTTGGCCTGGCGCACTTCGTGCGCCTAGATATGGGTTTCATACAAAATGGATATATATCAAACTTGATATATATCCGATATATATCATTAATATCCGATATTTTGATATTTTTTTATAAATATCGGATATTTTCGAACCCTGGTATGAATGGATAGTTCCCTCAGGATAGTTATAGCGTTGGGGGTGGATTGAAAACCGCAAGGTTGATGGTTCAAACCCCACCCATTATACTATTGTAGTACCCACTCCTAGCACAAGTTATACACTTATTTGAAGGGGATAGGGGAATATTAATCATGTTAATAATGGCTAATATTCTTTAAAAAAAACTCCCCGCAAGATATAGCAACCGACACAAATAGATATAACGCTAAGACTCTGAACAACCCTTCGCGGCATAGGATATGATCTCCAAGCACTGACTATAAGCACACAAGTATAAATTGAAAATTTAAAACCTCCCGACATTCGCCATTTTATGGTGGCGGCCATCTTGGATTTACATAGTGCTATTCTACTAGTCAAGCCCTTTCATTTGATACCCATATTGAGGGAGTTGTGAAAAAATATGTAATCCGCCATTTTGTGGCGGCGGCCATCTTGGACCGATTTTCATCAAACATAGCTAAGAACACTTCCGACTAATTCACCTTTCAAACACAAAAAAAACCGCATTCAAATCGGTTCACCGGTTTGAACGCTACGGTGAAATAGACAGGCACGTCAAACTTATAACACCCCGTCGTTTTTGCGTCGCGTCGGGGTTAAAAATACAATACGAATGAATGTGTGACAGGTTCGCGAGGAGGAGAAGGAGGAAGCAGATGCTTCGGAGGACGAGGCGGGCAAGGAGTCCTCGGGGGAGGACAGCGACGGGGAGGGCAAGAAGAACGCCATACACGCCAATGTGAGCATATCATCATCATATCATTATCATCATCATCATCACAATCATCATAATCATCATCATTTTATGACGACCTCCCTGGCGCAGTGGTGAGCGCTGTGTTCTTATAAGTGAAAGGTAGCGGGTTCGATTCCCGGCAGGGGCAATTTGGGGTTTTTTAAATTTCTAAAATTGTATCCAGTCTGGGCTGGTGAGAGGTTTTAGCCACCCTACCGGCAAAGCCGCGCGGCCAAGCGATTTAGCGTTCCGGTACGATGCCGTGTAGAAACTGATCAGGAGTATCTAAACCTACCTCTGTTAGGTGTCTGTTCTGTTACCTACCAAGTTAGTCTGCTTTCACTTAGACTGCATCGTCACTTACCATCGGGTGAGATAGCAGTCAAGGGCTAACTTGTAGTTGAATAAAAAAAATCATCATCATTATTAACCCATTACCGACACACTACAGGCACACGAGTAGTAAATCTACAGAGGGGAAGCTTCCACAAGCGGCCCGCTGTAGGTATACTCACACAAACACACTCACCAACGGTTCACGGACGCGCGCTCGTTCCACTAACCGGTACAGTTGGTGACAAACGTGCGCATATGTGTGAGTGTACCTACAGCGGGCCGCTTGTAGAAGCTTCCCCTCTGTAGGTATTCTGTGCTACAGGGCACGGGTCTCCTCTCAGAATGAGAATGGTTTAGGTCGTAGTCCACCACACTGGCCAAATGTGCATGGTATACTTCACATGGCTTTGAGAACATTATGGAGAACTCTCAGGAGTGCAGGTTTCCTCACGATGTTTTCCTTCACCGTTAAAGTGAGTGAAATTAGTTTCTTAAAAACGCGCATAACCCTGAATAATTATCCGAAAAATGTCGAAAACGATGGCTAATTTGTTTGAGATATAACAAAACAATGTACGGTGGGATAATAGCAGGTATAACCCCCGGCACGTAAGTCGACCGGTGACCTTCAAGTGCACGCAGCGTCGTACAAGTGAGCGGGACACAATACGATTGTAGAGCCAATCAGCGCTTACGAGGGATCCGCGAGAGCTAATCAGTGCTTACGAACGATCCCCATGCCCTCCCCGCGACCCCCTCACCACCCGAGATACCTCATTTTCGACTTCTGCGCATTGAAGGTCACCGGTTGACTTATTTGCCGTGACATGTAATTACTACTTGTGTGAAGATTGGGTCGCTAGCAGGGACTGAAAGCGGTACAAAATAGGTACCAAAATCTCAACCTTTATAAAAGATACCTTTATTTAACCGCTTTGCGATTTCGGTACCGAAAAAATACGAAAAGTTGCGCGCGCGGGGGTGAAGAATTTGACCACGTGCCGCGCGCCGCGCGTCCCCCGCTTCCCGTCGGTTCCTGTGTTTGTTAACACGTAAGAATTTTAAGAAATTCCAAATGCTAGTTATAATTCTAAATCTAAAAATAAGAATATTAAAGAATAAAGAATGCCGATGTGTGTGGGATTCATTCAACGGCACATCAAAGTAAAGCCTTATTAGATAAAAGTATCGATATAAATAGCGGTACCGAAATAAAACTATATTTTTTATTTCGGTACCGCTAAACTGAAATATAAAGGTACAGAAATAAAGAGGTACCGAAATGAAGCGGTACCGAAATTATATGTATTTAAACAATTCGCTACTTTTATTAAAAGGGTAGGCCCATTACCGCTAAATAAAACTACCATTAAATTCCGGTTATTCAGTCCTTGGTCGCTAGTAATATATGAACATTATTTTCAGTTGTCCGAAGAACAGTCTCAGAAGCGCAGAGATACAGTACTACACCCCATGGACATCGACGCATACTGGTTGCAACGGAGGTTGTCCAGACACTTCCCGGACGCTATGGTCTCACAGGTACACTTGAGATATTATTATACAGGGTATAACTTATACAATCGAAAAGGGGCCGGGCTGGTTGTTTCAAAAAATTATGACGGACACGTTACCGTTATATATGGCGCTAACGAACGTTACACAAAGACGGCGTGATAACACATGGTGAATCAACTCCGTCTTTGTCCGTAAGTATAATTCATTCATTCATTAATTCATGAATATTTGACTCGTCAGGCGAAGTCGTCGGAGGTGCTGCGCGCGCTGTCGGACGCGGCGGACGACCGCGACCTGGAGAACAGGCTGGTGCTGCTGCTCGGCTACGACTGCTTCGACCTGGTCAAGGTGCTCAACAAGTACAGATACACCAGTGAGTGGGTTGTTAATGTTTGACTCGTCGGGCGAAGTCGTCGGAGGTGCTGCGCGCGCTGTCGGACGCGGCGGACGACCGCGACCTGGAGAACAGGCTGGTGCTGCTGCTCGGCTACGACTGCTTCGACCTGGTCAAGGTGCTCAACAAGTACAGATACACCAGTGAGTGGGTTGTTAATGTTTGACTCGTCGGGCGAAGTCGTCGGAGGTGCTGCGCGCGCTGTCGGACGCGGCGGACGACCGCGACCTGGAGAACAGGCTGGTGCTGCTGCTCGGCTACGACTGCTTCGACCTGGTCAAGGTGCTCAACAAGTACAGATACACCAGTGAGTGGGTTGTTAATGTTTGACTCGTCGGGCGAAGTCGTCGGAGGTGCTGCGCGCGCTGTCGGACGCGGCGGACGACCGCGACCTGGAGAACAGGCTGGTGCTGCTGCTCGGCTACGACTGCTTCGACCTGGTCAAGGTGCTCAACAAGTACAGATACACCATTGAGTGGGTTGTTAATGTTTGACTCGTCGGGCGAAGTCGTCGGAGGTGCTGCGCGCGCTGTCGGACGCGGCGGACGACCGCGACCTGGAGAACAGGCTGGTGCTGCTGCTCGGCTACGACTGCTTCGACCTGGTCAAGGTGCTCAACAAGTACAGATACACCAGTGAGTGGGTTGTTAATGTTTGACTCGTCGGGCGAAGTCGTCGGAGGTGCTGCGCGCGCTGTCGGACGCGGCGGACGACCGCGACCTGGAGAACAGGCTGGTGCTGCTGCTCGGCTACGACTGCTTCGACCTGGTCAAGGTGCTCAACAAGTACAGATACACCAGTGAGTGGGTTGTTAATGTTTGACTCGTCGGGCGAAGTCGTCGGAGGTGCTGCGCGCGCTGTCGGACGCGGCGGACGACCGCGACCTGGAGAACAGGCTGGTGCTGCTGCTCGGCTACGACTGCTTCGACCTGGTCAAGGTGCTCAACAAGTACAGATACACCAGTGAGTGGGTTGTTAATGTTTGACTCGTCGGGCGAAGTCGTCGGAGGTGCTGCGCGCGCTGTCGGACGCGGCGGACGACCGCGACCTGGAGAACAGGCTGGTGCTGCTGCTCGGCTACGACTGCTTCGACCTGGTCAAGGTGCTCAACAAGTACAGATACACCAGTGAGTGGGTTGTTAATGTTTGACTCGTCGGGCGAAGTCGTCGGAGGTGCTGCGCGCGCTGTCGGACGCGGCGGACGACCGCGACCTGGAGAACAGGCTGGTGCTGCTGCTCGGCTACGACTGCTTCGACCTGGTCAAGGTGCTCAACAAGTACAGATACACCAGTGAGTGGGTTGTTAATGTTTGACTCGTCGGGCGAAGTCGTCGGAGGTGCTGCGCGCGCTGTCGGACGCGGCGGACGACCGCGACCTGGAGAACAGGCTGGAGCTGCTGCTCGGCTACGACTGCTTCGACCTGGTCAAGGTGCTCAACAAGTACAGATACACCAGTGAGTAGGTTGTTAATGTTTGACTCGTCGGGCGAAGTCGTCGGAGGTGCTGCGCGCGCTGTCGGACGCGGCGGACGACCGCGACCTGGAGAACAGGCTGGTGCTGCTGCTCGGCTACGACTGCTTCGACCTGGTCAAGGTGCTCAACAAGTACAGATACACCAGTGAGTGGGTTGTTAATGTTTGACTCGTCGGGCGAAGTCGTCGGAGGTGCTGCGCGCGCTGTCGGACGCGGCGGACGACCGCGACCTGGAGAACAGGCTGGTGCTGCTGCTCGGCTACGACTGCTTCGACCTGGTCAAGGTGCTCAACAAGTACAGATACACCAGTGAGTGGGTTGTTAATGTTTGACTCGTCGGGCGAAGTCGTCGGAGGTGCTGCGCGCGCTGTCGGACGCGGCGGACGACCGCGACCTGGAGAACAGGCTGGTGCTGCTGCTCGGCTACGACTGCTTCGACCTGGTCAAGGTGCTCAACAAGTACAGATACACCAGTGAGTGGGTTGTTAATGTTTGACTCGTCGGGCGAAGTCGTCGGAGGTGCTGCGCGCGCTGTCGGACGCGGCGGACGACCGCGACCTGGAGAACAGGCTGGTGCTGCTGCTCGGCTACGACTGCTTCGACCTGGTCAAGGTGCTCAACAAGTACAGATACACCAGTGAGTGGGTTGTTAATGTTTGACTCGTCGGGCGAAGTCGTCGGAGGTGCTGCGCGCGCTGTCGGACGCGGCGGACGACCGCGACCTGGAGAACAGGCTGGTGCTGCTGCTCGGCTACGACTGCTTCGACCTGGTCAAGGTGCTCAACAAGTACAGATACACCAGTGAGTGGGTTGTTAATGTTTGACTCGTCGGGCGAAGTCGTCGGAGGTGCTGCGCGCGCTGTCGGACGCGGCGGACGACCGCGACCTGGAGAACAGGCTGGTGCTGCTGCTCGGCTACGACTGCTTCGACCTGGTCAAGGTGCTCAACAAGTACAGATACACCAGTGAGTGGGTTGTTAATGTTTGACTCGTCGGGCGAAGTCGTCGGAGGTGCTGCGCGCGCTGTCGGACGCGGCGGACGACCGCGACCTGGAGAACAGGCTGGTGCTGCTGCTCGGCTACGACTGCTTCGACCTGGTCAAGGTGCTCAACAAGTACAGATACACCAGTGAGTGGGTTGTTAATGTTTGACTCGTCGGGCGAAGTCGTCGGAGGTGCTGCGCGCGCTGTCGGACGCGGCGGACGACCGCGACCTGGAGAACAGGCTGGTGCTGCTGCTCGGCTACGACTGCTTCGACCTGGTCAAGGTGCTCAACAAGTACAGATACACCAGTGAGTGGGTTGTTAATGTTTGACTCGTCGGGCGAAGTCGTCGGAGGTGCTGCGCGCGCTGTCGGACGCGGCGGACGACCGCGACCTGGAGAACAGGCTGGTGCTGCTGCTCGGCTACGACTGCTTCGACCTGGTCAAGGTGCTCAACAAGTACAGATACACCAGTGAGTGGGTTGTTAATGTTTGACTCGTCGGGCGAAGTCGTCGGAGGTGCTGCGCGCGCTGTCGGACGCGGCGGACGACCGCGACCTGGAGAACAGGCTGGTGCTGCTGCTCGGCTACGACTGCTTCGACCTGGTCAAGGTGCTCAACAAGTACAGATACACCAGTGAGTGGGTTGTTAATGTTTGACTCGTCGGGCGAAGTCGTCGGAGGTGCTGCGCGCGCTGTCGGACGCGGCGGACGACCGCGACCTGGAGAACAGGCTGGTGCTGCTGCTCGGCTACGACTGCTTCGACCTGGTCAAGGTGCTCAACAAGTACAGATACACCAGTGAGTGGGTTGTTAATGTTTGACTCGTCGGGCGAAGTCGTCGGAGGTGCTGCGCGCGCTGTCGGACGCGGCGGACGACCGCGACCTGGAGAACAGGCTGGTGCTGCTGCTCGGCTACGACTGCTTCGACCTGGTCAAGGTGCTCAACAAGTACAGATACACCAGTGAGTGGGTTGTTAATGTTTGACTCGTCGGGCGAAGTCGTCGGAGGTGCTGCGCGCGCTGTCGGACGCGGCGGACGACCGCGACCTGGAGAACAGGCTGGTGCTGCTGCTCGGCTACGACTGCTTCGACCTGGTCAAGGTGCTCAACAAGTACAGATACACCAGTGAGTGGGTTGTTAATGTTTGACTCGTCGGGCGAAGTCGTCGGAGGTGCTGCGCGCGCTGTCGGACGCGGCGGACGACCGCGACCTGGAGAACAGGCTGGTGCTGCTGCTCGGCTACGACTGCTTCGACCTGGTCAAGGTGCTCAACAAGTACAGATACACCAGTGAGTGGGTTGTTAATGTTTGACTCGTCGGGCGAAGTCGTCGGAGGTGCTGCGCGCGCTGTCGGACGCGGCGGACGACCGCGACCTGGAGAACAGGCTGGTGCTGCTGCTCGGCTACGACTGCTTCGACCTGGTCAAGGTGCTCAACAAGTACAGATACACCAGTGAGTGGGTTGTTAATGTTTGACTCGTCGGGCGAAGTCGTCGGAGGTGCTGCGCGCGCTGTCGGACGCGGCGGACGACCGCGACCTGGAGAACAGGCTGGTGCTGCTGCTCGGCTACGACTGCTTCGACCTGGTCAAGGTGCTCAACAAGTACAGATACACCAGTGAGTGGGTTGTTAATGTTTGACTCGTCAGGCGAAGTCGTCGGAGGTGCTGCGCGCGCTGTCGGACGCGGCGGACGACCGCGACCTGGAGAACAGGCTGGTGCTGCTGCTCGGCTACGACTGCTTCGACCTGGTCAAGGTGCTCAACAAGTACAGATACACCAGTGAGTGGGTTGTTAATGTTTGACTCGTCGGGCGAAGTCGTCGGAGGTGCTGCGCGCGCTGTCGGACGCGGCGGACGACCGCGACCTGGAGAACAGGCTGGTGCTGCTGCTCGGCTACGACTGCTTCGACCTGGTCAAGGTGCTCAACAAGTACAGATACACCAGTGAGTGGGTTGTTAATGTTTGACTCGTCGGGCGAAGTCGTCGGAGGTGCTGCGCGCGCTGTCGGACGCGGCGGACGACCGCGACCTGGAGAACAGGCTGGTGCTGCTGCTCGGCTACGACTGCTTCGACCTGGTCAAGGTGCTCAACAAGTACAGATACACCAGTGAGTGGGTTGTTAATGTTTGACTCGTCGGGCGAAGTCGTCGGAGGTGCTGCGCGCGCTGTCGGACGCGGCGGACGACCGCGACCTGGAGAACAGGCTGGTGCTGCTGCTCGGCTACGACTGCTTCGACCTGGTCAAGGTGCTCAACAAGTACAGATACACCAGTGAGTGGGTTGTTAATGTTTGACTCGTCAGGCGAAGTCGTCGGAGGTGCTGCGCGCGCTGTCGGACGCGGCGGACGACCGCGACCTGGAGAACAGGCTGGTGCTGCTGCTCGGCTACGACTGCTTCGACCTGGTCAAGGTGCTCAACAAGTACAGATACACCAGTGAGTGGGTTGTTAATGTTTGACTCGTCGGGCGAAGTCGTCGGAGGTGCTGCGCGCGCTGTCGGACGCGGCGGACGACCGCGACCTGGAGAACAGGCTGGTGCTGCTGCTCGGCTACGACTGCTTCGACCTGGTCAAGGTGCTCAACAAGTACAGATACACCAGTGAGTGGGTTGTTAATGTTTGACTCGTCGGGCGAAGTCGTCGGAGGTGCTGCGCGCGCTGTCGGACGCGGCGGACGACCGCGACCTGGAGAACAGGCTGGTGCTGCTGCTCGGCTACGACTGCTTCGACCTGGTCAAGGTGCTCAACAAGTACAGATACACCAGTGAGTGGGTTGTTAATGTTTGACTCGTCGGGCGAAGTCGTCGGAGGTGCTGCGCGCGCTGTCGGACGCGGCGGACGACCGCGACCTGGAGAACAGGCTGGTGCTGCTGCTCGGCTACGACTGCTTCGACCTGGTCAAGGTGCTCAACAAGTACAGATACACCAGTGAGTGGGTTGTTAATGTTTGACTCGTCGGGCGAAGTCGTCGGAGGTGCTGCGCGCGCTGTCGGACGCGGCGGACGACCGCGACCTGGAGAACAGGCTGGTGCTGCTGCTCGGCTACGACTGCTTCGACCTGGTCAAGGTGCTCAACAAGTACAGATACACCAGTGAGTGGGTTGTTAATGTTTGACTCGTCGGGCGAAGTCGTCGGAGGTGCTGCGCGCGCTGTCGGACGCGGCGGACGACCGCGACCTGGAGAACAGGCTGGTGCTGCTGCTCGGCTACGACTGCTTCGACCTGGTCAAGGTGCTCAACAAGTACAGATACACCAGTGAGTGGGTTGTTAATACATTTCATGATAATAAGCCGGGTCCCATGACAAACATGTTACGAAAGTATTGAGTGTGAGCCAGACCACAAACCCCCGCCTCTCTGAATGTTGTAATAGGGTATTTGACAACATTGAAAATATACTATTGATTGTGGTCATCTTATCAGATAATAGCCTAAAAAAGACATATTTCACTCAATCAAACTAAACTATGTAATTTTACGCGATATTTTGCACGAAATAAAACATAATAATTTTTGAAATTTTATCAGGAACGTGAACGCTCTGGGATCGTTTGTGACGTCACTCGATTGCACGTAACTTGGTTGTTATAATTGAAGTTTATCAAGTCAACCGAAACTAAACTTTATACTAGAAAGAATAAGATTGATATTAAAATGAGTAGGTATAACAATTTACAACATTACGATACAGCAGTCGCCTTGCGTAGCGTCTCTGTCGCACGCACCGAGTTCCGAAAAGGAGCGAGCGAGAGAAGTGACTTGCGTAGCGATTTGTGACGTCACGCGTATCATGTGATCAGAAATGTCGTTTTTGGCGTGGTTTTCAAAACTTAAACTTTATCATTGATTTAATTCTTAATACTGTAGATATTGCGAAAAATATCAATGTAGTGTGTTTTAATAAGTAATAAAGAATAATTTAAAACAATTTCCAAAAATTAGTCAAATACCCTATTGTGAAATAATTATTTGACGTCCGGTTTTGTTTGGTTCCAGTTCTGTACTGCACGAAGCTCGCGTCGTCGCAGTCGGAGAGCGAGCGCGCGTCGATCCGCGAGGAGATGTCCAAGCAGCCGCACCTGCAGAAGATCCTCGCTCAGCTGGACACCGGCAAGGGGGATGACGAGGTATCATCACTAGCTTTGTATCTGCTCATCCTGTTCATGAAAAATCCAAATATCGTCAACCCATGTTGACTATACAGTCAAAATCTGTTATAACGACATCGAAGGGACTACTCATATTAAGTCGTAAAAACCGATAGTTATAACAACCGGTTCCACCATACAACACCATTTTCTTTTGCCTAGTCTTTGTTTAGAACTCCGCTCTCTTGTTTTGAAATAATACGCGATTTTTCTTCGATATTAATTTGCTTTCTTTTTGTTTCCGACAAGTTAAAAGTTTCACAATTAATTCAACAATATGTTTTAAGTAAGATAAGTAAGAAACTGACTGAAGAAATTTGAAGAACTGGGCCTTGACTCTACGGCATGCACTTGTTTTGTTTTCTAAGAATTACAAAAGACCCTAAACTCGACACGTGTTTATTTTTACGATAATAACCATTGACCATTATTATATTATGCCTATTCAAAGTTTACAATACAGATAAGCTGGTCGTTGTAGAACGACCTGTAGAGATACAATTCTCCGAAAATATTGGTCAAATGTGGTCGTTTAATGCGGTATGTCGAAGTAACCAATGTCGTAAAAAGCAATGTTTTTGATAAGGCAGTCATATAGCATCCAGCCGGGACCTTTGATTACGGTTAATATAACCGATATGTTATTCTAAACGATGTCGCCATAAACGGTTTTGACTGTATTTGGCTTTTTCATGACAAAAACTGGTCAATTGCAAATCTTATTCTCGTAGTCGCACAACAGGCACGATTTTATGGCACGCCGCCGCCGCCGTAGTGCTACCGTGCATATCAACAAGCTTCCATAATGCTTCATACAACACTGACGTCTAAACACGGCGAATCAACCGTAATTTTTCACGGCAAAACAAGACGCCTTAGGATAGAGATCGGTGAAGGAATGTTCTTGAGCAGACCCGGGTCCACAAAGGGCTGTGGCGCCCGTGATGATGATGATGATAAAGATTTTGGAGTCAATGTATATTACGTGTCAGCGTGTTTGTTTGTCGCTCGCAGACGTCCATGCAGTCGGAGCAGCCGCGCAAGCGCCACAAGGCGGGCGGCGAGGCGGCGGCGTGCGGCGGCGCCGTGGCAGGCGCCCGCCGGCTGCTGCAGCTCGAGGAGCTGGTGTTCGCGGCCGGCGCGCACTTCATGGCCAACAAGCGCTGCCAGCTGCCGCCCGGCTCCTTCAGGAAACAGCGGAAAGGTAACATACAACAGAAATAAATGGTGCTGTGAACATTGCGCTTGCTTCGCTCGCGATTATTTTTTAGCCGTGAAGGAAAAAAATCGCACTCGCTTCGCTCACACTTAGATGACGGTTTCCACTTTCATGATTTTTTTTTAACACTAGCGGGCCCAGTACACAGATGCTGTCCTGCCATACTAGTCGGAAAATAAAACATGAGATAAAGTTCGTAAACTGAAACCCGACTACTAATTTAGTGTGCACAAAAACGTGTACTCAACTGCGTACTAATGTAGAATTCGAACGGAAGAAAGCGCGGGGCAAGCAGCTAGTAGCGCCATCTGTTATGTCTATCCGAAACTAACTTAATATACAAGTTTAGCCGCGCGAAGGTCACTTCTTGGTTTTTTTCGTATATAAATTATAGCCTATGTCACCCGGACTAATAACAACGAATCAATTGACAGCTTATTCATCGAAATCTTTTTGAAATTATTCTTTATCCGTGAAAAAAATTCGCGCTCGCTTCGCTCACATTTATTGTTAGCTTCTAAATGGAGATTATGGTGCTGTAAGGAGACTTGGCTCGCAATCAATAATTATTCTTTAGGAATGAAAAAAAAAATCGCGCTCGCTTCGCTCACATTTATTGTTAGCTAATGCTTCTAAATGGAGATTATGGTGCTGTAAGGAGACTTGGCTCGCAATCAATAATTATTCTTTAGGAATGAAAAAAAATCGCGCTCGCTTCGCTCACATTTATTGTTAATTGAAGCTTCTAACTGGAGATTATGGTGCTGTAAGGAGACTTGGCTCGCAATCAATAATTATTGTTTAGGAATGAAAAAAAATCGCGTTCGCTACGCTCACATTTATTAATTGATGCGTCTAAATGGAGATCATGGTGCTGCGAGGAGAATTCGCTCGTGATTATTCTTTAGCCGTGAACAAAAAAAAATTCGCGCTCGCTGCGCTCGTATGGAATATTTAAAAAACAAAAAATTTCGGCCAGGCTACGAGGAGGTGCACGTGCCGGCGCTGAAGCCCAAGCCCTTCGAGGAGGACGAGACCCTGACGCCGGTGGAGAAGCTGCCCAAGTACGTGCAGCCCGCCTTCGACGGCTTCAAGACCTTGAACAGGATACAGGTGACCTGCCCCCTGATTGTGTAACTTTTGACGATGAAATGGTATTCATTTGATGGCCTAAGGCATCAAAGTAAAATAAACCATACTGTCATTGAAATAGAGCTCAATTTCGTGTATCCATTCTTATACGTTTAGATATGTACGTACGATCCATAACGCTCCATGTTGAAATCAGTTGTACTGAATTTGTGACTTTAAGTCAATACACTCAAGGTATATTTTACTTTAATGGCCTTAGGCCATCAAATGAATACCATTTCATCGTCAAAAGTTACACAATCAGGGGGCTGTTGTTTATTGAAGTTATACTTGTTTATGTGCGTTGGTGTACGTGGCGTGCGTGCGTGCGTGCGGGTAGGTATGTTGTGTGTGTATGTATGTACTGCCTCGTTGGTCTAGCGGTTAGCACGTTCCACTGTGGATCTCGAGGTCCTGGGTTCGATTCCCGGGTCGGGCCAAAAAAAATGAGGTATTGGGTTTTTATGTCAAGAAATTCTCAGTGCCAGCCCGGAGTTGGAAGTTGGCGGTGTTAGATACACCCCCGTGCCTCGGAGAGCACGTAAAGCCGTCGGTCCTGCGCCTAATCTCTCTCCGGTCGTGTCGCATTGGCGTCCCATCCCAAGGTCACGCGCCCAATGAGCAATTTCCTTTGGGAGCTTGTTTCGTGGAATGGACTAACTAATTATCGTAAACGAAATTATATTCTAAACTGTCTAAGTTGTAATTAAAGAGCAAAAACAATCTCTCTCACAGAGTCGGATATCTAAAGCGGCGCTGGAGACGGACGAGAATCTGTTAGTGTGCGCGCCCACCGGCGCCGGCAAGACGAACGTGGCGCTGCTGTGCATCCTGCGCGAGGTGGGCAAGCACGTGAACGACGACGGCACCGTCAACGTGAACGACTTCAAGATGATCTACGTCGCGCCCATGAGGTCGCTCGTGCAGGAGATGGTGAGTGGGAAATATGGTGCGGGTTGTTACGTTCGGTAATCACCAACATTACACACTTATACCATAATGTACTATTCTCTCATTCGCACATGTCTACTCTCTCTTTCCATTCACATCCTACGTTCCATTCTACAACTTGTCCCTAACGTTCCATTCCGACATATACAGGGTGACTGGTAACAGGATACATTCCTTGCAGGGGCTTAAAGTAGAGCTCATTTGCAGTAAATTTTTTCATATAATGTCCTATCCGAAACTTAGTCGTTTCCGAGTTATTGAAGATTTAAGGTTTTTAGCAAAAAATTCCAGTTTTAAAGTTAAAATTAGTTGCTGAAGAAAATCATACCCGGTTTTGTTAGTTTTTTTGTTGTTTTCTGATAGAAAAACGTTCAGAAACTCAATCAAAATCAAAATAAGCTAGAAAATACCGTTAACTTTTCAGTTAAGGCCTAAAAACCACGTATTATTTTTAAGAAAAAAATCGAATTTGATGAAAAGCAATAGTATTTCTAAAAAAAAATGTATGGAACGTTACGTACAAATTACTGAAATAACTTCCTTGATTCATTAGCTATCCAAAAAGGTACAGATGTCTACAACTTTTTTCAAAACCTCGATTTTATTAACAAAATTCTGAGAACTGACGAGTCTCAATTTGACCGGGATGGAATCACAAAGTATCATAATTTACATTATTGGGCGGCAAAATGAGAAAACCTAAAAAAGAAAAAGAAAGGGCACATCAACGGAGGTATTCTGTAAAAGTATGGATAGGATTAATCAATTAAACATCTAATTGGCCCGCATTTTTCCCTCAGAATTTAAAAAAAACGAATTAGGTGAAAAGAATATTAATTCAAAAAAAAAAATGTATGGAACGTTACGTAAAAATTACTGAATTACCTTCTTTGATTCATTATCTATCTAAAGAGGTAAAGATGTCTACAAAAAACTGCAATAACGATAGGTGAACCTATTCCTTGTCCAGATTTAACGCCTTGAAACTTTTATCTTTGGGGCCACATGAATGATTTGATGTACGCTTACCCCATTATCACAGATGAGCTTCGCGAGTACTCTTCGTGCAGCTCATGAAATACGTAAGAATTAGCCAACAAGAGTCACTGAAACGGAAATACGAAAAAGGTTTTGGGCTTGTATCAGACAAAGAGGTTCACAGTTAGAGCAAGTTTAAAATTAGATTTAGATTAAGATTAAGATTAACACTAAGATTTAGAATAAAATAAAGATTAAAATTTAGATTAAAATCATAACTAGTTTTTCTTTTGCGAACCTAAAATATGTAATTACTAATAATTATTAGTTAGTTTATTGTTATTCCTAAAATTAATCAATTAGTCATTAAACTACTACAAGTTTCAAATTGAATTAAAAATCGTTCTTGCAGTTTTTTGTAAATATCTTCACCTCGTTGGATAGCTAATGAATCAAAGAAGTTAATTTAGTAATTTTTACGTAACATTCCATACATTTTTTTTTTTAGAAATAATATTATTTTCACCTAATTCGTATTTTTTAAATTCTGAGGGAAAAATGCGGGCCAATTAGATGTCTAATTGATTAATCCTATCCATACTTTTACAGAATACCTCCGTTGATGTGCCCTTTCTTTTTCTTTTTTAGGTTTTCTCATTTTGCCGCCCAATAATGTAAATTATGATACTTTGTGATTCCATCCCGGTCAAATTGAGACTCGTCAGTCCTCAGAATTTTGTTAATAAAATCGAGGTTTTGAAAAAAGTTGTAGACATCTGTACCTTTTTGGATAGCTAATGAATCAAGGAAGTTATTTCAGTAATTTGTACGTAACGTTCCATACATTTTTTTTTAGAAATACTATTGCTTTTCATCAAATTCGATTTTTTTCTTAAAAATAATACGTGGTTTTTAGGCCTTAACTGAAAAGTTAACGGTATTTTCTAGCTTATTTTGATTTTGATTGAGTTTCTGAACGTTTTTCTATCAGAAAACAATAAAAAAAACAACAAAACCGGGTATGATTTTCTTTAGCAACTAATTTTAACTTTAAAACTGGAATTTTTTGCTAAAAACCTTAAATCTTCAATAACTCGGAAATGACTAAGTTTCGGATAGGACATTATATGAAAAAATTTGTTGCAAATGAGCTCTACTTTAAGCCCCTGCAAGGAATGTATCCTGTTACCAGTCACCCTGTATAACCTGTCTTTGTTTATATATGGTTGAGCGAAGCAATGGCTGGATCATGCGTCATGCTCGTGAACGGGTGCCGCCGTCGGAAATGGGGCTACTTTTGTCTGCCCTTCTTCACATGTGTAGAATTGTAAACACCATTCCGAACCAGTGGTAGATTCATTTGTCGATTCAAAAGCACTTGTAAAAGTTTATGTGAATAAAAAATATGTCTTAGACTTGCCTTTACACAAGTTTAAGAACTCTTAATAAAGTATGCTCATAATAAAAGCTTATTATACAATTGAAGATTATATAAACGATAAAAAGCTTGGATTTAACTCGTTCCAGCAATGCGCGAGACGGCGTTTCAATCATGTACATTAATAATAATAATTGTTATAATGTTATTTTTAAAAAAGAGCAACCGCCGAGTTTCTTGCAGGTTCTTCTCGGCTGGAACTGCATTCCGAACCTGTGGTAGATTCAATTGACGATTCAAAAGTACTTGTAAAAGTTTATTTGAATAAAAAATTTATCTATTCTATTCTATTCTATATGTGTGGTAAAAATTGCGCTCGCTTCGCTCATGTTCGCTGCTTTTTTTTTGTTTTTTGACTTTTAATTGTTGACAGTTAGCCTTCGTTCGATTCCTGCGTCGTGCCGACAAAGCTATAATATACGGCACGTAACTTTAGAGCTGACCTTCAAGTGCGCGCAGCGTTGTGCGAGTGAGCGGGACACAATACGATTGGGGAGCCAATCAGCGCTTACGAGGGATCCGCGAGAGCTAATCAGTGCTTACGAACGATCCCCACGCCCTCCCCGCGACCCCCTCACCACCCCAAGATACCTCATTTTCGATTTCTGCGCATTGAAAGCCAGCGCTAGAGTTATTTGCCGCGACTTATATCGGGTTTTTGCCGGAGGCAGGCCTCTGTGCTACAAGAAAAAAAAAAAACAAAATTATGGAACAGTGTTTGGAAAACTTTTTGTCGAACAAATTGTTTGCATTCATTTTTCTGATAATAATAATTGTTATACTCAAGTCGATCCAGTACTCTTACAAATGCTGAGAAGTCTGTGTGGGTTCTCATGTTCCCATTCCGCTTTGATATCTTAGACTAATAGAATAGAATAGAGTAGAGTAGAGTAGAATAGAATAGAATAGAAAAGTTTTTTATTCAAATAAACTTTTACAAGTACTTTTGAATCGTCAATTGAATGGATATAGACGATCCATTGTAATATAGCGTAGCTCCCCCTCTCTTTCTCACTACCTACCTCTTTCTGTCTCCTTCCCTCTTTCTCTCTACCTTTCTTCATTCGTTCTCTCTATATTTCCGCTCGCTCTCTCTCTCTTCTCTATTTCTCTCTTCGCTGTCCTCTCTCCCCCCTCTTTTTTTCTCTCTCTTGCTCTTTCTCTCCTCCCCTCTGCGTAATACGACGCGCGCTATATAACTTGCCCCTCGTGGTCCACAGGTGGGCAACTTCAGCAAGCGTCTCGCGGCGTACAACATGAGGGTGTCGGAGCTGACGGGCGACCACCAGCTGACGCGCGAGCAGATCGACGCCACGCAGCTGATCGTGTGCACGCCCGAGAAGTGGGACATCGTCACCAGGAAGGGTAACTACTCGAACCAGTGAAAAGCTTGCATACGTCAAAAATGCTACAGGAAATCGAATATCGAAAATCGTTCGCTACTTAGCGATAAGACCACTTTGTTGGACATTTAATTTAAAGTCCATTCCATGAAACAAGCTCCCAAAAGAAATTTCCGTGTGACAATATAACACAAAAAAACGCGGGAATAAATGTTAAAATATTTCCTGTATTTTTCAAAAGTTCGCAATGTAATGTAACCAGCCTACGACTAAATATCTAGAGTTGTCGCCGGCCGGCCGCCGCTCGCGGGGCATTCACCTCGAGTTGTGCACGCCATACATTGCCCGTTTCAAAAATACTAAACCATTTACTACAAGTATAAGACAATATTGGTATTGGATTGTGTTTAGGTAGTATAATAATCATCATCATGATCAACCCATTACCGGCTCACTACAGAGCACGGGTCTCCTCTCAGAGTGAGAAGGGTTTTGGCCATAGTCTACCACGCTGGCCAAGCGGATTGGCAGACTTCACACACCGCGTGAGAACGTTATGGAGAACTCTCAGGCATGCAGGTTTCCTTACGGTGTTTTCCTTCACCGTTAAAGCAAGTGATATTTAAATTCTTAAAACGCACATAACTCCGAAAAGTTAGAGGTGCGTGCCCCGGGATCGAACCCACGACCTCCGATTAGAAGTCGTTCGTCCTAACCACTAGGCTATCACGGCTTCTGCAGCTTCAGCACATGCAGGAAATCGAATATCGAAAAACTATAATGTCAGAGCAAAATGGACCCAATAGTCTCTTATTTTAATGTCGTAATTCAGTGCTACGCTCGCTACTTAGCGATAAGACCGCCTTGTTGTACCGACCGACATTTAATTTAAAGTCCATTCCATGAAACAAGCTCCCAAAAGAAATTTCCGTGTGACAATATAACACAAAAAAAAAACACGAGAATAAATATTAAAATATTTCCTGTATTTTTTAAAAGTTCGCAATGTAATGTAACCAGCTTACGACTAAATATCTAAAGTTGTCGCCGGCTGCCCGCCGCTCGGGGGCCGTTGACCTCGAATTGTGCACGTCATACATTAACCGTTACAAAAATACTAAACCATATACAAGTATGAGACAAACGGTTATTGGTATTGGATTGTATTTAGGTAGTATAATAATAGCGCTAAGTTTTCGATAGCGGTCCCCTTACAGCACGTTTTGTTCACCGACAGGCGGCGAGAGGTCGTTCACCAACCTGGTGCGTCTGATCATCATCGACGAGATACACCTGCTGCACGACGAGCGGGGACCGGTTTTAGAAGCTTTGGTGGCGAGAACGCTGCGTACCGTGGAACACACGCAGGAGGAGGTAATATCTATCTATCTATATAAAGGGTGTAATCAGACATGTTGTCCAAAACGCGTCCCACGGATTCTGTACATGATTTTAGGTTCCCCAATGGTGAAATTTTTCGTCGAATTTTCCATGAAATTTCCGATATTTTTTACCTCTTTTTTAACTGAATACTGTATAGAATCATTATTACTATCTGTCTCAACGCAATAATTATAAATGAAAAAGTAATTATTTCAAAATTTTCACCTAAAACAGAAATGTAATCAAAGGGTCTAGCCGGATAAGTATAGCGAATTGGCCCCCAAATGACAACCTATATTGAAACTTATGTTTCAATATTGGCTTGGTGTACGAACACGATTGACACCAGTTTTAGCGCCGTACTCCGCTTTGACCTTGAGATATTTAAAAAAAATGAGCGCAACTATGACTATCATTTAAAGTGACATATCTCGGAAACTATTAAAGATAAAAACTTGAAACCAACGCGAGGGTTTAGGTAACCTTTAAGAGCATATTTTATATTTTTTCTGGATTTTTCGAATTATTAAAAATTTTTTTTTTTAACAAAAGAAAAATATAATTATTATTATTCTTGTGTTTCTTATGACGGACAATCACTAAAAAAATATATATTGTAGTACTTAAAATGTACTAATACTCATAAAAAATTCATTTGAAAACAGATGGTGCAACACTTTAAAAAAAATAAAATTCGACCCGAAATAAATGTATCAAAGAATATGAGCTAAACAAAGACATACGAATATAAACATTAAACACTTTATAATTTATAATCATAAAAATTTTAGAAACATAAAGACAAAACACACAATTTTTAATACTAATTAAAATTAACTAATAGGTTTTTTATCATCATCGCTATTATAATAATTAATTATAGTTGGAATATTTTGAATCTCAAATATCTTGATTAGTACATCAACAGAACGTACACTTATACCGTCAGTATCATAGATAGCTGCTACATGAAAGCACTATTCCCACTATTCGGTTGCGATTAGAACAATTACAGCAATAAGGCTGAATCCTATTGTAACCAGTACCATCAAATATGTAGTCAATAGTCAACTTACGATAGACTTTGCTATGTGTATTCAGCTATCTATCTATCATACTGACGGTATAATTGTACGTCCTGCTGATGTACTAATCAAGATATTTGAGATTCAAAATAATCCAACTACATAATATAATTAATTATAATAGCGATGATAATAAAAAACTTATTAGTTTAATTTAATTAGTACTAAAAATTGTGTGCTTTATCTTTTATGTTTTTATGATTTTTATGATGATGAACTGCCTCGTTGGTCTAGTGGTTAGCATATTCGACTGCAGATCGCGAGGTCCCGGGTTCGATTCCCGGGTTGGGCAAATCATTTTTCGTTGAGTTTTTCTGTCAAGAAATTCTCAGTGTCAGCCTGGAGTTGGAAGCTGGCGGTGTTTCACTCCCGTGTCTCGGAGAGCACGTTAAGCAGTCGGTTATTATCACTATCAGTTGTGACAATAATCGTTAAAGCCCGCCAACCCGCATCGGAGCAGCGTGGCGGGTCTAAGCTCTAAAAATCCCTATATCTTATGAGAAAGGAGGCCTGAGCCCAGCAGTGGGACGTTAAAGAGGCTGTAGTAGTGGTAAATTTTTATAATTATAATTTATAAAGTGTTTAATGTTTATATTTGTGTCTTTGTTTAGCTCGTATTCTTTGATACATTTATTTCGGGTCGAATTTTATTTTTTTTCAAAGTGTTGCACCATCTGTTTTCAAATGAATTTTTTTATGAGTATTAGTACATATTAAGTACTACAATATATATTTTTTTAGTGATTGTCCGTCATAAGAAACACAAGAATAATAATAATTATATTTTTCTTTCATTAAAAAAAATATTTTTAATAATTCGAAAAATCCAGAAAAAATATAAAATATGCTCTTAAAGGTTACCTAAACCCTCGCGTTAGTTTCAAGTTTTTATCTTTAATAGTTTCCGAGATATGTCACTTTGAATGATAGTCATAGTTGCGCTCATTTTTTTTAAATATCTCAAGGTCAAAGCGGAGTACGGCGCTAAAACTGGTGTCAATCGCGTTCGTACACCAAGCCAATATTGAAACATAAGTTTCGATATAGGTTGTCATTTGGGGGCCAATTCGCTATACTTATCCGGCTAGACCCTTTAAGATTTCTGTAGATCAGCTGACTGCTAACCTAGTGAGTTGAGTAGGTACAGGTCGCTAACCTACATAGTAGGTAGGTACATTCGGCAGTCGGCACGCGCATAGAATTTATAATGAGGTTCGCGGCCGCGGCATTGTCAAAGGAAATACCGCGCTGACTCCGTAATAATAATGATTAAGTAAGTACCTACGTAGGTACTTACATCGGTACCTACTACACGGCGCGGCGTGTACCGTGGCCGCACCGCCTACTAATAAAAGTCTAGTGTAAATTTTGCGCGGAGCATTGCGTTGTGATCGCGTTGTATACAATACATTGCGCGCTCAAAAATGGCAATATTTGAAACCAATCATTTTCGACATAAATGATTTCAGTATTTTCACATAACACATTAAATGCAACCTTACCTCAAAGTTTTCATTAAGATGTCATTTACACGCTGTATATAAAAGAAAGTCGTGTTAGTTACACTATTTATAACTCAAAAACGGCTTCACCGATTTGGACGTTTGGTGTAGAGATAGACAAGGCCTTGGAAAAGGACATAGGGTACTTTTTACCCGACTGGGTATAATTATGTGTTTCACCTGTGTGTATGTATGTCCATTCCTATGTCCGCTTGTAACTAATCAACGGCTCAACGGATTTTGATAAATTATACGTCATTAGATTTGTCTCAATGACGCGAGTGTTATAGGGTACCTAAATTAAAAAAAAAAACAAAATGGCGGACTTTATGCGCTTTAATGTGCGAGCTGAAAAAAATTTTTTTCTTCAAGACCCTCGAGTGGGGTATCAAAATAAAGGGATTCAAAAGGAAAATACGAAAATGTATAAATTTATATATTTGGAAACAATTTGGAGTGATAAATCGTAGAAAATGACCGTTTTACTATGTCAGTTCGTAACTACTTAACGGCTCAACCTATTTTGATAAATTATACGTCATTAGATTTGTCTTGACGGCGCAAATGTTACTGGGTACATAAAATTCATAAAAAATCAAAATGGCGAATGTTATGCACTTTTGTGTGCGGGCTGAAAAAATTTTTTTTCTTCAAGACCCTCGAGTGGGGTATCAAAATAAAGGGCTTTAAAAGGCGAGTACGAAAATGTATACAATCTATATGTTTTAAATCAATTTGGAGTGACAAATCATGAAAAACAAAATAAATAACAACTACACTGTAAGTGGTACGGTGGTAGTTTATTAATTTTTTAGTTCGTTTTTTAGCATGGCAGTCGGGTTTTTTTAATTTTTTAATTATAGCTTGTTATCCCGGAAAATTAAAGAGATCCCAAGGGATTTTTAAAAAATATTTTCCCATACAAAATGTTCACGGGTTTTGTAACTGTCAAACATCCCGTCACGTGGATACAGTAAACTCTCTTACCCGTGCCTACATATATTATTATTCTTCTGTACGTGTGTTTGTCACCTAACTCCTCCTAAACGGCTGGATCAATTTGGATGAAATTTTGTGTGTATATTTCAATGGGTTTCAATTTTCAATTCAATGGTTCGAAAACACAATAACACAGGTACAGGTAACCTACCGGGTCTCGGTAGGTGATGCTGATGTCGGTATGTCACCACCGGGCAGGACGAAGTCTGCCGGATCCACTAGTATATAATAGAATATAATAGTTTTTGACGTGATAACGTCTTATAAATCGATAAACGCCGGCTACAAGTCACGGCAAATAAGTCGACCGGTGACCTTCAATGTGCAGAAGTCGAAAATGAGGTATTTTGGGGTGTGAGGGCGTCGCGGGGAGGGCGTGGGGATCGTTCGTAAGCACTGATTAGCTCTCGCGGATCCCTGGTAGCGCTGATTGGCTCTCCAATCGTACCGTGTCTCGCTCACTCGCACGACGCTGCGCGCAATTGAAGGTCGACTTACGTGCCGGGCGTTATACACGCATGGAAAAAGCATGACTCATTGTCAAGTACCGCGTAAAAATGAGAGCGCGTGCGAAGCGATAGAGAAGGCACGATCGGCCTAAGCGTTCGGCTTGTGACGCATCTATTCTCTTTGTTTTCTTATGACGTTATCATGTACCGACTTTACAGACAACCAATTTTTTGTTTTTATTTAATAAAACTTTTAATAGAGTTGTTAAACTTGTGTAAAGGCAAGTCTAAGATTAGATATAACATTATTACCATCCCCACAAACTATTATCAGACCTTCTTGAGGCATTATTGAGCTGAGTACACAATAGTAGTTTATGAAACGGTTGCATAATAGAGGTTATTAAAACACGAGTGTTAGTTTAAAAAACGAGCCGCAGGCGAGTTTTTTAATAGTATTACACGAGTGTTTTAATAACTAATTATGTAGAGTTTCATACACTACTTTATCTAAACTCATATCTTAAAATCCAAACCATAAAATCTTGGTAATATTTGTCGTGAGTTTTCTTTGATTTTGCTGGCAAAAGATTGTTGGTCGGTGGTCAGGTGGAGTTAAATTCTCTTCAGTATCACTGCTAGACATTTTTCCGCACAATAAAAACCATGTCTTGTAAAGTTTTGAGTAACAAATAAAAAATTTAAATATTATAACTAGCGTATGGCGCCAAAATTCAGTTGTTACCATAGAGATTCTTCTTCTTTTTCGGTTTGTCCCTTTCGGGACAGGCCAAGATCGTTGACCATACAGCCTGGGTTACCATAGAGAAATTAATAGTAGTAGAGGAGTCCTAATGTCCTATAGAAATTAGTGGATCGGAAAATAGCTCAAGCTTATCAAAAATTTAATTTTTAATAGTTATTAATTTTTAGTAGTTATTTTTAGTAGTTACTTAATTTTAAGTAAACTTAATTTTTAGTAGTTACTCTTCTGCAATTTAACACAATTCACAATGTTTAACGCGTTTGTACAGTTACACACATCTACTGTAAGGAGGTCGCACGAATTTCCCGCCATGGCTCAAAAATACCAGAACCCAGTTCGCCTGTACTATAATGTAGAAAAAATTATTTTATAACATTACTTTGCAATAATTTCCTAACAAAGTAGTGTTATAATGAATTTTTTTAATTTTTTTTTTAAATATTATAGATGTATGTGAATAAAGTAGTCCAATATATGACACATTTTGATTTCATATTCGGGATTTTAAGATATGAGAGTAGATAAATATACAAAGTGTATATTTGTTAAGTTGTGATAGCCTAGTGGTTAGGACGACCGACTTCTAATCGGAGGCCGTGGGTTCGATCCCGGGCACGCACCTCTAACTTTTCGGAGTTATGTGCGTTTTAAGTATTTAAATATCACTTGCTCTAACGGTGAAGGAAAACATCGTGAGGAAACCTGCATGCCTGAGAGTTCTCCATAACGTTCTCACGCGGTGTGTGAAGTCTGCCAATCCGCTTGGCCAGCGTGGTAGACTATGGCCAAAACCCTTCTCACTCTGAGAGGAGACCCGTGCTCTGTAGTGAGCCGGTAATGGGTTGATCATGATGATGATGATGATGTATATTTGTTTCCTGAACTCAATTTGTTACAATCAATTGCATTGGTGTTCAGCCGAAAACAGAACAACAAACACTCAATCATAGCCCAGGGTTTGGAAGTTCGTCTCTGTGCCTCGGACACCACGTCGTAGATCCGTGTCCCGAGTTCGATCTCTCTCCGGTCGGGTCGAACTACGAGAGTCAGGGAATAGATAGTGTACCAGCGTTCGCGCACCCACTTGTGCACTATAACATCTGCAGCGGGTAGTGAGGTGGGGTTGTGTTTTGCAGGTGCGCCTCGTGGGTCTGTCGGCCACGCTGCCGAACTATTCTGACGTGGCCGCCTTCCTGAGGGTCAAGCCCGAGAAGGGGCTCTTCTACTTCGACAACTCCTTCAGGTATATCTATAAACTCAGTATAGTTATTCTGCGCTATAGGAAATTCAATTTCATAAGTTTTTTTTTTAATTTATTTATTTATCAGACAATTTTCTATAATTAACTATTATACTAAAAATCCCTCAAACTGTATGACAGTTTGTTGACGGAGGGACTGCTCTCATCTTTAATCTATACTTATAATAGTTACTAATAAATAATAAGAAAAATACAATATTGTTTATATGAGGAATCCGCCGGCGTTTTCTTTTATGAACCTACAGATTCCTCATATAAACCTCTTTAAGCTTTCTTTTGATTACTTTTTTAGATGTATGTATGTATGTAGGTTTGTTCGCGGATTTCTCCGAAACTTTTAATCGGATTGTGACCATTACTTTTAATTGGCTTACAAATGTAAGCCAATAAAAAAAGCCAATACAAGTTGAAGTAAATACTTTAACTTAGGGAACAATGCAATTTTGATCAAAATCAGTTGAGTGGTTTTCAAGATATAAGACTGTTAAGTGAAGTCATTTTTAACCCCCGACGCAAAAACGACGTGGCGTTATAAGTTTGACGTGTATGTGTGTGTGTATATGTGTGTGTGTGTCTGTCTGTTCCCCTGTAGCGCTCAAACGGGTGAACCGATTTGAATCGGTTTTTTTTTTGTTTGAAAGGTGAATTACTCGGGAGTGTTGTTAGCAATGTTTGATGAATATCGATCCAAGATGGTCGCCGCTACAAAATGGCGGATTACATATTTTTTTCACAACTCCCTTAATATAGGTATCAAATGAAAGGGCTTGACTAGTAAAATAGCACTATGCAAATTCAAGATGGCCGCCGCCACAAAATGGCGAATGTCGGGGGTTTTTTAAGTTTTTAATTTATACTTGTAACTTTCAATCTTTTAGATTATCACTTGTTCGTGCCCATTGAATTCACTTGACCAGCCCCCTGATTGTGTAACTTTAGTCGATGATATGGTATTCATTTGATGGCCTAAGGCATCAAAGTAAAATAAACCATAATGTCATTGAAATAGAGCTCAATTTCGTGTATCCATTCTTATACGTTTAGGTATGTATACGATACGATCCATAACGCTCCATGTTAAACTCAGTTGTACTAAATTTGTGACTTTAAATCAATACATTCAAGGTATATTTTACTTTAATGGCCTTAGGCCATCAAATGAATACCATTTCATCGTCTAAAGTTACACAATCAGGGGGCTGTACCATGAACTTAAAACATTCTGCATTTGATCACAATCCACAGTTCCGCGTACCTTCACTCTAACTTCTCTTAGCGATCAGCGCTTTTTGGCGATACTAAAATGACTTCATTTTCACGTCGTTTACAGCCAGTCAAGTGTACTTGTATTATATAAATTAATACAAGTCAGCACAGTTGTAGACCCCTTGCATAATCAATTCCTGTTCACACCAGGCCGGTGGCGTTGGAGCAGCAGTACATCGGTGTGACGGAGAAGAAAGCGCTCAAGAGGTTCCAGGTCATGAACGACATCGTCTACGAGAAGGCGATGGAGCACGCCGGCAGGAATCAGGTACACCCCTCTCGCACCTAACCGTCACCCTCTCGCAACTAACCATCACCTTTCGCACCTAACTCCCTCCTACATCTAACCGTCACCATCTCTCACCTAACCATCACCTTTCGCACCTAATCATCACCTTTCGCACCTAACCGTCACCCTCGTAACTAACTCCCTCCTACATCTAACCGTCACCCTCTCGTACCTAACCATCACCCTTTCGCACCTAACCGTCACCCTCGAAACTAACTCCCTCCTACATCTAACCGTCACCCTCTCGCACCTAACCGTCACCCTTTCGCACTTAACCGTCACCCTCTCGCACCTAACTATCACCCTTTCGCACCTAACCGTCACCCTCGAAACTAACTCCCTCCTACATCTAACCGTCACCCTCTCGCACCTAACCATCACCCTTTCGCACTTAACCGTCGCACTCTCGCACCTAACCATCACCCTTTCGTACCTAACCGTCACCCTCGTAACTAACTCCCTCCTACATCTAACCGTCACCCTCTCGCACCTAACCGTCACCCCCGCAACTAACTCCCTCTTACATCTAACCGTCTCCCTCAGACATCTAACCGTCACCCTTTCGCATTCAACCGTCACCGTCTCGCACCTAACCGTCACCCTTCCGCAACTAAATGTCACCCTCCCGCACCTAACCATCACCCTCCCGCACCTAAACATCTTCCTCCCACACTCAAACATCACCCTCTCGCATCTAACTGTCATCTCTCGCACCTAACTGTCACCCTCCCGCTCCTAACCATCACCCTTCCGCACCTAAACATCATCCTCCCACACTCAAACATCACCCTCTCGTATCTAACTGTCCCCTCCCGCACCTAACTGTCACCCTCCCGCACCTAACTGTCACCCTCCCGCACCTAAACGTCCCCCTAAAATTGAAAAAAAAAAATATATACATGAAATAATGTTTTCAAAATCCAAGTCTAAATGTTTAATTAATTAATTATTATTATTTCAATAGTATTGAACTTTTGAAATATGACTAGTCTTAGGAAATAACCTGACAACATTTCAAATGTCATTTTTTGCTCACAGATCCTGGTGTTCGTACACTCTCGCAAGGAGACGGGCAAGACGGCGCGCGCCATCCGAGACATGTGCCTCGAGAAGGACACCCTCGGACAGTTCCTCAGGTGACTGTTATATTGTATTAGCTGCGAAGCCCGGCGTTGCTCGGTTCAGTAATCACACTAATATTATAAAGCGACAAGTATAAATTAAAAATTAAAAAAACCCCCGACATTCGCCATTTTGTGGCAGCGGCCATCTTGGATTTGCAATAGTGCTATTCTACTAGTCAAGCCTTTTCATTTGATACCCATATTAAGGGAGTTGTGAAAAAATATGTAATCCGCCATTTTGTAGCGGCGGCCATCTTGAACAGATTTTTTTCAAATATAGTTAACAACACTCGACTAATTCACCTTTCAAACAAAAAAACCGCATTCAAATCGGTCTACCCGTTTGAGGCCACAGGGGAACAGACACACACACGCACACACACACACACACACACACACACACACACACACACACACACACACACACACACACACACACACACACACACACACACACACACACACACACACACACACACAGACACGTCAAACTTATAACACCCCGTCGTTTTTGCGTCGGGGGTTAAAAAGGGACAAAAGTGGTACTCTTTGCCCCTAGCAATTGGAGGGTATTTCAACAATATTTTCTTCTATTATTTTTTGAGGATTCTACTTATTGTTTTTTTTTCTCATAAATTTATAAGTGGTGATAGCTTAATGGTTAAGATGTCGCGTTATTTTTTAGAGCTTTTTAGAAGTCTAAATCACGAACAAGTAGTAGGTAGGGGTTAGAAAAAAAGTCCACGGTTTGGTGATGGTAGGTGACAATTTAATTATTAAGGCGATATTAATGTTACAGTCTCCAATGCAAAATAAGTTAAGTCAGTTCACGTTAGGTCTTAGAAGTTAAGTTAAGTTACCTTAATATTTATATAGGACCCTCACAAGAATGCTGGGAAATTTACTACGTGCCGCATGCTATGCACTAGAGTGGGTCTTCTAATTGTAAATAATTGGTAAAATAGTTGGTAATTCCAATAATAAAATTTCCTAGGTTCTTGTGAGAGTTGGTAAACAACGGAAGGTTGAAAAGTTACTCAGAATAATTACAATTGTTATTGACTAGTTAACGTAGACCGAATGCAGTTAATTTGGACACAAGTGCGCTAGTTCACTAAGTTTAGAGTCTCAGGGAGAGCGGGGTCGTGTTCACTTAGTTACGGTCCGTCCTATTAGTTTCCGGTTTGATGTAACAGGATAGTGTATACTAGGGAGTCTCTGGATTGGCGAGCTCTAGCGGGCAGCTAAGGTACTCAACTGGCGGTGGTGTGAGCTCGTGGTCCGTTCCCGTCCGTCATCCATATGTAATTCAGTCGGCTTGGAACGCTCGCATCAGCGCAGTTGCTCCGCTTGAAGGCTTGAGAGTAATTGTCGAACCCGGAGAATCCTGACGGTCACCTTGCCAGTTAGTGTTAGTGGTAGCTGGGTCGCAACCAGGTCATTCGTTGTAGATAAGTGTAGGCCGTAAACAAGACTGACTGTAGGTAGAACTGGCTGTAGGTAGAACTGGCTGTAGGTAGAACCCTGAAACCGAGGTTGTTCCGTCTCAGTATTAGGTTAATAACCACTGCCTGTCTAGTTCTGTTCGCCTTCTGGTCTGGAGCGGTTGAGGAGACGACGTCGATCGACACACCAGTGAGCAGTGGCAATTGACCAGCGATAATCAGATACTAGACTAGGCAAGACGATTATCCTAGGTGCTAAACAATAGGTACTTAATTAGAATACACGATAACTTAATAAATATTTGACTTCCATAAATTCTGTCCTTATTAGACTCTTACATGCTATGGTTAGCGTGTTATTTTTAGGTAGGTAGCGATCTGCAAGATACAATTACACATGGTTTTCCATAATAATTCTAGGTAGATACAATCATGTCCCATTGAGAGAAAATTCAAAGGTTTAAACGGAATCACGGTCGCCATGCGTAAATTGAAGGTTAGGGTACATAATAATTCGCTAGAAGTAAGATTACGGTAACAATTATACAGGATGAATTGCGATTAAATTGGACAAAGGTGTGTATTGGCTATATTCTAAGCGACTCACCATTTCGGGTCAATTTACGATGTAATCCATTTATTTAGAGGCTAGTTGTATTAAGAAGGCCTTAACAATTATATTATCCCATCACAACACGGGTCGATTAATTACGCAGTTGGTTCACATCTCTCACTGTGTCACGTATCAGCCAAGGTTACAGTAAAAATATGGCCGAATCCACCGAGCTGTCAAAAAAATGACCTCTCCTTATCAGCATTTTCGGAGGCGGTTCGCTGTCACTGTATTACATAGTTTATTTTTTTTTTTTTAATTAGTTTTATTATTATTAGCAATTATTATTTTTTTTTTAATAGGGTTAGTTATATGTAGTTTTATTAGTTATTTTTAATTATTAGATATTAATTAAATTTATAGTCTACCAAGGAGTGCCATCTGTTGAGATAATTGTTGCTTATCGGAACTCTTTGGCATTTAGTACCAACGAGCGCCGTTAGATGTCGGCAGTCGTTACATATCCCCCCTCCTCGTTTAGGGATTTTGCCTGAGAAATCCCCCTGCTACTCTCTAACTACTAGTACAGGGTACACATATATTCATCACAACTATCCTTCATTCATACATACTTCATCTGTTAGTCCTCAGCATTTAGAATTAAGCCTTCGCTCTTTTAGGTCGAGTGAAGCTTCCTAGCAGACAGAGTTATAGGTTTAGAGCCTATCACTCGCCTGTAATAGTAAGTGATGTTAGATTAATGTCAAAATAGATGATGTCCAAAGAATATAGGGCCTCATTCGCCTTTTAGGTCAGCGAACAAGAATTAGCACCCGTCTACTGTGTAGGGCAGTAGACAAGTACATAGATCTAATTCACCTTTTAGGTCAGTGAACCAGAATGTAGAAAATACCTCAACTTTTAGGTCATCGAGATATTGTAATTTAGTAGAAACTAATACCTACTAATATTTCCCCACTGTTTAGAGCAGTAGTTAAATATGACAAGTGCCTTAGACTCTTAGTCAGTCAAGCCACCAGTCGTAGAATAATTGTAGGCAGTTCCATCATCATATTAGACATTAGGTAGATTAGTATTGGGTAGCAGCTAAGTATATTAGGGAATGTGTTTTTAGTTAGCGACTGTAGGTATACTAGAATAATTTTGTTTTAGACAAAATTTAGAATTATTCAGGTATACAGGTAGGCATATATGGGTAGACATACATGTAGTTTAGTTATGGTGTAGGGCCATAATTGTATTTTTAACTTAGGTATGTAGTAGCAACAATAGTTTATTTTTATGTTTTAGCTTAGGATTGTAGTAGCCATAACAATTTATTTTTAGATTTTAATTAGGTTAGTAGTAGGTTAATTTATTTAGTTTTAGAATTTATTTTAAGTTTATAGTAGTATAATAACAATTTATATTTAGCATTTAGTTTATTTAATAGATAGTAACAATTTATTTTTGTATTTTGTTTTATGTAGTAGATAATAATAAATTATTTTTAGTTTTAATTTTAGGAGTTGGCTGGAAACCATTTTGAATTTAATAATTTAGTTTAGTTCGTAGATAGTGGTAGACTTAATTTTATATTTTAGGTTAGGATAATGGCAGGATGCTATTATTGCTGTTTAGTATTTAGTTATGTAGTAACTACAGTAAATTTATTATTTAGATTTTAATTTAGAATGATAGCGGAGAGCCATGATTGAATTTTTAAAATTTAGTAAAAGTTTTTATAGCAAGAGGCATTTACTGTAGGTATAAAATTAACTGGAGTTAATTAATTTTAGATATTTAAATGTAATGGATTTGACTCGAAACGGGTTTAGCATTGACTAGCTATGGTTAGAATAAGCATTCTTAGATGAATTTCCTTCAAAAGATTAGGTTATCTAGAATTAGTTTCAAAATGTATTGTAGTTAATTAAGTTTATGTAATAAATTTAAAATTTGTAACACCAAAACGGGTTTTAATAATAACTAGATTTAACTAGGAAGCAGCCTTCTTAGATGAATTTAATTCAGCAATTAAAATCAGTTAAATTTAAAATAATTGATTAGTTAAGTAAGGTTAGGTATTTATATTTGAAACTAGTTAAAGTAGTTAATTTTAATTTGATATTTAGTTAAATGAATGTAGGTTTTTAATTATAATCAAGTTTCAAGAGAAAAAATTTTAACCGGAAACGGTGAGTGGCTGTGACATTTTTCCTAGTTCTATACTTAATGTCTAACTTATGCTATTCCGTTTATCGCTAGCCAAAAGCTAACAGCACCGCTAGCCCTGACCTCCCAAGAACTCCCTAGTCACACTAGTTGTAGGTAGTTGTTGACATATAGTCTAATATAAGGTAAATAAATTTCTAATTTAGTTATATAGGTGGTATACTGTCTGGTCAAGTCGAAATTAGTTAAATTTAGTTAATAGTTGGGCGCCATTGTCGCGTTATTTTTTAGAGCTTTTTAGAAGTCTAAATCACGAACAAGTAGTAGGTAGGGGTTAGAAAAAAAGTCCACGGTTTGGTGATGGTAGGTGACAATTTAATTATTAAGGCGATATTAATGTTACAGTCTCCAATGCAAAATAAGTTAAGTCAGTTCACGTTAGGTCTTAGAAGTTAAGTTAAGTTACCTTAATATTTATATAGGACCCTCACAAGAATGCTGGGAAATTTACTACGTGCCGCATGCTATGCACTAGAGTGGGTCTTCTAATTGTAAATAATTGGTAAAATAGTTGGTAATTCCAATAATAAAATTTCCTAGGTTCTTGTGAGAGTTGGTAAACAACGGAAGGTTGAAAAGTTACTCAGAATAATTACAATTGTTATTGACTAGTTAACGTAGACCGAATGCAGTTAATTTGGACACAAGTGCGCTAGTTCACTAAGTTTAGAGTCTCAGGGAGAGCGGGGTCGTGTTCACTTAGTTACGGTCCGTCCTATTAGTTTCCGGTTTGATGTAACAGGATAGTGTATACTAGGGAGTCTCTGGATTGGCGAGCTCTAGCGGGCAGCTAAGGTACTCAACTGGCGGTGGTGTGAGCTCGTGGTCCGTTCCCGTCCGTCATCCATATGTAATTCAGTCGGCTTGGAACGCTCGCATCAGCGCAGTTGCTCCGCTTGAAGGCTTGAGAGTAATTGTCGAACCCGGAGAATCCTGACGGTCACCTTGCCAGTTAGTGTTAGTGGTAGCTGGGTCGCAACCAGGTCATTCGTTGTAGATAAGTGTAGGCCGTAAACAAGACTGACTGTAGGTAGAACTGGCTGTAGGTAGAACTGGCTGTAGGTAGAACCCTGAAACCGAGGTTGTTCCGTCTCAGTATTAGGTTAATAACCACTGCCTGTCTAGTTCTGTTCGCCTTCTGGTCTGGAGCGGTTGAGGAGACGACGTCGATCGACACACCAGTGAGCAGTGGCAATTGACCAGCGATAATCAGATACTAGACTAGGCAAGACGATTATCCTAGGTGCTAAACAATAGGTACTTAATTAGAATACACGATAACTTAATAAATATTTGACTTCCATAAATTCTGTCCTTATTAGACTCTTACATGCTATGGTTAGCGTGTTATTTTTAGGTAGGTAGCGATCTGCAAGATACAATTACACATGGTTTTCCATAATAATTCTAGGTAGATACAATCATGTCCCATTGAGAGAAAATTCAAAGGTTTAAACGGAATCACGGTCGCCATGCGTAAATTGAAGGTTAGGGTACATAATAATTCGCTAGAAGTAAGATTACGGTAACAATTATACAGGATGAATTGCGATTAAATTGGACAAAGGTGTGTATTGGCTATATTCTAAGCGACTCACCATTTCGGGTCAATTTACGATGTAATCCATTTATTTAGAGGCTAGTTGTATTAAGAAGGCCTTAACAATTATATTATCCCATCACAACACGGGTCGATTAATTACGCAGTTGGTTCACATCTCTCACTGTGTCACGTATCAGCCAAGGTTACAGTAAAAATATGGCCGAATCCACCGAGCTGTCAAAAAAATGACCTCTCCTTATCAGCATTTTCGGAGGCGGTTCGCTGTCACTGTATTACATAGTTTATTTTTTTTTTTTAATTAGTTTTATTATTATTAGCAATTATTATTTTTTTTTTAATAGGGTTAGTTATATGTAGTTTTATTAGTTATTTTTAATTATTAGATATTAATTAAATTTATAGTCTACCAAGGAGTGCCATCTGTTGAGATAATTGTTGCTTATCGGAACTCTTTGGCATTTAGTACCAACGAGCGCCGTTAGATGTCGGCAGTCGTTACAAAGACTTCGGCCTCCCTCTCGGGGACGTGACGTCACGTGACACGTCCCCGAGAGGGAGGCCCCCGTGACGGGGATCAAACTCTGTCTGAGTTTGGTCCTCGTCACGCATCTCAACTTTTCGAAGTTATGTGCGCTTTAAGCAATTGAATATGACTCACTTTGACGATGAAGGAAAACATCGTGAGGAAACCTGCACGCTTGATTCTCCATAACGTTTTCAAAGGCGTGTGAAATCTACCAATCCGCACTCGGCCAGCGTGGTGGACTACGGCCTCAACCCTTATCACTCTGAGAGGAGACCCGTGCAAAGGGCACCGGTAATCTATACTATCTATACTTAATATAATAAAGCGGAAGAGTTTGTTTGTTTGAACGCGCTAATCTCAGAAACTACTGAACCGATTTCAAAAATTCTTTCACCGTTGGATATGTACGTGATCCCTGAGTGCTATAGGCTATATATTATGTACCACGGGCGAAGCCGGGGCGGACCGCTAGTGGGTTTATAATGATGATGATGATTTTATTGCTTCGTTGGTCTAGTGGTTAGTATATTCGACTGCAGATCACGAGGTACCGGGTCGGGCAAATAATTGTTAGGTATTGGGTTTTTCGGTCAAGAAATTCTCAGTGCCAGCCCGGAGTTGGTAGTAGGCGGTGTTACACTCCCGCGCCTCGGAGAATGCGTTAAGCAGTCGGTCCCGGTTATTATCACTATCATGTGACAATAGTCGTTAAAGCCCGCCAACCCGCATTGGAGCAGCGTGGCGGGTCTAAGCTCTAAATCCCTCTGTCCCATGAGAGAGGAGGCCTGTGCCCAGCAGTGGGACGTTAAAAAGGCTGTAATGGTGGTAGTGGTGGATGATTTTAGTGTTTAAGTTCGCCTCATTTTTAGGGAGGGATCGGCGAGCGTGGAGGTGCTCCGAACAGAAGCAGAGCAAGTAAAAAATCCGGAGTTGCGGGAACTGCTGCCCTACGGCTTCGCTATACACCACGCGGGCATGAGCCGCGTGGACAGGACGCTGGTCGAGGACCTGTTCGCCGACAGACATATACAGGTTAACTAGTTTTAGAAGAAAACTTTTTATTACATAATTAGTTATGAAACATTCTAAATTGGAAAAGTGCTGAGCCATGTCCAAAATCATCAATAAAAGATTCATCAATGTAATTAAAATTTAGGGGTCGTCAAAAATCAAAATAGGGGTCATCAAAAATCAAATAGCAGTCGTCAAAAATCGAAGAAGAGGTCATCAGTAATTACCGTCAGTGTGGTCAAACAATTAAAATACATGTCATAAAAATCAAAGTAGAGGTCATAAATTTAGGTAGATTTTAGGGTTGTTAAAAATTAAAATATGGATTTAGGAGTCGTCAAAAACCAAATATTAGGGTGGTCAATGAATCCAAGTTTGAGTCGTTCACAAAGTATTAGTGATCAAAATATCAAGTCAAAAGTCTTTAAAAAAATCAACAAAGGGATAGTCAATAATTCCAAATTCAAATAGGAATTATAAAAAGATTAAATATTGAAGTCACGAATGAATTTTTATTTTATTACAGGTCTTGGTATCCACGGCAACCCTAGCCTGGGGTGTAAACCTCCCCGCCCATACTGTCATCGTCAAGGGCACCCAGGTGTACAGCCCTGAGAAGGGGAGGTGGAGCGAGCTGGGCGCGCTCGACGTGCTGCAGATGCTGGGCCGAGCTGGCCGGCCGCAGTACGACACCAAGGGCGAGGGTGAGTGCGGCATCGTAGCGAACGAGGTGTAGAGTAGACTTTAAAACAAGAGGCCTTAGGTTTAGAATAGAATAGAATAGAATAGAAATGTTTTTTATTCAAATAAACTTTTACAAGTACTTTTGAATCGTCAATTGCATCTACCACTGGTTCGGAATGCCGTTCCAACCGAGAAGAACCAGTAAGAAACTCGGCGGTTGCTCTTTTTTTAAAAATAACAATACAACAATTTATGTACATGATTGAAATGCTGTCTCGTGCATTGCTGGAACAAATTAAATCCATGCTTTTTTATCATTTATATAATCTTCAATTGTATAGTATGCTTTTTTTTTAATAATATGCTTACAATTCTACACATGTGAAGATGGGCAGACAATAGTAGCCCCATTTCCGACGGTGGCACCCGTTCACGAGCATGACGCATGATCCAGCCATTGCTTCGCTCAACCATATTCGAGGGAACGTAACAACCCGTAACAATTTTACTCTGGCAATATAGTTTTTCCATATTTGAATTTTTGCTATATTTCGTATGCCCCCAGAGAGCACTGTAAACGGGGGCCTGGAAATTATCTTACCTACAGAAGTTGCCCCCATAGATGGAATGATTTAGTAAATTGAAGGCCTTTATCATTTACAACTTTTATGTGGCACTCCCATTCAGGGGGAACTACTATAGCAAGGGATTTCCGAACTAATGGCACAATTGACCTATTTAAAATGCTTTGTAAAAGTTTATTCGGAGTAAACAGATTGTTTCGAAAGTTTACTCTGTGTAAACAGATTGTTTCAAAAGTTTACTTGGCGTAAACAGATTGTTTCAAAAGTTTACTCAGAGTAAACTGATTGTTTCAAAAGTTTACTCGGAGTAATTGGATTGTTTCAAAAGTTTATTCGGAGTAAACAGATTGTTTCGAAAGTTTACTCTGTGTAAACAGATTGTTTCAAAAGTTTACTTGGCGTAAACAGATTGTTTCAAAAGTTTACTCGGAGTAAACTGATTGTTTCAAAAGTTTAATCAGAGTAATTGGATTGTTTCAAAAGTTTACTCGGAGTAATTGGATTGTTTCAAAAGTTTACTCGGAGTAAACAGATTGTTTCAAAAGTTTACTCGGAGTAAACAGGTTGTTTCAAAAGTTTACTCGGAGTAAACAGATTGTTTTCTACTCAGGCATCCTCATCACCAACCACTCGGAGCTGCAGTACTACCTGTCGCTGCTGAACCAGCAGTTGCCCATCGAGTCCCAGCTGGTGGGCAAGCTGCCCGACATGCTCAACGCGGAGATCGTGCTGGGCTCCGTGCAGAGCGTGCGCGACGCGGTCACATGGCTCGGTAACTTTTAATTTTTATCGAATTGTACAAGATACTTTTGACGACCTCGCTGTCGCAGTGGTGAGCGCCGTGGTATTAATAGTAGGAGGTCCTGAGTGCGATATTTAAAGTTGGCCGACTATCGAACAACTAAATCCGGCAGGGGCAATTTGAGAATTTATCCCACTATGTGGATGTTTGGATGTTTGTTACTCAATCACGCAAAAACAACTAGATGGATTTGGCTGAAATTTGGAACGGAGATAGATTGTACCCTGGATTAACACATTGGCTATCCCTAGGGAATCGTGGATTTCCGGTTCCCGTTCCCGCTCCCTTTTCCAACTTTTATACCTACTTTCAAGGAAGTTCGCTATAGTAATCTACCTATAGCTGTAGCTATAGATTTCGGGTTTTTCAAAATCCCGTGGGAACTGTACATTTTTCCAGGATAAAAAGTAGCCTATGTTTTAAGTCAGGGCATAATCTGGATAGGTCGTCTCCTATATCTCCATTCAAAATTTCAGCCAAATCGGTTCAGTAGTTGAGGCGTGATTGAGTAACAAACATCCAAACATCCAAACATCTAAACATCCAAACGTCTAAACATCCAAACATCCAAACATCTAAACATCCAAACATCCAAACATCCACACTTTCACATTAATATTAGTAGGATTCCTAGCACAAATTTTCACTTAGTTGGAGGGGAAATTGGGAGGTTGGGGATTAGTCATGTTCATCATGGCTAATATTATTTTTAAAAAAAATCACTCAGAGCGATTAAAGAAGTGCTCAGAACGACTAAAGAAGTGCTCAGAGCGACTAAAGAAGTGCTCAGAGCGACTAAAGAAGTTTTCACATCAAAAGTCTCGCGTCTTCATGGATGTCTTCGAGGTGAGGCTAGGGGCGGGTTTTGAACCACCATCCTTCTCCCCAGGTTACACGTACTTGTATGTCCGGATGCTGCGCCAGCCGGCGCTGTACGGCGTCTCTCCGGAGAAGATGCAGGAGGACAACCTGCTGGAGCTGCACCGAGCCGACCTCATACACACCGCCGCCAGCTTGCTGGACAAGTGAGTTCTGATACTTTACCTGTGAATATAATGTTGAATATCAGATCATTACAATATACAGGTTATAAGGGGAGCGTTATTGGAAACATAGAATAGAATAGAATAGAAAAGTTTTTTATTCAAATAAACTTTTACAAGTACTTTTGAATCGTCAATTGAATCTACCACAGGTTCGGAATGCAGTTCCAGCCGAGAAGAACCTGCAAGAAACTCGGCGGTTGCTCTTTTTTAAAAATAGCATTATAACAATTATTATTATTAATGTACATGATTGAAATGCCGTCTCGCGCATTGCTGGAACGAGTTAAATCCAAGCTTTTTTATCGTTTATATAATCTTCAATTGTATAATAAGCTTTTTTTTATGAACATACTTTGAATAGAGTTCTTAAACTTGTGTAAAGGCAAGTCTAAGACATATTTTTTATTCAGATATAAACTTTTACAAGTGCTTTTGAATCGACAAATGAATCTACCACTGGTTCGGAATGGTGCTTACAATTCTACACGTTAAGAAGGGCAGACAAAAGTAGCCCCATTTCCGACGGCGGCACCCGTTCACGAGCATGACGCATGATCCAGCCATTGCTTCGCTCAACCATATATAAATAGAGACAGGTTATATATGTGGGAATGGAACGTTAGGGACATGTTGTAGAATGGAACGTAGGATGTGAATGGAAAGAGAGAGTAGGAATGTGTGAAAGAGAAAGCATAAAAGAGGACTCTGAGAAAAACAAAGATTGTGCCACTAAGTGCCTGTTTCACCACCTTCTGATATGTATTAGATAGCTATCTACAACTTCTGTCTTTGTCAAAGTAAAAAAGTGACAAAACTTACGTTTAGGCTATCCAACACTTATCAGAAGGTGGTGAAACAGGCCGTAAATATTTTACTTTTTATCCAAACTCCCACATTTTTGGTAGCTCGTCCGGGATGGACAAAAAATAACGACGGATCCTAAAGACGGAAGACGTAAAAGTTTGAATTAAGAAGAAAAAAGATACTACTGACACAGAGAGAGATACTACAGAAAAAAAACGCAAAAAAAAAATTACAATAATTTCTGTATTGTTTAAAAGTTCGCAATGTAATGCTATCAGCTGACGCCTAAATTTCTAAAGTTGTCGCTGGCTGCCCGCCGCTCGTGGACGTTGACCCCGAGTTGTGCACGCTATTCATTGCCGGTTTGAAAAATACTAAATGCTAAACCACTAATACGACATATATAAGACAAATGGCTATTGGTATTGGATGGTGTTTAGGTAGTATAACAATAGCCCTAAGTCATCGATAGTGGTCTCCTTACACTTGTTATATGAGTATTTTTATTGTCCTTTCATCATATCGGCTTTACATTAAATCGGCTTTATATTAAATCGGCTTTATAATTCCAGAGCCGGCCTCATAAAGTACGAGCGCAAGTCCGGCCACTTCCAAGCGACGGAGCTGGGCCGGATCGCGTCCCACTACTACTGCACATACGAGACCATGCAGAGCTACAACCAGCTGCTGAAACCCACCCTGGCGGAGATAGAGCTGTTCAGGGTGTTCTCCCTCTCGTCCGAGTTCAAGCACATAGCTGTGCGGGACGAGGAGAAGTTGGAGTTGCACAAGCTGATGGAACGGGTGAGACACACACACACACAGAGAGAGAGAGAGAGAGAGAGACACAGACAGACACACACAGACAGACAGGCACACACAGACAGGCACACACACACACACACACACACACACACACACACACACACACTTTTCTACTCATTTTCAAGGTGGGCTTTCATGGTAGCGCAACAATTCTGTACTATTGCCGCCACTGTAACTAATTTTGTTGAATACAATCTATGAAGAGTGCTATCCTTTTCCGCACAAAGCATTATGAAAGAGATATAAATAGATTAAGACGTGTCATTAGTTAAGTTCAGAGATTGTGTAAAAAGGAATAAGACCCATTATCGTCTCATTTTACCTGTCTTATGAACATGTCTGTACCAATAAATATTTTTTTTTAAATTAATATTTGACAGAGTTGAGGGCCATGATCAGCTATCACTTTATGTGGTACACCCTATTTAGCAATACGTCGATTATATCGATTTTATTTGTTGTTGTACAGGTTCCAATACCAATAAAGGAGAGCATAGAGGAGCCGTCGGCTAAAATCAACGTGCTACTCCAAGCGTACATATCCCAGCTGAAGCTGGAGGGGTTCGCTCTGATGGCCGACATGGTGTATGTGACGCAGTCCGCTTGCAGACTGTTGAGGGCCATCTTCGAGATTGTTCTGCACAGAGGTAAGGAATAATATCTAAAACATAGGCAATCTAAATGTTAGGTTATGTTAGGTTTCACCCAATGAAAAGGTGACTGACTGACTGATTTCTCAACGCACAGCTCTAATTACTATACGGATCAGTCTGAAATTTGGCATACAGATACCTATAACAAAGTATTTTTTGGAAATTCAACCCCTAAGGAGGTTAAATAATATGGGATTGAAAGTTTGTTAAAAATCCACGCGGATGATGTCGCGGGCATCATATATTAGTCTATACTAATGTAGTAAAACGGAAGAGTTGATTTGTTTGTTTGATTGCGCTAATCTCTAAAAATACCGGTCGGATTTGGAAAAAATATTTTCGAATTTGATAGCCCAATTCTTGAGGAAGGTTATAGGCTATTCAAAATCATGGTACGACCCTTAGGAGCTGAGCAAAAAGAAAGAAAGTAAGAAACGAAGTAATGGTGCGGGCAGGCAATGCGACGCGAAGTCTCTACAAGAGAACTGCATAAAAGAAAAGTAATTTAAGGTTTTTCCCCACAGGCTGGGCGCAACTGGCCGACAAAACCCTAGCCCTGTGTAAGATGGTCGACCGCCGCATGTGGCAGTCGATGTCGCCGCTCAGGCAATTCAAGAAAATGCCGGAAGAGGTTAGTAAAGTGACCCGCAGGCTTAGTACAAATTTGCACATTTTGACAGCATTTACCGACTTCGAGTATCGACTTTACCATCGAAGTAAAATGGACTATACCAAATAGAGTAAAATAAATAGCACGCTTGTATCGTATCGTAAACTCCTCTATTCTCTCATCTATCGATTAATAATATGATCTTCTGTGATAAAGGTGATAAAGAAGCTGGAGAAGAAGAACTTCCCGTGGGAGAAGCTGTACGACCTGGGGCCCAACGAGATCGGCGAGCTGGTACGCGCGCCCAAGCTGGGCAAGATGATCCACAAATACGTGCACCAGTTCCCCAAGCTGGAGCTCAGCACGCACATCCAGCCCGTCACGCGCTCCACCCTGCGCGTGGAGCTGACCATCACCCCCGACTTCCAGTGGGACGACAAGGTGAGAGACTGTGCAAGATGATCCACAAATACGTGCACCAGTTCCCCAAGCTGGAGCTCAGCACGCACATCCAGCCCGTCACGCGCTCCACCCTGCGCGTGGAGCTGACCATCACCCCCGACTTCCAGTGGGACGACAAGGTGAGAGACTGTGCAAGATGATCCACAAATACGTGCACCAGTTCCCCAAGCTGGAGCTCAGCACGCACATCCAGCCCGTCACGCGCTCCACCCTGCGCGTGGAGCTGACCATCACCCCCGACTTCCAGTGGGACGACAAGGTAAAAAAACTTTTTTTTTTTATTCTACCACAAGTTAAGCCCTTGACTGCAATCTCACCTGATGGTAACTGATGATGCAGTCTAAGATGGAAGCGGGCTAACTTGGAAGAGGTATGTATACCCCTTGATCGGTTTCTACACGGCATCGTACCGGAACGCTAAATCGCTTGGCGGCACGGCTTTGCCGGTAGGGTGGTAACCAGCCACGGCTTAAGCCTCCCACCAGACCAGACCAGGGACAATTTAGAAATTATAAAATCCGATATTCCCCCTGCCGAGAATCGAACCCGGGACCTCCCACTTATAAGACCACAGCGCTCACCACTGCGCCAGGGAGGTCGTCAAACTGTCTAAAAGTGTCAATTTTTTAAACCTAATTGAAGAATTATAGCTGACGCCTATGATGACTTGGTGCGCGTGGATTTAGGTTTTTCGAAAACCCCGTGGGTACACTTGGGAACGTGAGATTTTCGGACTAAAAAGTAGCCTGTGTCCATCTTAAGGATGCAGGCAATCTGTATGCTATGCTTCGTCAAGATCCGTTGAGATGTGAAAAGACAAGCTGGGCAATGATCCACAAATACGTGCACCAGTTCCGCAAGCTGGAGCTCAGCACGTACATCCAGCCCACCCACGCATAGAGTGGTCAGCTCCACGCGTAGTGTGGAACTGACCACCGGACCTCCAGTGGGACGATAAGTTAAGAAACTGATAAAAAAATTTGCAACAAAGGTGGTATTAGCAGGCCTCAAATGTATGAGAGTTCCACCCCCATTTAAAGGTTGGAAAAGCTTTGTCATAACTTTCAAATTGGAACTTAAATTCCAGCCAAGACCAGTCTGAGACCAAGTGAGACCAACCCTCTGAGACTGTGGTGATTGGTTGAATTCATACTATTCATTTGCATTAAAGACTGTTAATTAAGTTATATTTTGGTGTGGCTAATACGGAATACCCGTTCTGCAGATCCACGGTCAATCGGAGGCGTTCTGGATCCTCGTGGAGGACGTGGACTCGGAGGTGATCCTGCACCATGAATACTTCCTACTCAAGCAGAAGTACTGCCGCGACGAGCACCAAGTCAAGCTGTTCGTGCCCGTGTTTGAGCCGCTGCCGCCGCAGTACTTCCTGAGGGTTGTCTCCGACAGGTGAGCCGTCAAGCTTCTGGAATGTTCTACTCTTGCATAGATCCTGCTCAAGCAGAAGTAAGATCACCTGGTCAAGCTGTTCGTGCCCGTGTTCGAGCCCCTGCCGCCGCAGTACTTCCTGAGGGTTGTCTCCGACAGGTGAGCCGTCAAGCTTCTGGAATGTTCTACTCTTGCATAGATCCTGCTCAAGCAGAAGTAAGTGCACCTGGTCAAGCTGTTCGTGCCCGTGTTCGAGCCCCTGCCGCCGCAGTACTTCCTGAGGGTTGTCTCCGACAGGTGAGCCGTCAAGCTTCTGGAATGTTCTACTCTTGCATAGATCCTGCTCAAGCAGAAGTAAGATCACCTGGTCAAGCTGTTCGTGCCCGTGTTCGAGCCCCTGCCGCCGCAGTACTTCCTGAGGGTTGTCTCCGACAGGTGAGCCGTCTAGCTTCTGGAATGTTCTACTCTTGCATAGATCCTGCTCAAGCAGAATTAAGTGCACCTGGTCAAGCTGTTCGTGCCCGTGTTCGAGCCCCTGCCGCCGCAGTACTTCCTGAGGGTTGTCTCCGACAGGTGAGCCGTCAAGCTTCTGGAATGTTCTACTCTTGCATAGATCCTGCTCAAGCAGAAGTAAGATCACCTGGTCAAGCTGTTCGTGCCCGTGTTCGAGCCCCTGCCGCCGCAGTACTTCCTGAGGGTTGTCTCCGACAGGTGAGCCGTCAAGCTTCTGGAATGTTCTACTCTTGCATAGATCCTGCTCAAGCAGCTGTAAGTGCACCTGGTCAAGCTGTTCGTGCCCGTGTTCGAGCCCCTGCCGCCGCAGTACTTCCTGAGGGTTGTCTCCGACAGGTGAGCCGTCGAGCTTCTTGAATGTTCTACTCTTGCATAGATCCTGCTCAAGCAGAAGTAAGAGCACCTGGTCAAGCTGTTCGTGCCCCTGTTCGAGCCGCTGCCGCCGCAGTACTTCCTGAGGGTTGTCTCCGACAGGTGAGCCGTCAAGCTTCTGGAATGTTCTACTCTTGCATAGATCCTGCTCAAGCAGAAGTAAGATCACCTGGTCAAGCTGTTCGTGCCCGTGTTCGAGCCCCTGCCGCCGCAGTACTTCCTGAGGGTTGTCTCCGACAGGTGAGCCGTCAAGCTTCTGGAATGTTCTACTCTTGCATAGATCCTGCTCAAGCAGAATTAAGTGCACCTGGTCAAGCTGTTCGTGCCCGTGTTCGAGCCCCTGCCGCCGCAGTACTTCCTGAGGGTTGTCTCCGACAGGTGAGCCGTCAAGCTTCTGGAATGTTCTACTCTTGCATAGATCCTGCTCAAGCAGAAGTAAGATCACCTGGTCAAGCTGTTCGTGCCCGTGTTCGAGCCCCTGCCGCCGCAGTACTTCCTGAGGGTTGTCTCCGACAGGTGAGCCGTCAAGCTTCTGGAATGTTCTACTCTTGCATAGATCCTGCTCAAGCAGAAGTAAGATCACCTGGTCAAGCTGTTCGTGCCCGTGTTCGAGCCCCTGCCGCCGCAGTACTTCCTGAGGGCTGTCTCCGACAGGTGAGCCGTCAAGCTTCTGGAATGTTCTACTCTTGCATAGATCCTGCTCAAGCAGCTGTAAGTGCACCTGGTCAAGCTGTTCGTGCCCGTGTTCGAGCCCCTGCCGCCGCAGTACTTCCTGAGGGTTGTCTCCGACAGGTGAGCCGTCGAGCTTCTTGAATGTTCTACTCTTGCATAGATCCTGCTCAAGCAGAAGTAAGAGCACCTGGTCAAGCTGTTCGTGCCCGTGTTCGAGCCGCTGCCGCCGCAGTACTTCCTGAGGGTTGTCTCCGACAGGTGAGCCGTCGAGCTTCTTGAATGTTCTACTCTTGCATAGATCCTGCTCAAGCAGAAGTAAGAGCACCTGGTCAAGCTGTTCGTGCCCGTGTTCGAGCCGCTGCCGCCGCAGTACTTCCTGAGGGTTGTCTCCGACAGGTGAGCCGTCAAGCTTCTGGAATGTTCTACTCTTGCATAGATCCTGCTCAAGCAGAAGTAAGATCACCTGGTCAAGCTGTTCGTGCCCGTGTTCGAGCCCCTGCCGCCGCAGTACTTCCTGAGGGTTGTCTCCGACAGGTGAGCCGTCGAGCTTCTGGAATGTTCTACTCTTGCATAGATCCTGCTCAAGTAGAAGTAAGTGCACCTGGTCAAGCTGTTCGTGCCCGTGTTCGAGCCTCTGCCGCCGCAGTACTTCCTGAGGGTTGTCTCCGACAGGTGAGCCGTCAAGCTTCTGGAATGTTCTACTCTTGCATAGATCCTGCTCAAGCAGCTGTAAGTGCACCTGGTCAAGCTGTTCGTGCCCGTGTTCGAGCCCCTGCCGCCGCAGTACTTCCTGAGGGTTGTCTCCGACAGGTGAGCCGTCGAGCTTCTTGAATGTTCTACTCTTGCATAGATCCTGCTCAAGCAGAAGTAAGAGCACCTGGTCAAGCTGTTCGTGCCCGTGTTCGAGCCGCTGCCGCCGCAGTACTTCCTGAGGGTTGTCTCCGACAGGTGAGCCGTCAAGCTTCTGGAATGTTCTACTCTTGCATAGATCCTGCTCAAGCAGAAGTAAGATCACCTGGTCAAGCTGTTCGTGCCCGTGTTCGAGCCACTGCCGCCGCAGTACTTCCTGAGGGTTGTCTCCGACAGGTGAGCCGTCAAGCTTCTGGAATGTTCTACTCTTGCATAGATCCTGCTCAAGTAGAAGTAAGTGCACCTGGTCAAGCTGTTCGTGCCCGTGTTCGAGCCTCTGCCGCCGCAGTACTTCCTGAGGGTTGTCTCCGACAGGTGAGCCGTCAAGCTTCTGGAATGTTCTACTCTTGCATAGATCCTGCTCAAGCAGCTGTAAGTGCACCTGGTCAAGCTGTTCGTGCCCGTGTTCGAGCCTCTGCCGCCGCAGTACTTCCTGAGGGTTGTCTCCGACAGGTGAGTCATTGAGCTTCTGGAATGTTCTACTCTTGCATAGATCCTGCTCAAGTAGAAGTAAGATCACCTGGTCAAGCTGTTCGTGCCCGTGTTCGAGCCCCTGCCGCCGCAGTACTTCCTGAGGGTTGTCTCCGACAGGTGAGCCGTCGAGCTTCTGGAATGTTCTACTCTTGCATAGATCCTGCTCAAGCAGAAGTAAGAACACCTGGTCAAGCTGTTCGTGCCCGTGTTCGAGCCCCTGCCGCCGCAATACTTCCTGAGGGTTGTCTCCGACAGGTGAGTCATTGAGCTTCTGGAATGTTCTACTCTTGCATAGATCCTACTCAAGCAGCTGTAAGTGCACCTGGTCAAGCTGTTCGTGCCCGTGTTCGAGCCCCTGCGCCGCAGTACTTCCTGAGGGTTGTCTCCGACAGGTGAGCCGTCGAGCTTCTTGAATGTTCTACTCTTGCATAGATCCTGCTCAAGCAGAAGTAAGAGCACCTGGTCAAGCTGTTCGTGCCCGTGTTCGAGCCGCTGCCGCCGCAGTACTTCCTGAGGGTTGTCTCCGACAGGTGAGCCGTCAAGCTTCTGGAATGTTCTACTCTTGCATAGATCCTGCTCAAGCAGAAGTAAGATCACCTGGTCAAGCTGTTCGTGCCCGTGTTCGAGCCTCTGCCGCTGCAGTACTTCCTGAGGGTTGTCTCCGATAGGTGAGCCGTCAAGCTTCTGGAATGTTCTACTCTTGCATAGATCCTGCTCAAGCAGAAGTAAGATCACCTGGTCAAGCTGTTCGTGCCCGTGTTCGAGCCGCTGCCGCCGCAGTACTTCCTGAGGGTTGTCTCCGACAGGTGAGCCGTCGAGCTTCTGGAATGTTCTACTCTTGCACAGATCCTGCTCAAGCAGAAGTAAGAGCACCTGGTCAAGCTGTTCGTGCCCGTGTTCGAGCCGCTGCCGCCGCAGTACTTCCTGAGGGTTTTCTCCGACAGGTGAACCGTCGAGCTTCTAGAATATTCCACTCCTAGATAGTTCCTCTTCAGTAGATGTACTGCCACAACGAGCACTACCAACAAACCAGAGCCTAGAACCGAAGCTGTTTGGGTCAAGCCTTTGCCCCAATAATGGCGTGGCTTAACTAATTCTTTCCTCAAAGTTACTGCTCAGCACTTGAATCCCCAGGACTTTTTGGCAGTTGTTTAAAAAGTGCTCGAGCATGGGATCCTCATAGTTCCAGGGTCTCTCCAAGAGGCGCATCGTCAAGGTCTTTTTTTTGTCGTGGTGTAATAGAATAGAATAGAATAGAAAAGTTTTTTATTCAAATAAACTTTTACAAGTACTTTTGATTAGTCAAACGAAGATACCACTGGTTCGGAATGCCATTCCAACCGAGCCAGCCAAAGAACCAGCAAGAAACTCGGCGGTTGCTCTTTTCCAAATTTACAATATTTTGTTAAGTACATGATTGAATTGCCGTCTCGCGCATTGCTGGAACGAGTCGAATCCACGCCTTTTTATCATTTATATAAATAATCTTCAATTTTATTCAGATAAGATTTCACAAGCGCTTACGAATCGACAAATGAATCTACCACAGGTTCGGAATGGTGCTTACAATTCCACACGTGAAGAAGGGCGACAAAAGTAGCCCCATTTCCGACAAGCTCTGGAAAAGCTTTATGGCTACCCCCGTTCTTTGGGCAGAACGGAGGTTATGTGGAACTCCCCCCGAATGGGGAAACCACCACAGCATGTACCTCTTGCTGGCTATGCTGGACGCCTGGGGAACATGATGTATACGTCCCAGGCGATCGTCAAGGTCTATGTAATGTGTTCCAGGTGGATAGCGGCGGAGACCCAGCTGCCGGTGTCGTTCCGGCACCTGATCCTGCCGGAGAAGAACCTGCCGCCCACCGAGCTGCTGGACCTGCAGCCGCTGCCCATCTCCGCGCTGCGCAACGCCAAGTACGAGGAGCTGTACGCCGACACCTTCCCGCAGTTCAACCCCGTGCAGACGCAGGTACACCACCACACCCAACCCCTCCGACACTGTACTAATAGGGTATTTGACAACATTGAAAATATACTATTGATTGTGGTCATCTTATCAGATAATAGCCTAAAAAAGACATATTTCACTCAATCAAACTAAAATTTTACGCGATATTTTGCACGAAATAAAACAATAATTTTTGAAATTTTATCAGGAACGTGAACGCTCTGGGATTGTTTGTGACGTCACTCGATTGCACGTAACTTGGTTGTTATAATTGAAGTTTATCAAGTCAACCGAAACTAAACTTTATACATGAAAGAATAAGATTGATATTAAAATGAGTAGGTATAACAATTTACAACATTACGATACAGCAGTCGCCTTGCGTAGCGTCTCTGTCGCACGCACCGAGTTCCGAAAAGGAGCGAGCGAGAGAAGTGACTTGCATAGCGATTTGTGACGTCACGCGTATCATGTGATCAGAAATGTCGTTTTTGGCGTGGTTTTCAAAACTTAAACTTTATCATTGATTTAATTCTTAATACTGTAGATATTGCGAAAAATATCAATGTAGTGTGTTTTAATAAGTAATAAAGAATAATTTAAAACAATTTCCAAAAATTAGTCAAATACCCTATTACATGACTCTCCTGACTATACCAAAATGCTGTGACATGATGTCATATGAGCGTTACAACCACACCTTCCCGCAGTTCAATCCCGTGCAGACGCAGGTATACTCCACCATTCCCCACCCCTCCAACACTATACTAATGACGACATGATGTCATAATTATGAGCGTTACTCCACTCTGACACTGTACTAATGACACTCCTGACTGTACCAAACTGCTGTGACATGATGTTATATGAGCGTTACACCCCTCCGACACTGTACTAATGACGTTCCTGACTGTACCAAACTGCTGTGACATGATGTCATATGAGCGTTACACCCAGCTTGTTGTTGTTGTTATATGAGCGAACAACCGATCGGGCAAATGACCGAAGGTGCAGAGAGTTGACTCTGCACTTTCGGCCATTTGAGCTCGCCGTGCTTTCCATCTTCACTGTTTTGCCATTGAAAAGTCCATTTGTGTGATCGCAGGTGTTCAACGCGGTCTACAATTCTGATGACAACGTGTTCGTGGGCGCGCCCTCGGGCTCCGGCAAGTCGGTGGTGGCGGAGCTGGCGCTGCTGCGGCTGCTGTCCGTCAACGCGGCCGGGCGCGCCGTGTACCTGCTGCCGAAGGACGCGCTCGCGGACATCGTGTTCGCCGACTGGTACCACAAGTTCGGCACCAGGTTCAACCTGAAGGCGAGTGTCTCCTGAAACTACACTGTATAATTCGCTCACTGGATGTACACAATTAAAAAATAGCTCGATAAACAAATCGAGCGCGAGCTAACTTACAACTGGCGCCATCTATCGGCAAGAAAGCGAGTTATTTAAAAAAATGCGAGGCAGTCTTTTGGGAACGCCGATAGAAGTGAAAACTGGAAGCGTGCGGTGACGATGACGCGTGTGCCTGATACCACACAACGTAATCTGGATGGTATCACCGCTTTGTGGTAGGATTGTACCCCGAATCCGCCACAGTGTGGCTAGCGACCACACTTCAGCCGTAATCTGCCGCAAAGCATCCGTGTGTTCCGGCAGCGAGCTGAAGAGCCAGTCCCCTCCCTCAAAAGCCGGCAACGCATTAGTGGTTCCTCGGGTGCTGCTAATGTTCATTGGCAGCGGTAATCACATGATTTTCGTTCACCCAAAAAGTGCTCAACGCGCCTCAAGAAGTTTTCACTTCAATAGTCTATTTCACAGGTGGTGCAGCTGACAGGCGAGACGGCGACAGACCACAAACTGCTGAACAAGGGACAGATCATCATCACCACTGCCGAGAAATGGGACGTGCTCTCCAGAAGGTGATGTAACTTGACTACAAAAACCCGTTACTGGTTGGCTGACTGGCCGACCGACCGATAAACTGACCGACTGATCTGCCGATAAATCGAGCAACCGATCGACCGATAAACCGACCGATGGACCGACCGATAAACTGACCGACTGATCTACCGATAAATCGAGCGACCGATCGACCGATAAACCGACCGATGGACCGACCTATCGAGAGATTGATTGATTAACCTATGTTTAAGCCAGTGGATGGATCGGGCTCATTATATTATGCAGATAGCTAACATGACCACGATCTACCCACCACCACTACAGCCCTTTAACGTCCCACTGCTGGGCACAGGCCTCCTCTCATAGGAGAGAGGGATTTAGAGCTTAGACCCGCCAAGCTGCTCCAATGGGGGTTGGCGGGCTTTATCGACTATTGTCACATGATAGTGATAATAACCGGAACGATAATCCACGATTTATACTGGCTCGAAATGTCGACATTTCTTTAAATTAATGTATTTGTCAGTATAGGTGGTTGGTTTTAAACATTTTGTTAAAGTAAAAACAACCCTATGACTACAGTGCAAAGCGGCTGGACTCACGTGGACCGCTTGAATCTATCCGATAGGCTTTGTATTGCAAAGTAAATAAACTTATAGTCTGTTCGTTTTCTTACGGTCGCCTTTTGTGTCTAGCCGCCTCCGCCGCGCGGTGTTTTGCCAAAGACACCGCCGTGACTTCAAAGCATGCCGCGAGGGGTGTACAGGCACAAGGGGTTTTGGCGTTTTATACCTACTCATATTTTTTCATTAAAATTCTCTTTCCTTTTTATATTTTTTTATATTCGTATTTTATTACAATATAACCATAAACATAAAATATAATATTCTCATGAACACGGGTCTTCTCTCAAAATGAGAAGGATTTTAACCATAGTCTACCACGCTTGCCAAGTGCGGATTGGCAGACTATTCGGAGATTCTGTTAGAATAGAAAAAAAAATTACAAACAGAAAAAAAGTAATAAAAATAAAAGCAGAATACTAAGAGCACCTGCGCCTGTACCGACACTAAGTTACCGAACGAACTATACTTATTTGTTATACTTGTTAACCCCCGACGCAAAAACGACGGGGTGTTATTATAAGTTTGACGTGTCTGTATGTGTGTATGTGTCTACCGATACGGGTGAACCGATTTGAATGCGGTTTTTTTAAAAGGTGAATTAGTCGAGAGTGTTGTTAGCTATGTTTGAAGGAAATCGGTTCAAGATGGCCGCCGCTACAAAATGACGGATTACATATTTTTTCACGACTCCCTTAATATGGGTATCAAATGAAAGGGCTTGACTAGTAGAATAGCTTTATGCAAATCCAAGATGGCCGTCGTCACAAAATGGCGAATGTCGGGGGGTTTTTAATTTTTAATTTATACTTGTTTGTTACACAGATGGAAAGTCCGCAAGAGCGTCCAGAGCGTGTCTCTCTTCATTGTGGACGCGCTACAGTTGCTCGGTGGAGAGGAAGGGCCGGTTCTAGAGGTGGTCTGTTCGAGGATGCGGTACATTGCCTCGCAGATTGGTGAGCCTATCGAAAGCTTATTATACAATTGAAGATTATATAAACGATAAAAAAGCTTGGATTTAACTCGTTCCAGCAATGCGCGAGACGGCATTTCAATCATGTACATTAATAATAATAATTGTTATAATGTTATTTTTTAAAAAAGAGCAACCGCCTAGTTTCTTACAGGTTCTTCTCGGCTGGAACTGCATTCCGAACCTGTGGTAGACTCAATCGACGATTCAAAAGCACTTGTAAATGTTTATTTGAATAAAAAACTTTTCTATTCTATTCTTACATTTCATTTGAAATGTAAGATTGTTTAAATATTAAGTATTTGTGACGTATTAGAATAAAGGCTTTTTTATTTATTTATTTATTTATTCTATTCTATTCTATTCTATTCTATTCTATTCTATTCTATTCTATTCTATTCTATTCTAAACGTAGCGCTGTTATTATACTACTTGAATACGATACCAATAACCATTTGTCTTATACACACTTGTATACTCTGATTTTTAATTCCGTGGAATTCTGACGTTTCGTAATTCGTTACCAGAGATAAAACAATTCCCACAAAAAAGATAAAAAATTCAAAACTTATGCAAATACAAATCAACTGGCCGCATGTAGATACGACAAATGCCTGACAGACACTTCATGGTGATTATGTCATTCGACTTCCATTTTTGAATAAATTTTTTCAGTGTGCTTCTTTCGTTTTCTATTGCTGTTAGTGTGCACTTTTATTTTTTATTTTATTTTATTTTATTGGTTTGCCAACAGGCGTTCACACATAAATTACAAAAGATCAAACTAAGTCTAATGAAACATTTCAGGTGTGCATCTTTCTAGTTTCCACTCTTGGTGTTTTCTATTTTAGAGCGAAACGACTAATATTATTACGCGGCATATGGCGTTTTATGATGACAGGGAATTAAAGTAGTTCGGGTAAAATCGTACTTCGTAGATGTTAACCCTGTTCTCCATACAAATAACTGATCTGTAAATGACAATGACAGCTGTCAGAATTCCGGGAAATTAGTAATACGGGTATACATTGTGTGATATTTAATTGAAAATTATTACCCAGCAATTATTAACGTTAACAATATCGTATTAACGTTATTATATTGTTAACTAACGTTATCGTATGCCATGGACGTCTCCATACAGCGTGGCGCTTCCTTCTATAAGAATTGAGGCCTGTGCCCAACCGTGGGACGTTAAAGGGCTGTGGTGGTAGTGGTGTATAAATTAAAAGTATTCCATCTATGTGGGCAGGTCGTCCGATCCGCATCGTGGCGCTGTCGCTCCCTCTGGCGGACGCGCGCGACGTGTGGCAGTGGCTCGGCTGCAACGCGAACGGCTCCTTCAACTTCCACCCCAGCGTGCGCCCGCTGCCGCTGGAGCTACACGTGCAGGTGAATACACTGTATTTATTTATTTATTTATTTATTTATTTATTTATTTATTTGACACACAAAACAGCTAGCAACCAAACAAAAATAGCAAATAACAGAACAGAGACCTCAAAACCGGCTGCTCGCCAAAATATGTGTGTACAACTACTTAAAATAAAGAAACAATAAAAATATTCAAGTTAGCTAAATAAAAATAATTGAAATACTTAAGTTTAAAACATATTGCAACAATAATATTTTAGTAAGGGGAATTAGTACTTGCTACGCGAAACAACGCATTTTTTATTTTATTCTTGTAGGGTCCCTCACGAGGGTCAAAAATATCTAGCTCGTCCTGAGCCTTGGATGGCCAGATCGTTGTACAATCTGCACATTCTAACTAAAGGATTATAAAAAGATGTGTTGTTTCTGTATGTATGTAATATGAAAACATTCGAACGCCTACATTGATGCCTGGTGTTTATATTTATGTTTTCTAATAATGCTGAACAGTCCAATTTAAAATGTATAATTTTATGTAATGTCATTAAAAAGCTCATATTACGTCTTAGATAAAGAGGTGTGACTTTAAAGTACTTCGATTTTTTATTACATGGCTTTTGTTCCCCGGGACAGCTGTCGTCATTTTAAATTCAGTCGGCTTTAAATATCGTTGAAAAATTGGTAACGTTAATTCTGCGCAACGGAATTAACGTTAATATTGAAATAACGGTAATCGATTTAATGGTATTTTAAGGTTGAATTTTTTAAAGTTAATTGTCAATTATATTGTTATTTTAATAACGATATTGTGTGAGCTTAAAAGTTCTTTTAATGAGCCTACTTTTCGTGAGCTACGTAAATAGAGTGAATATTGCAAACAATTACATTGTTTGACATTGAAAATTATTGCCCTCAATTAATTATTAACGTTAACAATATCGTATTAACGTTATAAGCTGTGATAGCCTAGTGGTTAGGGCGACCGACTTCTAATCGGAGGTCGTGGGTTCTCGACCCCGGGCACGCATCTCTAACTTTTCGGAGTTATGTGCGTTTTAAGTATTTAAATATCACTTGCTTTAACGGTGAAGGAAAACATCGTGAGGAAACCTGCATGCCTGAGAGTTCTCCACAACGTTCTCAAAGGTGTGTGAAGTCTGCCAATCCGCTTGGTCAGCGTGGTAGACTATGGCCAAAACCCTTCTCACTCTTGAGAGTGCTCGTGCTCTGTAGTGAGCCGGTAATGGGTTGATTATGATGATCAACGTTATTATATTGTTAACTAACGTTATCGTATGCCATGGACGTCTCCATACAATCCCATTCATTTAACTTCCCTGTTAAATCTTCACCCTAGAAATGATATGCAAACAGTGTGTGACTTATGTTCACTCAACCGCCAAAAAGATCTACACTGACTATACTGTCTTGTACTTCAGCGAAAAAACCGTGCGTGGTTTCAGATGAGGTTTCAAAGGCTTAAATTATTTCAGGGTTTCAACATATCGCACGCGGCCTCCCGCCTCGCGGCCATGACCAAGCCCATATACAACAGCGTCATCCGACACGCGGGCTCCAAGCCTGCCGCAGTCTTCGTACCTTCGAGAAGACACGCCAGGCTGCTGGCCGCGGACCTACTAGCCTTGGCCGCTGCCCACGGCAACCCCACGAGGTTCCTGCACGCCAGGCCCGACCTCGTGCAGCCGTTCCTCAAGAAGATCCAGGATAAGGTGAGGAATCACGAGTGTAGTACTACAGGTTCAGGCTAGATCTGCTACCATCTTCGTATCTTCGAGAAGACACGCCAGGCTGCTGGCCGCGGACCTTCTAGCCTTGGCCGCTGCCCACGGTAACCCCACGAGGTTCCTGCACGCCACGCCCGACCTCGTGCAGCCGTTCCTCAAGAAGATCCAGGAGAAGGTGAGGAATGACGAGTGTACTACTGCAGGTTCACGAGGGAAGAATCGGCTGGTGTTGCTAGTCTTAAACCTGCCGCAGTCTTCGTACCTTCGAGAAGACACGCCAGGCTGCTGGCCGCGGACCTTCTAGCCTTGGCCGCTGCCCACGGTAACCCCACTAGGTTCCTGCACGCCAGGCCCGACCTCGTGCAGCCGTTCCTCAAGAAGATCCAGGAGAAGGTGAGGAATGACGAGTGTACTACTGCAGGTTCACGAGGGAAGAATCGGCTGGTGTTGCTAGTCTTAAACCTGCCGCAGTCTTCGTACCTTCGAGAAGACACGCCAGGCTGCTGGCCGCGGACCTTCTAGCCTTGGCCGCTGCCCACGGTAACCCCACGAGGTTCCTGCACGCCACGCCCGACCTCGTGCAGCCGTTCCTCAAGAAGATCCAGGAGAAGGTGAGGAATGACGAGTGTACTACTGCAGGTTCACGAGGGAAGAATCGGCTGGTGTTGCTAGTCTTAAACCTGCCGCAGTCTTCGTACCTTCGAGAAGACACGCCAGGCTGCTGGCCGCGGACCTTCTAGCCTTGGCCGCTGCCCACGGTAACCCCACTAGGTTCCTGCACGCCAGGCCCGACCTCGTGCAGCCGTTCCTCAAGAAGATCCAGGAGAAGGTGAGGAATGACGAGTGTACTACTGCAGGTTCACGAGGGAAGAATCGGCTGGTGTTGCTAGTCTTAAACCTGCCGCAGTCTTCGTACCTTCGAGAAGACACGCCAGGCTGCTGGCCGCGGACCTTCTAGCCTTGGCCGCTGCCCACGGTAACCCCACTAGGTTCCTGCACGCCAGGCCCGACCTCGTGCAGCCGTTCCTCAAGAAGATCCAGGAGAAGGTGAGGAAGGACGAGTGTACTACTGCAGGTTCACGAGGGAAGAATCGGCTGGTGTTGCTAGTCTGAAACCTGCCGCAGTCTTCGTACCTTCGAGAAGACACGCCAGGCTGCTGGCCGCGGACCTTCTAGCCTTGGCCGCTGCCCACGGTAACCCCACTAGGTTCCTGCACGCCAGGCCCGACCTCGTGCAGCCGTTCCTCAAGAAGATCCAGGATAAGATGAGGAGTGACGAGTGTACTACTGTAGGTTCAGGAGGGAAGAATTGGCTGGTGTCTTGCTAGTCTTAAACCTGGTGCAGTCTTCGTACCTTCGAGAAGACACGCCAAGCTGCTGGTCGCGGACCTTCTGGCCTTGGCGGCTGCGCACGGCAACCCCACGAGGTTCCTGCACGTCAGGCCCGACTTCGTGCAGCCGTTCCTCAAGAAGATCCAGTATAAGGTGAGGAATGAGGAGTGTACTACTGTAGGTGCACGAGGGAAAAATCGGCTAGTGTCTTGCTAGTCTTAAACCTGCTGCAGTCTTCGTACCTTTGAGAAGACACGCCAGGCTGCTGGCCGCGGACCTTCTAGCCTTGGCGGCTACGCACGGCAACTCCACGAGGTTCCTGCACGCCACGCCCGACCTCGTGCAGCCGTTCCTCAAGAACATCCAGGATAAGGTGAGGAATGAGGGGTGTACTACTGTAGATTCAGCAGGTGGTGATCGGCTGGTGTTTTTCTAGGCAAAAACTAGCTGGTGTCTTGCTAGGCCTACATCTGATGTAGTCTTCGTACCTTCCAGAAGACACTAAGCTCTTGGCAGCAGTACCTGATGATCGTGGCGGCTGCAAGGACAAATGCGAATTCTTTTCCCTTTAGCTAAGTATTTTATTGAAAGTATAATTTTGTCGAAATGTTTTAAAAGGCTACCTTCCCTCACAGATGCTTCGAGAGACTCTATCGGCTGGTGTGGCGTACCTGCACGAGGGCGTGTCGGCGGGCGACCGGCGCGCGGCGCAGCAGCTGCTGGAGTCGGGCGCGGCGCAGCTGTGCGTGGTGGCCGCGGAGCTCGCGTTCGCGTTCGCCGCGCACGTGCACACCGTCATCATCGCCGACACGCACGTGTGAGTACTGTACAACCCCCGTCACGTAAGTCGACCGGTCGACCGGCACGAGGGCGTGTCGGCGGGCGACCGGCGCGCGGCGCAGCAGCTGCTGGAGTCGGGCGCGGCGCAGCTGTGCGTGGTGGCCGCGGAGCTCGCGTTCGCGTTCGCCGCGCACGTGCACACCGTCATCATCGCCGACACGCACGTGTGAGTACTGTACAACCCCCGTCACGTAAGTCGACCGGTCGACCGGCACGAGGGCGTGTCGGCGGGCGACCGGCGCGCGGCGCAGCAGCTGCTGGAGTCGGGCGCGGCGCAGCTGTGCGTGGTGGCCGCGGAGCTCGCGTTCGCGTTCGCCGCGCACGTGCACACCGTCATCATCGCCGACACGCACGTGTGAGTACTGTACAACCCCCGTCACGTAAGTCGACCGGTCGACCGGCACGAGGGCGTGTCGGCGGGCGACCGGCGCGCGGCGCAGCAGCTGCTGGAGTCGGGCGCGGCGCAGCTGTGCGTGGTGGCCGCGGAGCTCGCGTTCGCGTTCGCCGCGCACGTGCACACCGTCATCATCGCCGACACGCACGTGTGAGTACTGTACAACCCCCGTCACGTAAGTCGACCGGTCGACCGGCACGAGGGCGTGTCGGCGGGCGACCGGCGCGCGGCGCAGCAGCTGCTGGAGTCGGGCGCGGCGCAGCTGTGCGTGGTGGCCGCGGAGCTCGCGTTCGCGTTCGCCGCGCACGTGCACACCGTCATCATCGCCGACACGCACGTGTGAGTACTGTACAACCCCCGTCACGTAAGTCGACCGGTCGACCGGCACGAGGGCGTGTCGGCGGGCGACCGGCGCGCGGCGCAGCAGCTGCTGGAGTCGGGCGCGGCGCAGCTGTGCGTGGTGGCCGCGGAGCTCGCGTTCGCGTTCGCCGCGCACGTGCACACCGTCATCATCGCCGACACGCACGTGTGAGTACTGTACAACCCCCGTCACGTAAGTCGACCGGTCGACCGGCACGAGGGCGTGTCGGCGGGCGACCGGCGCGCGGCGCAGCAGCTGCTGGAGTCGGGCGCGGCGCAGCTGTGCGTGGTGGCCGCGGAGCTCGCGTTCGCGTTCGCCGCGCACGTGCACACCGTCATCATCGCCGACACGCACGTGTGAGTACTGTACAACCCCCGTCACGTAAGTCGACCGGTCGACCGGCACGAGGGCGTGTCGGCGGGCGACCGGCGCGCGGCGCAGCAGCTGCTGGAGTCGGGCGCGGCGCAGCTGTGCGTGGTGGCCGCGGAGCTCGCGTTCGCGTTCGCCGCGCACGTGCACACCGTCATCATCGCCGACACGCACGTGTGAGTACTGTACAACCCCCGTCACGTAAGTCGACCGGTCGACCGGCACGAGGGCGTGTCGGCGGGCGACCGGCGCGCGGCGCAGCAGCTGCTGGAGTCGGGCGCGGCGCAGCTGTGCGTGGTGGCCGCGGAGCTCGCGTTCGCGTTCGCCGCGCACGTGCACACCGTCATCATCGCCGACACGCACGTGTGAGTACTGTACAACCCCCGTCACGTAAGTCGACCGGTCGACCGGCACGAGGGCGTGTCGGCGGGCGACCGGCGCGCGGCGCAGCAGCTGCTGGAGTCGGGCGCGGCGCAGCTGTGCGTGGTGGCCGCGGAGCTCGCGTTCGCGTTCGCCGCGCACGTGCACACCGTCATCATCGCCGACACGCACGTGTGAGTACTGTACAACCCCCGTCACGTAAGTCGACCGGTCGACCGGCACGAGGGCGTGTCGGCGGGCGACCGGCGCGCGGCGCAGCAGCTGCTGGAGTCGGGCGCGGCGCAGCTGTGCGTGGTGGCCGCGGAGCTCGCGTTCGCGTTCGCCGCGCACGTGCACACCGTCATCATCGCCGACACGCACGTGTGAGTACTGTACAACCCCCGTCACGTAAGTCGACCGGTCGACCGGCACGAGGGCGTGTCGGCGGGCGACCGGCGCGCGGCGCAGCAGCTGCTGGAGTCGGGCGCGGCGCAGCTGTGCGTGGTGGCCGCGGAGCTCGCGTTCGCGTTCGCCGCGCACGTGCACACCGTCATCATCGCCGACACGCACGTGTGAGTACTGTACAACCCCCGTCACGTAAGTCGACCGGTCGACCGGCACGAGGGCGTGTCGGCGGGCGACCGGCGCGCGGCGCAGCAGCTGCTGGAGTCGGGCGCGGCGCAGCTGTGCGTGGTGGCCGCGGAGCTCGCGTTCGCGTTCGCCGCGCACGTGCACACCGTCATCATCGCCGACACGCACGTGTGAGTACTGTACAACCCCCGTCACGTAAGTCGACCGGTCGACCGGCACGAGGGCGTGTCGGCGGGCGACCGGCGCGCGGCGCAGCAGCTGCTGGAGTCGGGCGCGGCGCAGCTGTGCGTGGTGGCCGCGGAGCTCGCGTTCGCGTTCGCCGCGCACGTGCACACCGTCATCATCGCCGACACGCACGTGTGAGTACTGTACAACCCCCGTCACGTAAGTCGACCGGTCGACCGGCACGAGGGCGTGTCGGCGGGCGACCGGCGCGCGGCGCAGCAGCTGCTGGAGTCGGGCGCGGCGCAGCTGTGCGTGGTGGCCGCGGAGCTCGCGTTCGCGTTCGCCGCGCACGTGCACACCGTCATCATCGCCGACACGCACGTGTGAGTACTGTACAACCCCCGTCACGTAAGTCGACCGGTCGACCGGCACGAGGGCGTGTCGGCGGGCGACCGGCGCGCGGCGCAGCAGCTGCTGGAGTCGGGCGCGGCGCAGCTGTGCGTGGTGGCCGCGGAGCTCGCGTTCGCGTTCGCCGCGCACGTGCACACCGTCATCATCGCCGACACGCACGTGTGAGTACTGTACAACCCCCGTCACGTAAGTCGACCGGTCGACCGGCACGAGGGCGTGTCGGCGGGCGACCGGCGCGCGGCGCAGCAGCTGCTGGAGTCGGGCGCGGCGCAGCTGTGCGTGGTGGCCGCGGAGCTCGCGTTCGCGTTCGCCGCGCACGTGCACACCGTCATCATCGCCGACACGCACGTGTGAGTACTGTACAACCCCCGTCACGTAAGTCGACCGGTCGACCGGCACGAGGGCGTGTCGGCGGGCGACCGGCGCGCGGCGCAGCAGCTGCTGGAGTCGGGCGCGGCGCAGCTGTGCGTGGTGGCCGCGGAGCTCGCGTTCGCGTTCGCCGCGCACGTGCACACCGTCATCATCGCCGACACGCACGTGTGAGTACTGTACAACCCCCGTCACGTAAGTCGACCGGTCGACCGGCACGAGGGCGTGTCGGCGGGCGACCGGCGCGCGGCGCAGCAGCTGCTGGAGTCGGGCGCGGCGCAGCTGTGCGTGGTGGCCGCGGAGCTCGCGTTCGCGTTCGCCGCGCACGTGCACACCGTCATCATCGCCGACACGCACGTGTGAGTACTGTACAACCCCCGTCACGTAAGTCGACCGGTGACCTTCAAGTGCGCGCAGTGTCGTACGAGTGAGCGGGACACAATACGACTGGAGAGCCAATCAGCGCTTACGAGGGATCCGCGAGAGCTAATCAGTGCTTACGAACGATCCCCACGCCCTCCTCGCGACCCCCTCACACCCCGAGATACCTTATTTTTCACTTCTTTGAAAATGAGGTAAGTTGAAGGTCATCCTGTCGACTTATTTTCCGTGACTCATAGACGCACGCAATTTTTTTTTACGTATGTTCCCCGATTATTCAAAAACGCTTGGATCGTTTTGGAAATTTTTTCTTTTGTTTGAAAGGGTATACATCCCAGGTGGTCACCACAGTCATCAGGTCAGCATCTGATGACGGGATCCTGGAGTAATTTCAGATTGTGTGGTGTACTGGAGTCGGTTAATTTTTGTTAAAATATAGCTGGTAAACAAGTGCCCTCGTACGTCAGGTACAACGGCAAGCTGCACTGCTACGAGCAGTACCCCATCACGACGGTGCTGCAGATGCTGGGCCGCGCGTGCCGCCCGCTGGAGGACGAGCACGCGGTCGGCGTGCTCATGTGCGCCGCGCACCACAAGACCTTCTTCACCAAGCTGCTCAACGACTGCCTGCCGCTCGAGGTGACGTACGCATACGCACACACACACAGACACGCGCGTGCCGCCCGCTGGAGGACGAGCACGCGGTCGGCGTGCTCATGTGCGCCGCGCACCACAAGACCTTCTTCACCAAGCTGCTCAACGACTGCCTGCCGCTCGAGGTGACGTACGCATACACACACACAGACACGCGCGTGCCGCCCGCTGGAGGACGAGCACGCGGTCGGCGTGCTCATGTGCGCCGCGCACCACAAGACCTTCTTCACCAAGCTGCTCAACGACTGCCTGCCGCTCGAGGTGACGTACGCATACGCACACACACACAGACACGCGCGTGCCGCCCGCTGGAGGACGAGCACGCGGTCGGCGTGCTCATGTGCGCCGCGCACCACAAGACCTTCTTCACCAAGCTGCTCAACGACTGCCTGCCGCTCGAGGTGACGTACGCATACACACACACAGACACGCGCGTGCCGCCCGCTGGAGGACGAGCACGCGGTCGGCGTGCTCATGTGCGCCGCGCACCACAAGACCTTCTTCACCAAGCTGCTCAACGACTGCCTGCCGCTCGAGGTGACGTACGCATACACACACACAGACACGCGCGTGCCGCCCGCTGGAGGACGAGCACGCGGTCGGCGTGCTCATGTGCGCCGCGCACCACAAGACCTTCTTCACCAAGCTGCTCAACGACTGCCTGCCGCTCGAGGTGACGTACGCACACGCACACGCCCCCGTACGCACGCACGTAGCTACGTGCAAATGCATGCAAATACGCAAAGCGCGCGCACCTAAACACATGAACGCGTGTGGTGCGTAAGTGCAAACGCAAACACATGCACGCACGCAGTAATATACTTTTACCCATACTTTAATGCGATGAGAATAAAAAAAACCATATTCAACTATATTCAATTTCTGTCTTGCTCTGTGTAAGACGCACGCGATCGAGACGGAAATAGAAAATGGCGGTTCAAATTCCTATTGTTACTTTAATCGTACACATCATATTATACACACCCATTCATATAAGTATGCATATTTTCGTGCGTTCATTACGTTATTAAATCATCACTTTTTAAATAATCAAATAACTTGTTCGTTTTGTACAGAGCCACCTGGACCACCGTCTGCACGACCACATCAACGCGGAGATCGTCACCAAGACCATAGAGAACAAACAGGATGCGGTAGACTACCTCACGTGGACCTTCCTCTACCGCCGCCTCACGCAGAACCCCAACTACTACAACCTGCAGGGGGTCACGCACAGGTCACACTCTATTATGCCCAGTCAATCTACGAAAAATAAAAATAAAATCTCTTATAGTTTTGGAAATTGGCCTAAAGTGTACTATGGGCCTTCCTCTATAACATATCCAAAACCTCCATATGGCGGGGGGGGTGCGGAACCGGTCGCCATTTTGAATTATAGGTCCCTTTTTTCAGTTTTTTGCACATATCTCGAAAGCCTCTACTTCTACTTTAAATAGAATTTGCTACAAATTTGATTCCATTCATTTTTACTCTAAGGTTATTACTTTAGGAGCTACAGGGTGTTTAAGCTAACAGAGAGATAAAAAATAATATTCACTATCGCTCACATTTTTAGTTTACAATAAGGAAGCTCATAGTCATCAACCGACCCAACATAAAAACTGGCCAAGTGCTAGTCGGACTGACACACCGACTGACACTGTTACAGTTTTATTATATTATAGATTTAAATAGTACATTGTGATACAAGGGTGGAATGTTGGTTATTGCAAACGAGCTGTCATTAACAAGCCCGAACCGAAGGTGAGGGTTTTTAATGTCACGAGTTTGCAATAACCGATACACCCGTGTATCACACGACGTTTTTCAATACAGTTGTGGGAAATAGTAAAAAAACAAATCGAAGAATCAAATGTTTATTTCAACATACATACCTATGTACGTACGTACCTATCTTTGTCGGAATCTTGGGGGCAAAATTCCATCTTGCGTAATTTTTGCCCCAGATAAAATATCAGGTGGAGTTAATTCCATAATATCACTTGTACTTGAACTCATATTTACAAAAAATAATCAATTTATCACACAAAAAATGAAAACTTTCAGAAAATGGCGCGTTTTAGCAACTGGACATTTTAAAACGAAACTAGGCAACGGTCTACGCGTATACAGCCTATTCGATTTTTGAGATATGTTAATGTTATTAAATTAAGAATGGTAATTAAATATATAATTAATTATAATAAACAAACATTTAAAAGAATTTTGAGAATTCAATGCTAAGACGTACGCATTTATTGATTTTTTCTCGTATAAAATCTATCCGATTTTATTCTATGTATGAAAACTCCTTGCTACTAAACTTTTTAAATTGACTTATAAATTTAAAAATAAACTGCAAAACAAAATGATCGAGCTCGTAAAACAAAAGTCACGACCGCGTAAAACAAAACATGCCTGTGCAAAAGATTTAATTTTCGAATCATAACTATAGCCTCTGAAAGTACGCCATGTTAAACAACTGTATTGAAAAAAATATTGGAATTTTGTCCATTCTAAAATTCTTTGTCTTCTTTCGAATGATAAAGAGAAAGAGGGAAATCAGTGTTTTTCACCCGCTAACAAAACTTTAATATTTAAATAAGGCCATAATATGGTCGTCGTTGCCTCTACGTAGTTATCCGATAGACGTCTACTGCTGGTCTTAGGTCTGCTGGACGGACAGGTGTTCAGAAGACTGTATCATGTAGGTACTCAGGATTTGCTGCATGGGAGCCATTTTACGATTCACAATCAATCTTACTATGGTAAGGGTTCCGTACCATAGAGCAAAAAGAAAAGTTTATTGTATGGAAATTCCTTTAAATTTCAAATTTATTTTATTTTCATTATTTTGTGCTTATAGAGACTATAATGATACTCACTCTCTGAAAATTCCAAATATCTACCTATAACGGTTTAAGAAATACAGCGATTGTTAAGGTCAAGCAAATAACGCCGAAAAAATCATGTTTCTTGTATGAGGACCCCTTTAATTTTAAACTACTGAACATTATACCTTGAATGATATTATACTGAACATTATACCTTAGTATTCAGAATTTCGTATGTTTTTATGAGGCTTGTTAAAATGTGAGCGTGTATACAGACATCTGTCGGACCACCTGTCGGAGCTGGTGGAGACGACGCTCACGGACCTGGAGCAGTCCAAGTGCATCGCCATCGAGGACGAGATGGACGTGCAGCCGCTCAACCTGGGCATGATCGCCTCCTACTACTACATCAACTACACCACCATAGGTGAGTTCTATACCTCTACTGTACGTGACTGTATAGTCTGTTCATTTACTTACGGTCACCTTTGATCGCGCCGCCTCGGCACGCGCGGCGTCTTGTCAAAGGGACCGCCTGCGACTTCAAAAGATGCCGCGCGGGGTGTACAGGTACAAGGGGTTTTGGCGTTTTATACTTACTCATATTTTTATATTAAAATTATTCTCTTTCTTTTTTATATTTTTTTATATTCGTATTTTAGTACAATATAACCATAAACATAAAGTATAATATCATGAACACGGGTCTTCTCTCAAAATGAGAAGGATTTTAACCATAGCCAATCCACACTTGGCCAGCGTACCACGCTGGCCACGTGTGGATTGGCAGACTATTCGGAGATTCTGTTAGAATAGAAAAAAAATTACAAACAGTAAAAAAATAATAAAAATAAAAGCAGAATACTAAGAGCACCTGCGCCTGTACCGACACTATGTTGCCGAACAAACTATACATTATATCCTATCTACAAGTTAGTGTGGTTATCAGAGGCTTCATTTATCCGTTAGTGCATAATAGAGAGTCTAAAATTGACTAGATATAAAACGTTACGCCCATTCCCACAAACAACTTTCGAACCTTCTTGAGGCGTAGTTGAGGAATCGGGAACCTATTTCTCTACCTCTACTGTAACCTGTTCGCTGAGAAAAATCATAGTGTTTACAATGACACCTAGATGGCGCTATGCATTATTCAGTCGCACTATTGCTCGGTTGTGTACAATCGCTTAGATTATGAGTGTCCACTTGTGTGAGTGAGTCGGTTCAATAAGATCGAAAGTTTGTGGGAGTTCAGTTCAAAGTTCGCAATACTGTGTGTTCATAACTAGTTATAGTTGAGTCATTACAAGCGTGCGAACTGAGTCATAAATCATTAGGATCATCGGTTTGTAAGGGCTCTCCCTCGCTCTTTATAACCTGTTATCGACTATCAACAAATCCTTTTTCCCTATTAAACCATAGAGATAATAATAATAAATAGAGTTGGCATAATGTCCTATAGAAATTAGTGGATCGGAAAATAGCTCAAGCTTATCAAAATTTTCATAAGTGTGAAAGAGACAACATTACATTTTTGACATAATAATAAAACAGTTTGCGGCAGACTCGTTACTTAAGATGGCCTCCCTAAAATGTATACATGAACACTCACACACGCACAACTTGAGACATCACAATGAACACGCGCCATTTTATGTCTTCGGATTGTGCGTGTGTGAGTGTATTTTTGGCACGTTTTTAAGGTAGGTATGCCAACTCTATTTATTATTATTATCTCTATGTATTAAAAACAACATTAGAGCATCAGGTTCCAGTTCCGTAAGGCCTGTAAGTGCGAGAGAGAGGTCCGTCCGATAAAAATGATTTATGACTCAGTTCACACATTTGTAATGGCTCAATTTTAAACCGGTATCACACCTTGCTCACCTCGTCACGTGTAACTGTTCACAGAGCTGTTCAGCCTGTCGCTCACGTCCAAGACCAAGATCCGCGGGCTGCTGGAGATCATCTCGTCCGCCGCGGAGTACTCCGACCTGTGCATCAGGCATCGCGAGGAGAACATCATCAAAACGCTCGCTGCCAAGTGAGTCCATTTGTTAACCCCCGACGCAAAAACAACGGGGCGTTATAAGTTTGACGTGTCCGTGTGTGTGTCTGTCTGTTCCCCCGTAGCGCTCAAACGGGTTAAACGATTTGAATGCATTTGTTTTTTGTTCGAAAGGTGAATTAGTCGGGAGTGTTCTTAGCTATGTTTGATGAAAATCGGTCCAAGATGGCCGCCACCACAAAATGGCGGATTACATATTTTTTCACAACTCCCTCAGTATGGGTATTAAATGAAAGGGCTTGAATAGAATAGCACTATGCAAATTCATGATGGATGGTGGCGGCCACAAATGACGAACTTCATTTTGTGGTGGCGGCCACAAATGACGAATGTCATTTTGTGGGGGTTTTTTAAATTACTTAATTTATACTTGGACACTATTTTGGTATAGTGGAAATCGGTTTAATTTTTTTTAATTGTTTACTTATTTCTGTTTTCCAGAGTACCGCACAAACCGGCGACTCCCTCCGGCGGCACGGTCAAGTACAACGAGCCGCACGTCAAAGCGCACGTGCTGCTGCAGGCGCACCTGTCCCGGATGCAGCTGCCCGCCGAGCTGCAGGCCGACACCGCTCTCGTTCTAGTCAAGGTGAGTTGCCGCGAGAGCGAGCGGGACGGACGCATTCCACGTGTGGTGGAGTCCCCCACACAAACCGGCGCGGCGACTCCCTCCGGCGGCACGGTCAAGTACAACGAGCCGCACGTCAAAGCGCACGTGCTGCTGCAGGCGCACCTGTCCCGGATGCAGCTGCCCGCCGAGCTGCAGGCCGCCACCGCTCTCGTTCTAGTCAAGGTGAGTTGCCGCGAGAGCGAGCGGGACGGACGCATTCCACGTGTGGTGGAGTCCCCCACACAAACCGGCGCGGCGACTCCCTCCGGCGGCACGGTCAAGTACAACGAGCCGCACGTCAAAGCGCACGTGCTGCTGCAGGCGCACCTGTCCCGGATGCAGCTGCCCGCCGAGCTGCAGGCCGACACCGCTCTCGTTCTAGTCAAGGTGAGTTGCCGCGAGAGCGAGCGGGACGGACGCATTCCACGTGTGGTGGAGTCCCCCACACAAACCGGCGCGGCGACTCCCTCCGGCGGCACGGTCAAGTACAACGAGCCGCACGTCAAAGCGCACGTGCTGCTGCAGGCGCACCTGTCCCGGATGCAGCTGCCCGCCGAGCTGCAGGCCGACACCGCTCTCGTTCTAGTCAAGGTGAGTTGCCGCGAGAGCGAGCGGGACGGACGCATTCCACGTGTGGTGGAGTCCCCCACACAAACCGGCGCGGCGACTCCCTCCGGCGGCACGGTCAAGTACAACGAGCCGCACGTCAAAGCGCACGTGCTGCTGCAGGCGCACCTGTCCCGGATGCAGCTGCCCGCCGAGCTGCAGGCCGACACCGCTCTCGTTCTAGTCAAGGTGAGTTGCCGCGAGAGCGAGCGGGACGGACGCATTCCACGTGTGGTGGAGTCCCCCACACAAACCGGCGCGGCGACTCCCTCCGGCGGCACGGTCAAGTACAACGAGCCGCACGTCAAAGCGCACGTGCTGCTGCAGGCGCACCTGTCCCGGATGCAGCTGCCCGCCGAGCTGCAGGCCGACACCGCTCTCGTTCTAGTCAAGGTGAGTTGCCGCGAGAGCGAGCGGGACGGACGCATTCCACGTGTGGTGGAGTCCCCCACACAAACCGGCGCGGCGACTCCCTCCGGCGGCACGGTCAAGTACAACGAGCCGCACGTCAAAGCGCACGTGCTGCTGCAGGCGCACCTGTCCCGGATGCAGCTGCCCGCCGAGCTGCAGGCCGACACCGCTCTCGTTCTAGTCAAGGTGAGTTGCCGCGAGAGCGAGCGGGACGGACGCATTCCACGTGTGGTGGAGTCCCCCACACAAACCGGCGCGGCGACTCCCTCCGGCGGCACGGTCAAGTACAACGAGCCGCACGTCAAAGCGCACGTGCTGCTGCAGGCGCACCTGTCCCGGATGCAGCTGCCCGCCGAGCTGCAGGCCGACACCGCTCTCGTTCTAGTCAAGGTGAGTTGCCGCGAGAGCGAGCGGGACGGACGCATTCCACGTGTGGTGGAGTCCCCCACACAAACCGGCGCGGCGACTCCCTCCGGCGGCACGGTCAAGTACAACGAGCCGCACGTCAAAGCGCACGTGCTGCTGCAGGCGCACCTGTCCCGGATGCAGCTGCCCGCCGAGCTGCAGGCCGACACCGCTCTCGTTCTAGTCAAGGTGAGTTGCCGCGAGAGCGAGCGGGACGGACGCATTCCACGTGTGGTGGAGTCCCCCACACAAACCGGCGCGGCGACTCCCTCCGGCGGCACGGTCAAGTACAACGAGCCGCACGTCAAAGCGCACGTGCTGCTGCAGGCGCACCTGTCCCGGATGCAGCTGCCCGCCGAGCTGCAGGCCGACACCGCTCTCGTTCTAGTCAAGGTGAGTTGCCGCGAGAGCGAGCGGGACGGACGCATTCCACGTGTGGTGGAGTCCCCCACACAAACCGGCGACGCCTTCCAACACGTTGTTCCATATAAAATAATCATGAAAATTAAGAAGTGGTATGGGTGTGATCCTTGAGGTCCACACGACTTCGCAGTGGAAAAAAATGGCTGGACCGATTTTGTTGAAAATCTAATCAGTTTTAAGTTATGCGTCGAAATTATTGTTAATATCGTGTTATTGTGATCGAAATGTAGAATCAATTTATTTATCTATACTCGTGACTTTAATATCCTATATTTTTTTGACTACCAGGCAATCCGTCTCATCCAAGCCTGCGTGGACGTGGTCTCCAGCAGTGGGTGGCTGTCGCCGGCCGTGGCGGCCATGGAGCTGGCGCAGATGGTGACGCAGGCCATGTGGGCCAAGGACTCGTACCTGCGGCAGCTGCCCCACTTCACGCCCGAGATAGTGCAGCGCTGCGCTGAGAAGGTGAGCGGTCGGGGGGCGGGAGAGAGCTGTAGAAGTTGTCCAAGGTTCGGTGACCAGCTGGGTTATTCTGTAACTTAGTTAGCAACTGAAAATAGTTGCCAACGAATTAGTTTGATATACATTGCTGCTTTACTGTGGGAAATTATAAAGTGTTTTCATAATTTCACACAGTAAAGCAGCAATGTATATCGAACTAATTCGTTGGCAACTATTTTCAGTTGCTAACTAAGTTACAGAATAACCCCCCCTGGTCAGTCTCACCGAGCCTGCGTGGACATGGTCTCCAGCAGGTCCCGTTCGATGGTTCAAAAACGGAACGTTGGTGGAGAGCGGTCGTCTTGGAAACCGACTTGTATTCTATCTCATTCTCTCGCAGGCTGAATCCTATGTGACTTTGTATGTTTGTCCCTCTCTGTCACTCGTGCAGCGCTTGGGAACTCAAACGACCTCCTGTCACCTCATGGACTCCTAGTACGCGAGAGAGGATTTTGGTGTGGCTGTTTCGTTTCATCGATTTTCAAATGCACAATGATACTAAAGAAGTTTCACTTTAAAATTTTTGTGGAGTCCACCACGCTCGCGCTGGCTGAGTGCAGATTGGTAGACTTCACATGCCTTTGTGAACATTATGGAGAACTCTCAGGCGTGCAGGTTTCCTTCGCCTAATCTATCTATCTATACTATATATATATATACTATTATACTATTAATTATTAATTATAATATAATAAAGCGGAAGAGTTTGTTTGTTTGAACGCGCTAATCTCAGAAACTACAGAACCGATTTCAAAAATTCTTTCACCGTTGGATATGTATGTGATCCTTGAGTGCTATAGGCTATATATTATGTACCACGAGCGAAGCCGGGGCGGACCGCTAGTTATATATATAAAGCTACTTGAAGTTACGTATTGATCACCTCTCCTGAACAATTTTGTACGGGACTTTTTCACCATACTTTCCGTGTGTGTAGAATTCAAAAAATTTAGGTCTACAAAATTATAGAGAGAGCTGGACGTGGAAAACTGACTAGAGTACCCTAAGGGATCTCGAAAACTATCAGTCGGAGAAGTACTATCCCCAAACAAAAAATGTTCAACACCTTGAGAAATTGGGTGAACCGGTGAAAAAAATATGGCCACCAAACAAAAAAAATTTTCGTCTCCATACAAAAATTTCTTAATTTTCAAGAGGCTCTCCAGAACAATTTTGTATGGAACTTTTTTCCCCTCACTATTTATATGCGTAGAACTTATGGGTCTTCCTTCAGGAAAATTATGAAACGTCATGAACGTGGAAAATTTACCAGAGTACCCCAACGGCTCTCTAAAACTATCAATCATAGAGGCATGGTTCTGAAACTGAAAATGTTCAAGACCTTGGGCCCTTTGGTGAGCCAGTAAAAAAAAGATAGGTACCAAACAAAAAAAAATTTCGTGTCCATACAAATTTTTTTTTTAAATTTCAAAAGGCTCTCCAGAACATTTTTGTATAGAACTTTTTCTTCTTACTATTTATATACGTAGAACTTATGGATCTTCCTTTAGGAAAATTATGAAACTTCATGAATGTGGAAAATTTATCAGGGTACCTCATGGGTCCTCTAAAACTACCAGTCATACAGGCATGGTCCCAAGCAAATGTTATTAAGGACCTTGGGCCATTGGGTGAACCGGTAAAAAAAAGATGGCCGCCGAACAAAAAAATTTTTTCTCCATACAAATTTTTTGGGTTATTTTCAAGAGGCTCTCCTGGACATTTTTGTATGAAACTTTTTCCCCCCACTACACGTATACATAAAACTTAAAGGTTTTTTTCACAAAAAATACAAAACGTAGTGAATGTTGAAAAATTACCAAGGTACCTCATGGGTCCTCTAAAACTACCAGTTATACAGGAATGGTCCCAAACAAATGTTGTTAAAGACCTTGGGCAATTTGATGAACCGGTAAAAAAAAGATGGCCGCTCAACAAAAATTTTTTTTTGAATTTTCAAAAGGCTCTATTGAACATTTTTGTATGGAACTTTTTTCTTATCACTATTTATATGCGTAGAACTTTTGAGTTTTCCTTCAAAGAAATTATGAAACGTCATGAACGTGGAAAATTTACCAGAGTACCCCAACGGCTCTCAAAAACTATCAATCATAGAGGCATGGTTCTGAAACTGAAAATGTTCAAGACCTTGGGCCCTTTGGTGAGCCAGTAAAAAAAAGATAGGTACCAAACAAAAAAAAATTCGTGTCCATACAAATTTTTTTTTCAAATTTCAAGAGGCTTTCCAGAACATTTTTGTATTGAATTTTTTTCCCCCCACCAAGCGCATATATAGAACTCAAGAGTGTCCTTTCAGGAAAAATACGATACGTTAAGAATGTGGAAAATTTTCTAGAGTACCTCATGGGTCCTCTAAAACTACCAGTCTTACAGGTATGGTCCCAAACAAATGTTGTCAAAAACCTTGGACTATTTGATGGACCGTTAAAAAAAAAATGGCCGCCGAACAAAAAAAATCGTCTCCATACAAATTTTTTGTGTTCTTTTCAAGAGGCTCTCTTGGACATTTTTGTATGGAACGTTTTCCCCCTACTACACGTATAAATAGAACTTTAAGATTTTTTCACAAAAAATACAAAACGTAGTGAATGTGGAAAAATTACCAGAGTACCCTAACGGCCCTCAAAAACTATCAATCATAGAGGCATGGTCCCGAAACTAAAAATGTTCAAGACCTTAGTCCCTTTGGGGAGCCAGTAAAAAAAGATAGCTACGGAGCAAAAAAAATTCGTGTTCATACAAAATTTCTTTTTAATTTTCAAGTGGCTCTCCAGAACATTTTTGTATAGATCTCTTTTTCCCACTAAACGCATGCATAGAACTCATTAGTGTCCTTTAAGAAAAGATACGAAACGTGATACCAATATTTCTTTTTATCTTTCAAGAGACTCCAGAATATTCTGATACTTGGTATGGCCCCCCATTTCTTTATTTTACGAATATTGAAGATACAACAAGGCCCGCGAGCTGCTTGCAGCTCGCGCACCGAGCGCAACACTAGTAATAATATAAAGAGGCTTGTCCTGACTGACTGATCATCAACGCACAGCCTAAACCACTGAAGCTAAAAACATGAAATTTTCACCTTTTATGACGTAGGCGCACACTAAGAAAGGATTATTGCAAATTCCACCCCTAAGGGAGTTAAATAGGGGATGAAAGTTTGTCATTTTTCAAGTTATATCCATGAAAATCGGTATTTGTACTGTCGGTTAAAAATAAAGAAATACTTTTTTCATGGAGTTTTGAAAATTCTACCCCCAAGTGGGTTAAATAGGGGATGAAGGTTTGTATGAGAGTCCGTCATTTTTCACGTCATTTATCAAGTTATATCAATGAAAATTTATATTTAGGTTTTTGGTTATAAATAAAAAATTACGTGTTTAAGGAATTTTGGAAAAACTACCCCCAGGGTGTTAAATGTAGGATGAATGTTTGTATGAGATTTGTATGAATCCACGCGGGTTAGGTCGCCTCAGCTAGTGTACTATACTTTTGCAGTTAATAAATATTTTAATGTAAAAAAAATATTTATTTATTTAACAATGATACCCGAGCATCACAGGTTTCCCCAATTCGCTGGAGTACCTACCCTAATATACAAATTAATCTATTTATAATCCATTACTAAACAAAAATGCTCTCGTGTTCCAGCGCGTGGAGACGGTGTTCGACGTCATGGAGCTAGAAGATGCAGCCAGGACCAAGTTGTTGCAGCTGTCTCCCGCGGAGATGGCCGACGTGGCGCGGTTCTGCAACCGGTACCCCAATGTGGAGCTCACCTACGAGGTACACTATGGTGCAAAACTGAACCAATCTTTTGATAGTGGTAATAAATTCTATTTCCTGTTGTTTTTAATTCTATAGCGACGTGTTTACTTACTATACACAGTACGAAGCGTCGTTTAGTATCATTCAATCTGAGTAGTAACATGTTTAAACTTGTTTATTTCGCTACGTGTGTGACTCAGTTTTGCACCGAAACTTATAGGAGCAATACATTTATTGTTTGTCGACGATTAAATAAATCAATAATACGCAATTCATATCGCAACTCTACGTCTTTTCAATACATTTATAAAAATATAAAAAAAAAATTGGAAAATTTAAATAAGTTTCAATCGGTTTTTAACATGAAGCGATTTTCACGTTCACTGCATAATAGAATAAAAGAGATGTTACTTGAGGGCAATAGTACGCGTCAAACGGCTGAAATATTAAAAGTGAGCCAAAGTTCTGTTCAGAGAGTTAGAAAGACGTGCAAAAGTTTAAAAAAAAATCTTGGCGGTCAGCCGAAGAAATTAAGTTCAAGGGACAGTCATCGTATAATTCAATATATGACTACTGGAGAAGCTTTGTCGACGTCTCACGCAGCTAAACTTCTTCAGTCTGATACTGGAAAGTCGATTAGTAAGTGGACAGTACAACGCGAACTACATAGAAATAAATTTCGTGCAATCGAGAAAAAAAAGAAGCCACTATTAAGTGAAAAAAATCGAAAAGGAAGGTTGGACTTTGTAAAAAAATACGAAAACTGGTCAGAAGAGGATTGGAAGAAGGTTATTTTTTCAGACGAAACAAAGATTAGTCGATTTACAACTGACGGTCGTCAATGGAAATGGAAGAGGGAAGGTGAGCCAGTAAGTCGCACAGATTTTATACAGACTGTCAAACATGGGGGAGGTAATATTATGGTTTGGGGGTGTATAACAGCTTATGGATTGGGACCTATTCACAGAATTGTTGGGAAAATGGATAAAGAAATGTATCTAGATATTTTAAGACATAAGTTGATTGAAACAGTGGAGAATATGCCTTATCCCATCAATGAAATAATCTTCCAGCAAGACAATGATCCCAAACATACCGCGAAATTAGTGAAGAACTGGCTCGCTTCTCAAGACTTTCCGCTATTGCAGTGGCCGGCACAAAGTCCAGACTTAAATCCTGTTGAAAATCTCTGGTCTCAATTGAAACATAATATTCTTAATGCATATGATTTACCTCCATCCTCTTTAAATGAATTATGGAACCGAGTTCAAGAACAATGGGAGACAATTTCACCAGATTACTGTGAAAAATTAGTAAAAAGTATGAAAAAAAGATTGGAAGAAGTTAAGAAAGCTAAAGGCTTATGGTCAAAACACTAGAAAGTGTGGATGTGAGTTTGTTTATATTGGTGCAAAAGTGATTCAGTGTTTTATCTTATTTGTTGTCATTTATTTTATAATATTATAATCTAATACCTGATAATAAATACACTACAGTAATTATTTCTTAATACGACTTTTATTTCAAGAAACATGCATTCCTTCCCTGAGAAACAAAACATTACTATGTATTGGTTCAGTTTTGCACCATAGTGTATGTGTATATGTATACTCTGATTTTTAATTCGGTGGAATTCTGACAGCTGTCACTGTCATTTACTTTTTTTTTTTTATTAGGATCATTAAACTGGTTACAATTTTTATATCTATCGTAATAAATTACACAAAATATGTACTACACTAATGGAACCTTCTCGAAATGACCACAGCATTCTTAAGTCACAGAAAAACTAAAGCTGATTACAATATGTGTATACAAACGAAAATACCTACAATACTATAAATAGTAATAGTACAAAAATATACATATAAGATAAATTTATAAAGGGTGTTACAGAGATACTAAGTTAAATTTACAGATGAATTATTTGTATGGAAAACAGGGTTAACATCTACGAAGTACGATTTTACCCCAAACTACTTTAATTCCCTGTCATCATAAAAAGCCATATGTCGCGTAACAATATTAGTCGTTTCGCCCTAAAATAGAAATCGCTAAGAGTGGAAACTAGATAGTGCACACTAACAGCAATAGAAAACAAAAGAAGCACATTGAAAAAAATTATTCAAAAATGATATTCGAATGGCATTAATATCACCATGAAGTGTCTGTCAGGCATTTGTCATATCTACATGCGGCCAGTTGATTTTTATTTACATAAGTTTTGAATTTTTTATCTTTTTTGTGGGAATGGTTTTATGTCTGGTAACATTACTAAACGTCAGAATTCCACGCAATTAGTAATTCGACGTTGCTCCAGTGCGGTTTGATGGGTTTTTACAACTATTGTCACATGATAGTGATAATTAACCGGGGCCGACTGCTCAACGTGCTCTCCGAGGCACGGGGGTGAAACACCGTCGACTACCAACTCCGGGCTGGCACTGAGAATTTCTTGACAGAAAACCCAATACCTAACAAGTAGTTGCCCGACCCAGGAATTGAATCCGGGACCTCGCGATCTGCGGTCGAATATGCTAACCACTATACCAACGAGGCTGCCAAGTGTTTTTTTTTTAATATTTTATTTATTGTTTGTGTTCATATGACTGCCTCGTTGGTCTAGTGGTTGGAGTATTTTGACTACGGATTGCGAGGTCCCGGGTTCGATTCCCGGGTCGGGCAACTATTTGTTAGGTATCGGGTTTTTTTGTCAAGAAATTCTCAGTGCCAGCCCGGAGGTTGTTAATTGGCGATGCTACATCCCCGTGCCTCGGAGAGCACGTTAAGCAGTCGGCCCCGGTTATTGTCACTATATCATGTGATAATAGTCGTTAAAGCCCGCCAATCCGCATTGGAACAGCGTGGTGGGTCTATCCTCTAATCCCTCTCTCCTATGAGTGAGGAGGCCTGTTCCCAGCAGTGGGACATTAAAAGGCTGTAGACTACTAGACTGAGACTTGTGTTCATATGAATTTTGTTTTTTAGGTGAAGAACGAGCGTCGGCTGCGCGCCGGCAAGCCTATAGTTGTAGAGGTGTCCCTGGAGAGAGAGGACGAGATCGTCGGGCCGGTCATCGCGCCCTTCTTCCCGCAGGTGAGGATGCTGGGGCGCGGGAAGTTTATTTTTGAACTTATACTTCTTGAAGCACGTTATGAAAAAATAAAAAAATCTATAAACCCCCGCCATATTTTTATGATGGCGGCCATCTTGGATTTGTACAATGCTATTCTACTACTGTGCTATTCTTCTACTAGTCAAGCTCTTTCATTTGATCCTCATGTTGAGGGAGTTGTGAAAAAATATGTAATCTGCCATTTTGTGGTGACGGCCATGCATGCCCGCACGCACACACACACACACACACACGCACACACACACACACACACGCACACACCGCGTCGTTTTTGCGTGTGGGTTTAATAAATAAGCCCCGATGGAGAATATCCAGTTATAATAATATTTACTGTTTATAGAAACGCGAGGAGGGGTGGTGGGTGGTGGTGGGCGACCCCAAGAGCAACACGCTGCTGTCCATCAAGCGCGTGTCGCTGGGGCGCGCGGCCACCGTGCGGCTGGACTTCGTGTGCGGCGCGGCCGGCCGCCACAACTACACGCTGTACTTCATGTCCGACGCGTACCTCGGCGCCGACCAGGAGTACAAGTTCACCGTCGACGTCGACGACGCCGCCACGGACTCCAGCGACTCGGAATGAGATCATTCAAAATATTATAATTAAAAAAGAAAAAAATGTTGTTTTATTTTTTTTTGTTGTTTACCTTTGGTTGTCACCCCTGATTCCAACGATTCGAATTCGAAATGAGACAATAAAAAAAAGAACGTTGTTTTTTTTTTTTACCCTTGGTTGACTAATATAATTTTCTTTATACATCTTTGGGTGGAAGTGCTTTCGGCATTAATTATCCATATAAAAATGGCGTCCATGTTGCAGTTGCAATGCATTAGATCCGCCATTGTGTAGTTATGCCATGTCCCCTGTCCAAATGAGCATAGCATATTGCTTAAATAATCCATACTAATAAGTATTTATAAATTCGAAAGTAACACTTGTCTGTCTGTTACGCTTTCACACCAAAACCACTGAACAGATTTTGATGAATTTTGATTTATAGATAGATAGAACCCTGAGAACGGACATAAACTTCTTTGTATCGCGGAAAAACTAACGGTCAAAATCCACGCGGACGAAGTCGCTGTCATCAGCTAGTATATTTTTAGGGTTCCGTAGTAAACAAGGAACCTTATAGTTTCGCCATGTCCGTCTGTCTGTCCGTCCGTCCATCCATCCTCGGTTAATCTCAGAGACTATTAGGGACCGTTCAGATAGACCGGCGCGGAGAGCATCGGAGAGCATTTCTTTTTTCACACAGACCGGCGCGGCCGTTCTTTGCTCTACTCTCCGCGCCGATGTGTGTGAACGGACACGCGGATGCGTTCGGAGCCGAGCGTACGCTCTTGGGCCGGACGGCACACAGTGGGTCGAAACTGCTATTTGAGGGACATAGGATTTTTGTTACAAATTCCATTTAAAAAAAATACTTATCGAAAGATCTTGTCATTCTGATGAATAATTGTTATTAAAAGTTTTTCTCTAAAACTGATAGCTTGCCCGAAAAAAAATATTTTCAGTTTTTGTTGTATGGAATGAAACATAAACTACTAAATTTTGGCCAAGTCTTGAAAGGTCTTGCTTTAAAACTACTTTATTCTTATTCTTTGGCTTGTTGGCTATAATTCTACGCTATCAGCGCGTACCCGAAGTTGCCCGTTCGCGAGTTATAAGGTTCACAAAAATGAAGAAAAAAAGTAAGTAAAAAGTACTTTTTGGGGTTCTGTACCTCAAAAGGTACAAAAAGGAACCCTTCTAAGATCACTCTCTTGTCCGTCTGTCTGTCTGTCCGTGTGTCACCACCGATTTTCTCAGAAACGGGTGAACCAAGCAAGTTGAAATTTATACCGGATACTGAAATCTATAGTTCCTATTAGGTGTATAAAAATCAAGGTCCTGAGTCAACACGATAAAGAGATATGGGCAAATTTAGATTTTGGCGAGAACTTATAAGTACCGAGAATTACCTTAATTTTCAATTTTTTTTTTATTTTTCGTAATTTTCCCTTCACTTGTGCTATAAGACCTTGCTTTTAACCAAAATTGACAATTCTAGGTCAACCGGAAGTACCGTATGGGTTTTGGGTCGAAAACCTACATGGTAGTTGCCGTTGACCTAGAATCCTGAAAGTAGGTAGGTCTCATAGTACAAGTAAAGGAATAAATCTGAAAACCGTGAATTTGTGGTTACATCACACAAAACTTTTGAGAAATTGTCAGTGCCAGCTGGCACTGACAATTTCTTGACAGAGAAACCCAATACCTAACAATTATATTCCCGACCCGGCAATCGAACCCGGGACCTCGTGATCTGTAGTCGAATATGCTAACAACTAGACCAACGAGCCAGTTAGTGAATGTTATTATGATAAAATCGAGGTCAAAAAGGTTGATCCCTCTGAGTTAATCACGTACATGCGCGGGTCAAGCGCGCGTTATCGTCCACGTACGATATAAAGATATAACTACTCTCAGCTGTCAGCGTTTCGTCGAAAATAAGATAATCTCGAAATTATAATAGGTAAGTAGGTACCTAATCTCGATTCTCGAGTTGAAACTCGAACCCGGTTCCGTTATCTCGAGATGAATAGCTGCGGGCGGCGAGATGATAGATGGAACATTCTTTAAAAAAACAGACTTCAAACACTACTAACAATGTATAGAAATATTTTTAGTTTCAAGTAGGTAGGTACCTACAGGGCCAGATTATCCATAAGGCGGATTAGGCAACTGGCTAGGGGCCCCACGCCGACTAGGGGCCCACGGGGGTGCCGTAGTGTAGATGTAGAAGAGATTGAAGTAACAGTTTACAGTATACCAAAGGAGTCGATCGGATCGACTCTACTTTTGTGATAGAAAAAATATATTTTAAAAAGTAAGAAAAGGGTAATGGAAAGGCGCCTCGAGCATTGCATTGCCTAGGGGCCCTGATAGGGTTTAAATCCGGCCCTGGGTACCTAGGTGTTGAAGTCTGGCGAGCGTCGCGCGACTACAACATACCTACTTACTGCCTACGTATCTATGTAAAGGTATGTAACTATACAAACAAAATTAATTTCTATTATACTTTGTAAAGGCATCAGTGGCATTTGAACTCTGTTTCCTGGAAAAAGAATTTTATTTTAGTATTTTAAACTTATACATGATTATTATATATTCACAATCGACAGTATCTGAATCCTCTCATGACATAGTACCCTGCAGTATGAAACCTACAATATGACATCACACTCTATACATATACAGTTCCTAATACCACTCACCATACAATAGAGTAATACAGTGTATATAGGTAGGTATATACCTCACAGTGAGAGTACCCCTGCAGTGTCAATATCGAGCATTTGGAAATAGATAGTCTTTATACAATAGACTTCTCTATCGATTAATAAAAAAAAAAAATCAAACAAATCGGTCCAGAAATCCTGGAAAAATAAAATGCTTATGTGCCTTATGTGGTGCCTTAGTGCGTAAATATGCAATTTATGTCTTTTGTAAAGAACTGAGAACCTCTTATTTTGGAAGTCGCTTAAAAAACCTACCTACTTAAAAAATCTAGCTTAGAACCTCGGTAGGTTTAATTTTAAGTTGCGTAGTCAAGTCGGTAAATAGATGGACGATTCTAGAATGAGACCCGAATTATTGGAAATTTCGTTTCTTCCGTGGCTCGTTACGAACAATTTCTCTCGCGAGCGCTCCATATGGAAGTATAATTTTTATGCATTTATTAATTATGTATCTGAAACTACTTTACAGCCTTATTTTTATTCTAACTTTACAGCTAAGTATATAATAAATGTGATTTCAGCATCTTTTTCATCAAGGTAAATGAAATACTGGTAACGGTAGTTAATTAATATTTATTTGAAAAAAAAAAAAAAACGAAATAAGAAATACACTTTCTACACTTAAAAAATACAATTTCTGAACTTAATATAAATTTAAATATAACACACACTAACAGCCAGTTACTTTGTACGCAACGGTGTTGCCAGGATATCTAATTTCTACTATATTGGTAGATTTCAAATTACTACCGGAAATGGCGAAATTTGACTTTTCCTTTAAATTATATGGGCAATTTTTAAATCACCAAACTAATAATGTTTTTTTTTGAGAATTTAAATGTTTTTAAGCGATCTTCTGGAGGTATTCGTCGAACAGGAAGAGCGAGATGGAGAGGTCCTTGCCCTCGTTGGCGGTGATGAACTGCTTGAGGTCGGAGGTGTGGCCGGCGATGTCGCGGATGGTCTTGGCGTGGTCCTCGATGAACTCCTCCTCTAGGTACTGCGCGATCTGTTGACCAAATTAACACACGAATATAAAGTACATTGTTTGACCTTTTTCTATTTCGCACCTCCTAAGCCGGCCAGCTTTTGACGTGATAACGTCTTATAAAAGCATGACGCATTGTCACGTTCCGCCTGAGCCGAGCATGCAAGCGAGAGCGCGGAACAAGCGATAGAGAGGTACGATCGGCCTATATATGTGTTGTCTAATGTTTTCTTATGACGTTATCACGTAAAATTATCATCCGTAAACCTACTTTACAGACAACCAATTTTTTTAATTTTACTTTTTATTCTACAAGGGTATTCTTTCGCATTTATAGGAATATAACTAGTTACCATCTTACACTACCAAGCGATTTAGCGTTCCGTAGAAACCGCATTTAGGCACGAGGTATTAACCAAAATCTTCCGGTAAATTGAAACCAAGCTCTGAACAAAATTGACTGTGAAGTCTTAAGATGTAGCAAGTCCTACCTCAGGGTCGTGCGTCTTGTGGTTGTTCCGGGTGGCCTCCTGGTGGATGAAGAAGGCGCGCTCCGCCAGCTCCTTCTGGATGTCCAGCGAGCGCGCGAGCGACTCCAGCTCCTGCAGCTCGATGGTGTTGTTCTTCTCCTCCACCGTCTCCTGCGTGCTGCGGCTGTGGAAGTCCATGGTGCCACCTGCGGACGGAACGTTAGTTTAGAGTTTAAGCTATCGTGAGTGATATGTATCTTGTGAACATTATAACTACATAACTCAAGGACTAGATTCACATTGATGTACGACAGAGTATGCCTGAATTACATCGATATTACCAGTTAAGAAGACCAGCAAGAATCTTCGGGAGGTCACGTATACATGCTCATTCATAAATCATGACATACACCAAGCAGGTATCATGACACACAACTTAGGTATGATGACATAAATGCCAAGCAGGTATCATGACACACAATTCGGGTAGGTATCATGACATACTCTACACAGGTATCATGACAACACTCACCTCTCTTGGTCACGTGCTTGATGAGCTCAATGGTCTTCGCCCAGGAGTCATCGGCCAGTTTCCGGAACAGCTTGCTGAAGCCGGGTCTGTTGACCTGGTAGTTGTTGTAGTATGCAGAGGAGAGGAGGAACTCGTACGACCTCCTCAAGTGCAGGTTGGCGTAGGCCTGCATCTCGTTCGCGACGTTGCCTTGACGACCGAAGTTGCCGTAGACGGCGTTACAGCTGGGCAGGGCTACAGAAAAAAAATCGCATTCAAAAGCGAGAAAATAGCGCACTTATTTCGAATTGAGAAACTCTTGGTTGAAGTTGTTTAATAAAAAAAAGGTGTGTGTACTTATGTACACGCGTAAGAAATTATATTATTTGCATGCAAATAATTAATTACAATCAGACACTAGAGGGCGCGACAGACGGCCATGCGAAGTTCGGCCGGTTTGCGAAGCGTCTGACAGTCGAGCAAGGTTCGCGAGCAACTTCAACATGTTGTTTTTCGTTATTACATTGTCTTAATTTAATATTACATTACATTTAATATTACATCATCCTTGGAAAGTATGTATATATTGATATTATACTACAACCCACCATTTAACACTTTACAAAGAAAAGTTGTTTTTAATTTACAGAACAAATCAATTATTTAACAAAAACTTGAATTTAACGTAGCCGAAATAACCTCACTCCACGTTTATTATCCTCTCTTACTCTGTCTAGCTCACTCATATTTGAGCAATAGTAACTTCAAATGAAATGAAGTGACAATGAAAGATACAAATGAAAGTGAAAGTGAAAATAAAATGAAAGTTTAATTAAAATGTAACGAAAATGCAATTAGATGAAAATGTGAATTATGTTAACACACTGCACATCAGATGTACCCATCTTACTCTACTGATGTATCTTACTATAATAATAAAATTCTGCAGTCAATCTAATCTGCCTTTACACAAGTTTAAGAACTCTATTAAAAGTGTGCTCATTACAAAAGCATAATATTAACAATTGAAGATTATAATAAAAAGTGTGAATTTGACTTGTTCCAGCAATGTGCGAGACAGCAATTGTATACATATCATAAAATTGTTATTTTAAAAAGAGCAACCGCTGAGATTCTCGCTGGTTGTACTTGGTTGGAACGGCATTCTGAACTAGTGGTAGATTTTGAATTGTTGATTCAAAAGTACTAGTAAAATTTTCTATTTTCTATTCTATTACCTAAGCTGTTGGTTGCCCGGCCGCACTCCATGGAGACCTCGTTGTAGCAGACATCGGCGGCGACGGACGCGGCCAGGAGGCAGGCAAAAGCGATCACAGCCTTCATCTTTCTACAACAATGTTCATTATAAATAATAATTATTTTATTGAACAATATCAAATTGGGATAAATTTTGAGAAATATCAAATGATAAAGAAAAATTGTTAATCATTTGTTACCTCAGAGAGCATGTTAAGCTGTTGGTCTCGGTTATCATCACTATCATATTGTGACAGTAGTCGTTAAAGCCCTAAAAGTTGTTAAACCCATAAAGTTAAAGTGTATTACTTTACTTTATGGTGGAGGGTCCAAGATATAAGTAAATCACTCTCTCATTGAACAGAGGAGGCCTGTGCCCAGCAGTGGGATGATAAAGAGTTGTAGCAGTGGTGATACACTCAGTGTTGCACACTCGTATTATGTGCAATATTCAAAAATTTACTTGGTCTATGGGTTGATTTTTTTTATGATGTTATAGTTGTTGTATTATATTACTTTTGAGTTTTTTTTTTAATAAATTAGTAGTACATACTACGTAAATCTTGACACAGTTATAAAAGTTTTATCATACAAAATTAGTATATTGATTATTTGATTATGGTCATTTGGTAGTAAAATCTGATTTGCTAGGGATTACATATTGTATAGATAGCATTTACATAGTGATTAAATCAGTAATAATTATTGTATTACACATTGATAACCTAAAGGAACAGTAGCATGGATAGATAATATTTATATGATGAACCATTTTTATATTGATTTATCATCTGTAAAATCAACAATCTACAATAAAGAGCTAGAAAACAGATTTTCAAGTTCAAAACCTGTATTTTTATTTTTTAGTGCTCTAAGCTACTCAATATAATCACTCATCATACAACCCTACTTGTGAAAGTCCTGTCAAAATCAGCTCAGCCATTCCTGCCGCATCAGTACTTGCCATCAGGTGCCATGTGTGGTCAAAAAACTACTAAGCCTTACTCATGAAACTAATAGAGTGGACTAATAATAATTATTTATAGTGAGAATATGCTTTTGATGGAAAATAAATTATTGTTGCCAATAATTTGTACATAATTGGCAGAGTTGCAAACTCTTAAGGGGACATATTAAAAATTTAGGCAAGTTTTTTTGTAAACCATTATACTTGAAAAAAAAAAAACTATAAAATACATATTTATACAATTTATGCTTTTTGATTCTTCAAACTAAATTTGCAATGAAATAGAAACATGATTGGAGACAATTTTCTTGGTAGAAAGCTTTTTGAAGTACTGCTCAAAAATCTTGACTTTAGTTTAAATCGGAAATTACTGTTAGTATATTATTATTACTTATTATTTTTATTTATGTAAGGGATAGTATCAATATCCAAAAACATCTTTTTTGTTTCTTTATTTTATTATTATCATAGTTTATACATATATGTATGTATAAACTATGATAATAATAATATTTATGTATACATAAATATTAAATTATTATTATGTAGGTATATAAAATAATATAAGTAAATGGCTGTTTCTCTACTAACGGGAAAATCGTTGTACCAAGCATTTTTTTCTTATTTGGCTATAATAATACTAATTTTTAATATCAATAATGATAGTACACTACCTAATCTTAAAGGAGGCAAGTTCATTTAATAATATAACATTGTCATATTCTATCAAATTCAGTTGAAAACCTCAAAATACAGTTCTTGGCTATGTCCTATTTCCAGAATGACAACGCTTACGATGAATATTTATTTCCTTTATTAAAATAGACAAATTTAAACATATACAAGCAATAATAGGATACAGATAGCATGTTTAGAAAACACAATGATAATTCTAGGTTTATTTTTGATACTACAAACTGGCACTCGAATGTTGTCCGCACGATTTTTGATTTTTCCCCGAATACAATTTGAATATCACGTCAAAAGCTTACTATGCACTACTGAGATTATTTATGTCGTAAAACGCAATGAAACCAGTGTGAAGTTCGTTCGAAAGTAAAGTACAAGGTGCTGCGGCCATTTTATTCAGTTTTATCTCTGTTTGTGTAAGAGAATCACGTGTCTGGGCAGCTTGTTTAACAGTCCTCTGGAGAGTTGTATTTTTAGTATTATAAGAGATTCAATTGTAATAATTTTATACAACAATAACCCAGTGCGAGCATTATCACTTCTTACAATAATATTAAACAAAATCTTAAATGATTTAATTCTATGACACTTTTTATGTAAAAAAACAGTCCTCTGGGCAACAGTCCTCTGGAATTTTATAGCACAAATTACCTGTTTTATGCTACAAAGACCTATTTTATTTACTGATAATGTCCATTAAACGTGCAATAAGATGAAAACATTTAAATTTAGAAAAATAATAATACGAAAAAATTACTTTTTTCATACAAAAAAAAAATTTGTCAAAATTTCAATTGTTTTTTGGGGATTAGTATTTACTTCATTACTACTTCTCGAAAAATATATATCATTTCTTAATTTTCAAAAAAAATAGAGTCGGGACAACTTTGTATGGACGAGTTTCCAGTTAGTAGAGAAATGCCCAAATACAGTCATCATCATGCTAACATGCATTTTCTTGCTAACTTCGCGGCCTATTTGAATTAATGTCGTCTCTTTCTCGCTACCCTACAGTGAATAATCTTTAATCTATCCTCACCTTTATAAACCGGTAAAAATCAGGATCTGGTATATATAAGTGTATCTATAATCAGGATCGTTGTAGCTGTGCATTGTAGCCCCTTAAGTTTGGCGAAGATTGGGTGACCCAATAAAATTTAAAAATACTTAGCAACCGAAATGATAATTATCCTCCTTTTTTCAAGTCGGGAAATTAGGTATTGACAGTCATTAAATACGAACGAGTTATTTGAATATCGAACAAAAATACTTTTAACTTTTTAAGGTCAATGGCCTAATTTTATTCGACAAAGGACATGTGGCATTCAGTCTAATTATTAAAAAAAACTTACCCTCTATTAATTGCGATGTTGAAAAAAGATTGATTGAAAATACTAGAATTGCGAGACGAAGAGTTCCGTCAAAAGTGCAGCCTTTACACACACTGGCGCAGAAGGCGACTTTCAATACAAAGAACTCGATGTGATAAACCCTCCGAAGAGAAAAACAAAGTGTATTAAATATTAATGCTCTATCACTGTTTTTCCGCGTAGTTTACCGACTGACAGCGGCCAAACACAAAGGTACTTTAATTTTATCTCCCCGTGAACTTCCCTACTAATAACAGTGTGACCAGTTTTTGGAACTAGGTCGCCGAAAAGTGCATAGAAACAAAGGAATTTGCCGTTTAATTAACATTCGAGCACAGTTTAGTTTATTATTGCGAGACTGCCTTACGAATTCTAATTTAAAACCCCTTATCTAATTTTCAATGACCACTGTTCTTTTGTAAGTAAATACCGTTAATGTGCGTAAACATTATTAACTGGTATTAAAATACGCCCGCCTCCCTTCACTTCACCCCCTCAATGAGTTTCAAGAATGACGTATGACGTATCTCTCACCTACTCGCACAATCTGATATGCTGAGGTTTTGTGTTGCAAGGGTCATGGGATTTCGTCACAATTTATCATCGGTTCCAAATGGTTTTTTACCCTTATTTTACTGTTGGAGTCCACCTTTTTATTTGAAGAATGTAAAAATTAAGCAAAAAACACCTCGGGGTTAAGCAAAAACCCGTTTGAGAGCGAAGAAATATTCCACTAAACGCTTGGAACACAAAACCTCTGGGGACATTTGTGTTCGCGAATCGTACATCTCACTCGCACATCGTGTGTCATTTTAATTTTTCATTGTGAGCCGCTTGTCAATACGAGATGGTATCGCTATCGCTGCGCATTACAATATTTTTATTAATTCAGAACATTCAGAAATAGCTTTTGTCTTTCATTTTGTGTCGTATTGATAAGTAGCCTTCTGCGCCAGTGAGTGTAAAGGCTCCTGTCAATAACTATCGTCAATTCGTTGCAGTGCAATCTTGTTACATCGTCAAAGTATCTGTGATTTTATTATAGAAATAAAGAAAGATTAACCATGAAGACCTTTTTGCTAATCATCGCGACTGTTTTGGCTGTCTGCTCATCAGCATTTGCCACACAATGTAAGTTGTTTTGTTTTCTTTTTTAACTTGTTTTTTTTTTCTTTATTTTTTTTTAATAACTTATTTTTGTCTTTGTGCTAAATTGCTAATCATAGGTGGCAAGGGTTACTAGGTTACTACTGCCAGGTTATTTGCATAGTACTTATACATCGATGTACTTACCTAATTGTATACTAATGTAAAAATTTTGGTAAAAATATTTTGATACAGCAACCTACTTATTTATTGCTTTACATAATAGCATGTTTTTGATTTAGGTTCTATGTTTATTTATATAGATTTTTCTGTAAAGTGTGACGCACAATCTTGTTTTTTAATTAGGTACTTAGTTACCTATTATTTTCAAATGAAAGGTAATATAAAGGTATTTAACTAAAAAACTTATCTAATCAATCTTTGATTAACTGTTCAATATGTAAGATTTCTATTAATATTTGTCTTACAATTTTAATTACAAAATACTTATCCTATTTAAAAAAAAATACAAATGATATGGCTGTGTTAATTATTAAAATTAACTTTTACTTATATACCATAAAAAAGAATGAAATTCATAAATAAACATAAACTTAATATGACATAATATTATATGTGATAATCTACTGTTTACAAAATAATCACACTAATATTATAGGCGAAAGTTTGTGTGTATGTGTGTGTATGTTTGTTATTACTCTATAACGTCGCAACTCCTGAACCGATTTTGCTGAAATTTTGAATGGAGATAGATTATGCCCTGACTTAACACATAGACTACTTTTTATCCCGGAAAAGTTCCCGCGGGATTTTGAAAAAACCGAAATCTACAGCTACAGCTATAGGTAGATTAATATAGCTTTCCTTGAAAGTAGGTACCTATAAAGGTTGAAAAAAGGAGCAGGAATGGGAACAAGAAATCCATGATTCTCAGGATTTGTGAAAAATCGAAATTCACGCGGGCGAAGCCGCGGGCAGCAATGCTCAATTTCTCAGTGCCAACTACTTACCTACTCATTCATAATTTTTTTTGAGCATGTTTAGCTTTGAAATGAAAAAAAAAAATAGTTTCATTACCCTACTGCATTGAGTAACATAATGTTTATCCTGTGTTGTCAGGAAATACATATACCTTATAAGGTGATCAGAAATTACCATCTAACTTTTGCCTGCAGTGTTGTAGATTAATGTTATTAAAATTACCTATAAGAACTTTTTTCCTAATTGATAAATTGCTATTATAACTTCTTAAATTCCTAAAAAAAAATCACTTGAAATCAAAAAATGTAAAGCTACACACACATTATAATTTTTGGTTGACAGAGTGAAACACTGAATTTTAAAAACCAACCATAAAATGAAACAGAGAAATATTGTCCTCTAATTAAGCTGATTTCTATTCTACCTAATTCTATTCATTTGTTTTTCAAAATTTGAATTATAAATGCGAAAGTAACTCTGTCTGTGTTACGTTTTTACGTCCAAACCGCTGAAGCGATTTTGATGAAAAATACAGAGATAGATTAGACATAGGAGAAAGATATTGGCTACTTTTTATCCTGATAAATCAGTGTTCCCATGGGATTTAAAAAACAAAACCAAATCCACATGGGTGAAGTTGTGGGCTGATGCCATGCTAGTTACTCATAATATTAAAAATACAATAACATTATTTTTCCAGATTAATAATTATTTTTCCAGAGAAAAATACAATAACATGATTACACATTTTTTTAAACTCATCCTTACAGACTCGACATTTATCTTAGAGCATTTAGAAACTCTTTATCACATATTCTCACCTTATCTTACACTTGTGATAGAACTTGCAACATTATTTATTATAGGTAGACATAAAATAAAGTATGAAATCTAATCCATAAGTTGCTTATTTTAACGATCCTTTGTCATATCCATTAACATCAGGTGACCAGTTTGCCCGCAATTTATATATCATTCTAACGGTGGATAATAATGTAACTATTTTACAATATGATCATTGTTTGGTCATATCGTGAAGTAGTCATGTGTTTAGCTGTTGATATCATTTAACGCTGATCATTCATCAATCTGGCCAAGCCATATCATGATGTGGCCAATCATTTCATGAAATAGAACTATTTCATGAAATGATCACATCATGAAGTGATCAATTTCAAAATCTGGCTATGACATATTGCTGACGGTCATTATGCTGCCTTTACATTAATTATAAGTATAATTGGAGGAGGGGGTCTTGATATAATAATTGGTCAGATTTCTAAGTCCTTTGGCCGACGATTCGACTGTGACTGAGTCAAAGTTGGTCACCCATTTTTTTAAACCTTAGTGGTTTCTACCCATACTCTTGTTTTTTATGTTGATAATAAAAATAAAAAAAATCGTTACTAATTTGGACCAGTTGTTTAGCACAATCGATACACAACCGCCGTCGCATGAGCCATATCTACGACCCCCAAATCACAACGATTATGATATCGTTAATACTTTAATACCTATCTGTCAGTAATGTTATTGGTTTTGTTATCTGCTTGCAAGCCAACATGAACTAATAGCCCGCGGCGTTTTCTAGATAATGAGTCAGGTCAAATACACGTACCTATCGTCTGGTCTGTACTGCGCAAAATGGCGGCTCGGATTGTGTTACTTTGTTGCAGATGTGGACATATTTTACAACAAGCTTTAAAATTTAAAAAAGAAAAATTAAACAGACTTTAATTTAAGTACATAGGTACTTACGGATATAATTAACTAGATTTAATCTTGAAAAATACAGAACCGATTTTGATGAAACTTGCACTGTTCTCTGTTGGAGTAAATGTAAGCCAATAAAAAAGAGTGATTACAATCCGACTAATGGTTTTATAGATATACAATATACATATTACATACTGACGAATTGATAACCATTTTTTTAAGTGGGTTAGTAAATAAATTCATTTTTCCCTTGGTTCAGGTAATGTGAACCCGGTAAACATCCCGAAGCAATGGATCACAATGTCGCACGGCTGCCGGAACGCGGTGCGCAAACAGGTGCAGATGGAGATCGCCGCCTCCGTGCAGTACCTGGCCATGGGTGCGCACTTCTCCAAGGACTCCGTGAGTTTACTACACATAAAGCAGTATATAGCCATTTATGACCATATTATGATAGCCATAGAATCTGTGGGTGGCTACAACCAAGAGCTAATGGGCAAGAGGGTGAGGGCAATTAAATTATTCATTCAAGTGAGTGAATTTAGGATTTTGGTTGCATTTGGCTATATTTTTTCAAATATCTGGGGGGGGGGGGGAGCAGAAAAACAATTAAGTTGTCGCCTGCCGCCCGCCGCAAGCAGGGCATTGACCCCGAATTGTGCACGCTTTACATTGCCGGTTTGGGAAAATACTAAACCTAGTGAATTATGGTTAGGTAGTCGATAGCGATCCCCTTATAACTACCCTGTATTAGGCTCAGATTCAGATTAATTATTTACACTAATTAAGTATTATAACCAGCTTGTCCAGTCAGCTAATACTATGCACGTTCACTTTTATGAACCACACTTAATTTGAAGTATTTTCGTGGTGACAGGTAAATCGGCCCGGTTTTGCTAAGATGTTCTTCGAGGCGAGTTCGGAGGAGCGCGAGCACGCGCTAAAGCTCATCGAGTACCTGCTGATGAGGGGAGAGCTGACCACCAACGTCACCTCCTTGATCACCATCAGGGTAAGAACCATTATAAAACTATAACGAATAGGCTGTATGGTCGTCGACCTTTGCGTGTCCTGGAGAAAATAAACATATGAAGAATCATAGATCCTATGGATTCTGAGCTCCAAACAAAACGTTGAAGCAAAGAAATTTGGCCTTGAACAGGTCTAGAGATGCTTTGTCTCGTTCTCGCCTACTTAAATAGAATGTGTGAGAAATAGAAAAACTAGAGAGAAAAAATAGCCTAGGTGAATGACCTTGTCTTCACTACAATGTTTTAGGCGCAGTCTCCAGTATATATTATACCACAGTGGCGATCGTTAAATTAAATGTATACCGTGTTTCGTGTAATTGTAAAATATGAATTAAAAGTTACATTAAAACATGAACACTAAAAACAGGGGAAATAATGTGCGCTAATCTTACACACTATGGAATAGACCAGAGTGCACAGAGTAAATATACATATACGCACATGTTGATTTCAATTAATAATTCCATAAACAAAGCCAAATAATACACATTATTTTAATTTTAAATTAATCAAAAAGTATAATTTATTTTTTGTACAGTTTAATAATATTTATATTATTACACAGTACCTACTTATTAAAATACAGCGGTAGTACCCATTTGTCGAAACATGATAGCGTGGGACAAAATGTTTTTTTTTTTTTCTTTTTTTTTCAAGTTATCATAGAATAAAACAAAGAACTACCTTTTTTGTTCTTTTTTTTTTTCAAGTTAACATGGAATAGAACAAAAGAGAACCTTTTGTACACATACAGTACCTACAGGTATACTTATTGTTTTGTCCGTGTGTCAGCCTCCGGAGCACAAGTTCTGGGCGTCGGGGCAGGCGGCGCTGGAGGAGGCGCTCAAGATGGAGACGGAGGTCACCAAGGCCATCAGGAACGTGATCATCAAGTGCGAGCAGGACCGCGAGGACAACGACAACAATGATTATCACGTGAGATTGACATTTTTTTACCCAACTAGGCAAAGCCAAAAGAAAGGGTTATGATTTTAGCAGTCTATGTATAGTATGTATGTATGTTTGTATCCGATTTTGTATCGGATTCTGTGTTCCACCGTAGCGCCTGAACCACTGGGCCAATTTTTAGAGTTGTCAATTGATTCGTACATTTCGCAGACGCTTCGTGGCCACGACGCAAAAGACGTCTGTCGCGCCGTCTAGTATCTTAATTGTAATTAATTATTTGCAAAAAAATACAACTTCTTAGGCGTTGTACATTGAACACATTGAAACCTTATTGCAAATTGGTTGAAATATGACGGAAAAATTCAAGCCGCCTGGAAACTTTCGTTGAAAACGCTGCCTGAACCCTTTGAGATATACTTAACAAAACAATGTATGGTGGGGATAGAAGCGGGTAATTTTTACGGGGCTGATCGCTAGTTTATTGGATTTTTTTTCATATTTTTAATCTGTTTCAATTTTGACTTTGACAGCTTGTCGACTACCTCACCGGAGACTTCCTCGAGGAGCAGTACAAGGGACAACGCGACCTCGCGGGCAAAGCCTCCACGCTCAAGAAGATGATGGACCGCCACTCCGCCCTCGGAGAGTTCATCTTCGACAAGAAACTCCTTGGCATGGATATCTAAAAGCCTAGAGTCAAAGCCGTACATTGTAGTTAAAAAAAAAAACAAAATGTCACTTTTGTCATTATCGTTTTAAAAATAAATCATGTTTTTTTTTATTTAATTTATTTTCTTTTTTTAAAGATTAACAATAGCATAAGTATTGTTAATCTTTAAATATTTTTTTGGAGTAGAAACAAATAAATAACGTAGATTGAAAAAAAAAAGCAATATTGAAAATGAAGAAGTTAGAAAGAGTTCTGTAGTAGTTACAAAAAAAAAACAGATTTCGTGCTTTCTCTCTGTAAAATAGGATTTTTTTTTTCTAAATTTATATTCTTAACCAAAATAGGTACCTACATGTATTTTTTTTACAACAATAATTGCAAAAGTCAATCCCTTGTAATTTAGGTCTTTGTCTCTAGATGATAAGTTAAAATGTAGTTTAGTTTTAAGTATATTTAAATTAAAAAAATATAAATTATTAATTTTTATGCTGTGAAAGACGATTTTTATCATTCTAAATTGGTATCAAAATTTTCGCCATTTTCTTTGTTGATTTGAAAAAAGTTTAATCGGCAGTTAACATTCTTTGTCAATACATGATTTTTGGAAATAAATAAATGATTTCTTCGTCACAATTTGTGTATTATTTTTAAAACTTCCACAGTCAGCTTCTTATGCATTAAAACAACCTGCACATGTTCACCGTAGATGTTGACTTTTCAATTGTGCGTTATATTATGTATGTAAACCTATAATAACACCAATAATATAGAGGCGAAAGTTTGTGTGTATGTTTGTTATTCTTTGACGCCGCAAGTACTAAACCGATTTAGCTGACATTTATAATGGAGCTAGATTTATGCCCTGACTTAACACAGGCTACTTTTTATCCGAGAAAAATAGTTCCCACAGGATTAAAACGTTACAAAGTCGAAGCGCGTGCTAGGCCAAAGACTAAACTCAGTATTCACGTGGTTTGTTGAATATTACGATGCCAGGGGTGAAAACAATAAAAAAAAATTAATTTCATAAAATATATTTTAAACACAATAATTTACAACTCCGGCCTGTTTCGCCACCTTCTTATAACTGTCGGATAGCTTATTCATTTTTTTCTTTGTCACTTGACATAAAGTTAGTTCACACAGTTCCAACAATCTAAAATAAAAACAATACAAAAATCTAATTTTGACCGAGGAACTAAACGAACAATGCAAAGTACGTGTAGTATGTCATCATGCAGTAACTCGGACGATGCGGCGCTCTCGCTCACTCTCGCTTCCACTAAGATACTCTTTGCTCGCATCTCTAACGAACTAAACAGCTGCGGATCTGTCAATCTGGGAACTAGAACGCGTAGTTCATATAAAGGGGCGCTCTTGGGAACTAGTTCGTTCGCGAACTGAGCTGCGGATCTGTCAATCTGGGAACTAGATCGCGTAGTTAATATAAAGGGGCGCTCTTGGGAACTAGTTCGTTCGCGAACTGAGCTGCGGATCTGTCAATCTGGGAACTAGATCGCGTAGTTCATATAAAGGGGCGCTCTTGGGAACTAGTTCGTTCGCGAACTGAGCTGCGGATCTGTCAATCTGGGAACTAGATCGCGTAGTTCATATAAAGGGGCGCTCTTGGGATTTGGGAACTAGTTCGATCGCGAACTGAGCTGCGGATCTGTCAATCTGGGAACTAGATCGCGTAGTTCATATAAAGGGGCGCTCTTGGGATTTGGGAACTAGTTCGTTCGCGAACTGAGCTGCGGATCTGTCAATCTGGGAACTAGATCGCGTAGTTCATATAAAGGGGCGCTCTTGGGATTTGGGAACTAGTTCGTTCGCGAACTGAGCTGCGGATCTGTCAATCTGGGAACTAGATCGCGTAGTTCATATAAAGGGGCGCTGTTGGGAACTAGTTCGTTCGCGAACTACACAAGACTACTCCTCAGTCTTGATACTGCAGGGGTAGTGCCCACCTACACTATGGGGACGTGGGAAGTTTCCACAGCTAGTGTGCTAAGCTATGGCGTAGTCCGCGTGGTGCGTCTTCGCGTGCCCCTTGAGACTGCACTTCTGCACGAACGCCTGTCCGCACAGCGCGCACGCGAACCGACGGTCGTTGTTGTGGATACGCATGTGCTCCTACACGGAACAAACGAACATTCACAGTTACAGTAAAAACGTGTGAATTACACGATAGGCAATCTATACTATACTATACTAATAAATAAAATTGAAGTGTCTGTCTGTAATTTCGAAATAATTACCACATATTAAGCTCATATGGTTATTTGAACGATACCATAACCGAATCACATGTTTTTAAAATTTTTGTCTGTCTGTCTGTCTGTTTGAACGGGCTAATCTTCGGAACGGCTGAACCGATTTTGACGGGACTTTCACAGATAAGTAGAGGATCAACCAAGGAGTAACATAGGCTACTTTTTTAACCGACTTTCAAAAAAGGAGTTGTGTTGAAATCGGTAAGTACCTATGTTAAAAAACGCCCGACGCTCGCGCTGCACGGAACTCCCCGCGCCGCGCCGCGCACCCCTGCGCCCGCCATACGTACGCCGCCGCGCGGCGGGCGGGTACGGTGAAGAGGGTGCATGCTCCAATCTCCATTTCGAAATCTGTGATTTCGAACGAGGGAGCTAATGCGTGCGGATGTGTCCTGCGTTTTCGTAATTTCTTATTTTGAATCGGAGATTTGGGATTTGTGAAAAACCGAAATTCACGCGGGCGAAGCCGCGGGCAAAAGCTAGTTAAGAAATAGAAATAGACCCGTGATTCCTCAATTACGCCTCAAGGAGGTCCTAGAGTCGTTTGTGGGAATGGGCGTAATGTTCTATGATAAAATTCCATAAGCAATCTTAGACTTGCCTTTCCACAAAAAGTATGCTCATAAAAAAGCATATCATACAATTGAAGATTATATAAATGATAAAAAAAATGATAAAAAAGCATTGATTCGTCAGATTCGTTGATGAGAGACGTCATTTCAATCATGTACATAAATAATTGTTATATTGTTATTTTTCAAAAGAGCAACCGCCGAGTTTCTTACAGGTTCTTCTCGGTTGGAACGGCATTCCGAACCTGTGGTAGATTCAATTGACGATTCAAAAGTACTTGTAAAAGTTTATTTGAATAAAAAACTTTTCTATTCTATTCAAACAAACAAGTGTTATACCCCGCGTAATACAACGTTAGTTTTACTTTAAGCAAAACCTGAAAGTAGTTTGCTCAGAATCAGTAACAAAATCGAATCGCAACTATTTTTAACCCCCGACGCAAAAACGACGGGGTGTTATAAGTTTAAACCGATTTGAATGCGGTTTTTTTTTGTTTGAAAGGTGAATTAGTCCAGTGTTGTTAGCTATGTTTGATAAAAATCGGTCCAAGATGGCTGCCGCTACAAAATGGCGGATTGCATATTTTTTCACAACTCACTGAATATGGGTATCAAATGAAAGGGCTTGACTAGTAGAATAGCACTATTGCAAATCCAAGATAGCCGCCGCCACAAAATGGCGAATGTCGGGGGTTTTTTAAATTTTCAATTTATACTTTTTATATTGTGTTATAATTTTGTCCAAAAATATTTTAAAATTCTGCAAGCTTAGGCACAGTCGTTGAAACGCGCATCAGCTGACGATCGGCATACAGCGCGCGGTCATTCAACTCGCGAGTCGAGGTGACGATGGCTTGCGAGTTGGGGTGACCATTTTTTTTTTTGAGGACAATGACGCAACACAATAAGCTTATAACTTCGTAAGGTTACATTATATGTTTTTCAAATTTAGTATAACTATTCCAAATGTAAAAATATTTGACACGTGTTTCGGTTTTTGCGCAAAGTAAAACTAACGTTGTATAAGTCGACCGGTGACCTTCAATGCGCAGAAGTCGAAAATGAGGTATCTCGGGGTGTGAGAGGGTCGCGGGGAGGGCGTGGGGATCGTTCGTAAGCACTGATTAGCTCTCGCGGATCCCTCGTAAGCGCTGATTGGCTCTCCAATCGTATTGTGTCCCGCTCACTCGTACGACGCTGAGCGCACTTGAAGGTCACCGCTCGACTTACATGCCGGGAGTTATACGGCATGTTTCACCACCATAAGATAAGTGTCGGATAGCCTAATCGTAAGTTTTGTCACTTTCTTACGTCTCAACGTCTCAACGTCAAGTGACAAAGACAAAAGTTGTAGATAGCTATTCAACACTTATCAGAATATGGTGAAATAGGCCCTTAATTTAAAAAATTGAAAGTTAAACCGACTTCACCACGCACTTAACAGTCCACATCTCGGAAACTAATGAACCAATTTTGATTAAACTTGCACCGGTCCCTAAGTTGAAGTCAATGTAGGGCGTAGGCTATTAAAAAAAGAACGGTCACAATCCGATCAATAGTTTCAGAGAAATCCGCGGACAAATATACGTAAAAAAATTTATCCCTAGTTCGATTTCAGACACTATTTTAGAAGTATAAATTAAAATCTAAAAAACCCCCGATATTCGCCATTTTGTGGCGGCGGCCATGTTGGACCGATTTTCATCAAACATAGCTTCTTAGCTACACACAACACCACAGAATCAGGTTCCAGTTGTTCCATAAGCCTATAAGTGCGAGCGAGAAGTCCGATAAAAATGATTTATGACTCAGTTGGCACGTTTGTAATGTCCCAACTTATTACTGTCATGCTACTGCCGCAGATTTAATATAGGTTCCAGTTTCATAAGGCCTGTAAGTGCGAGCGAGAAGTCCGATAAAAATGATTTATGACTCAGTTGGCACGTTTGTAATGTCCCAACTTATTACTGTCACGCTACTGCCGCAGATTTAGTAGGTTCCAATTTCATAAGGCCTGCCTAAAATTGATCTAGGATCTTCAAAAAAGCTGTGATAGCCTAGTGGTTAGGACGACCGACTTCTAATCGGAGGTCGTGGGTTCGATCCCGGGGCACGCACCTCTAACTTTTCGGAGTTATGTGCGTTTAAGTATTTAAATATCACTTGCTTTAACGGTGAAGGAAAACATCGTGAGGAAACCTGCACGCCTGAGAGTTCTCCATAACGTTCTCACGCGGTGTGTGAAGTCTGCCAATCCGCTTGGCCAGCGTGGTAGACTATGGCCAAAACCCTTCTCACTCTGAGAGGAGACCCGCGCTCTGTAGTGAGCCGGTAATGGGTTGATCGTGATGATGATGATGACGTTTGTAATATCCCAGCTATAGTCACCTTCAGCGTCTTCTTGCGCGCGTACGACTTCTTGCACACCGCGCACTCGAAGATCCTCTCCCCGTTGTGCTTCACCATGTGCACCCTCAACTCCCTCTCCTCCAGGTGCTCCAGACTTTCAAGTCATCAATGCACACATCCAGAACAACGCACCCACCCACAACAACGCACACACCCACAACAACGCACACACCCACAACAACGCACACACCCACAACAACGCACACACCCACAACAACGCACACACCCACAACAACGCACACACCCACAACAACGCACACACCCACAACAACGCACACACCCACAACAACGCACACACCCACAACAACGCACACACCCACAACAACGCACACACCCACAACAACGCACCCACCCACAACAACGCACACACCCACAACAACGCACACACCCACAACAACGCACACACCCACAACAACGCACACACCCACAACAACGCACACACCCACAACAACGCACACACCCACAACAACGCACACATTGGCACGGCCGTCCCAGTAAACAAAAAATAAAAAACAAATCGCTAGTCACCTTCAGCGTCTTCTTGCGCGCGTACGACTTCTTGCACACCGCGCACTCGAAGATCCTCTCCCCGTTGTGTTTCACCATGTGCACCCTCAGCTCCACGTTGGTGAAGCACTTGTACGCGCACAGCTGGCACTGGAAGTCCCTCTCCTCCAGGTGGTCCCTCTTCATGTGCCTGGACAACGTGTACCGACGCTCGAACGCCTTGTCGCACACGTTGCACTTGTACCTGGAGAGAAGAAGAAGAGAGAGTAAGAGATCGACCAGAATCTCATGAAAAATAGGGAAATTAAATTTTGTAGTAAGCAACACTAGGTTAACTCGGCTGCCCTAGTGATAAACAAAGTAATTACATTCAGAACACCTTACCTGGGATCGTTTCACGAAACGAAAAATCAAGCAACTGCATTCTAAATACAGAAACAAAGTAATCAACATCCAATTACTTTGTTTTTGTGTTGTGCTTGTTGTTTACTTGGTTTTTGCATTTATATTCCGGGTTAGTGAGTGCAGTTGCTTTGTTTGGGCAATTTAAATTTCAGTAAACGGTTCAAGTTATTTGAAATATTAAACTGTGGTAAAAAACTACTCGACATAAAACTTTTGTTAATGCAAAAAGTCAATTTCACAAAAAATTACAGTTACTTTGTTTATCGCTAGGGCAGCCGTAGTGTTGCTAACCTTGGAATTTCATTACCCTATTTTTCATGAGATTCTGGTCGATCTATAAGAGAATAAGAGAGTAAAAGACTAAGGGCCTGTTTCACCACCTTCTGATAAGTGTCGGATAGCTTACTCACCTCTTTTGTCTTCGTCACTTGACATAAAGTAAGAAAATGACAAAACTTACGTTTAGGCTGTCCGACACTTATCAGAAGGTGGTGAAACAGGCCGTAAATTAGTAGTCGGGTTTTAGTTTATGAACTTTATCTCTTGTTTTATAGTCGGTTAATAAATCTGTACATATAATAAAATCATAGAATTGCCGTATCTGTACATTGAAAATTTTTGCAAAATAATAACTGGGGGATGTTAGGGATAAGTAATAGAACGTAAAAAAGCTATTTTTGAAATTTTTGTCTGTTTGTCTGTTTATCTGTTTGTCTGTATGTTTGTGCGCGCATCACGTAAAAACTACTGAATGGATTAAAATGAAACTGGGCATAATTTAAGTACATACTATGGAGTAACATATAGGATACTTTTTATCCCGAAATTCAGCATGGTTCCCTTGGGAGAGGGGATGAAAGTCAAAATGTGTACTTAGCTGTAATTCATTAACCCGTGGTCCGATTTCATTCATTCTTTTTTTGTTAGAAAGGAAATTTTGATGGGACTTTCAGTGGTAGATGTTTACATTTTTATCTACCTAAACATCCACCAGTGAACTTTTAACAGTTTTTAGCAATTAGCTCAAAAGAGCTTAAGAAAAACAAAAAGTTCCCGCGGGATTTTTAAAAACCGATATCCACGCGAACGAAGTCGCGGGTGTCCACTTGTATCAAATATAAATTATTAAAGTAAAACCCCCGACCATTCGCCATTTGGACCGACGATGTGTTGGCACTTGGCAGTCATCTTGGACCGACTTTCATGAAACATAACTAAGAACACTCACGACTAATTCACCTTTCAAACAAAAGACCGCATTCAAATAAGTTCACCCGTTTGAGTGCTACAGTGGAACAGACAGACACATACACACACAGACATGACAAACTTATAGCGTAAAAGATTTTCTTAGTGACAAAAAGCCATGGACATAGATTGCTCTAAAAGCCAACAGTTCAAATCATTTACAAATTAGAGATATTGTGAAGTGGTGATAATAAAAAAAAATAACCCGGCTGAGTTTGTTGTGGGCTCTTCTCAGACCAGGGCGCGTTTGGAACCCTCGTAGTTTTAGTTTAAAGCTTCCGTAGTAATTATCACCATTACATCACTTTCATGTAGGTACTTTATATATTGACGTTCAAAAAGTGTACAGTGTACCTACTTTGAATAAATGTTTGAATTTGAATTTGAGACCCCGTCGTTTTTGCGTCGGGGGTCAAAAATGATATACCTCAAGGGAGCGACCCCGTGCGCCTCCACCAGATGTTTCTGCCTGCGGAAGTATTCGGTGAACCGCTCCGGGCACTTGGGACATTTGAATCTTTTCACCATCTTGTGTACGGTGTCCACGTGGTTTTTGTGTTTCTGCTGCGTGGTGTACACCTGTCAATTCAAAACAAGTATCAATTAATTAAAAAATTTAAAAAAAAAACATCCGCCATTTTGTGGTAACGGCCATTTTAGATTTGAAAATCTGACATTTCCTAATGTTACCAGAGATAAAACAGTACCCACAAAAAAGATTAAAGAAATTAAAAACTTACACATAAATAAAAATCAATTGCCTCGTTATAGATGTGACAAATGCCTGACATACTTCAGCTACTTTACTTTGGGGTAAAATCGATCTTCAGATGGTAACCGTTTTTCATACAAATAACTCATTCTATTTATAAATGACAACTGTCAGAATTCCACCGAATTAAAAATCAAGAGTAGTGTTTTTGTTGGGGCGTTTTAACTTTGGTTAGGCTCCTTACAATAAAAAAACACGTCCTGTTATATTGATAGTTTATTTGCGACTGACTGTTTGTGAGTAACTCTGTAAAATATATGCTTAGAACTGAACAGTTTTACTAGTCAAGCCCTTTCATTTGATACCCATATAGAGGGAGTTGTAAAAAAAATATGTAATCCGCCATTTTGTGGCGGCGGCCATCTTGCACTTCTTTTCATCAAACACAGCTAAGAACACTCCCGACCAATTCACCTTTAAAACAAAAAAAAATCAAAATCGATTCATCCATTCGGGAGCTATGCCACAGACAGACAGATAGACACACTCACACACAAACTTTCGCCTTTAAAATATTAGTGTCACCAGTAGTTAAAAATAGTAGTGTCACCTTCTTGCATATTTCGCACGGGAAGTTCCCACCGATGTGCATGCTCTTGATGTGAACCTTCAGACGGTACTTGGTGACGAAGCCCGCGCCGCACTGCCCGCACACGCAGTTCCTGTAATATAATCCACGAGGTGGCAGCACTGTGGCGTAAGATCTAATCAGCTGTTAGAACCAAGAAGGTTATAAGTATATATTCTATGTAGACACTGGAGACTACGCCTAAAACATTGTAGTGAAGACACAAGGTATACACCTGAGATATTTTTTTTTTCTATACCTTACACACTCATAAAGTAGGTGAGAACGAGACAAAGTAACTCCAGGCCTGTTCAAGGCCAAATTTCTTTGCTTCAACGTTTTGTTTGGAGCACAAATTCCATGGGTTCTATGTTTCTTGGTCAGAATACATGACGGTCTTGTAGTTTACGATTATTTTTTCATGTTATAAATCATCAAAAGAGGAATATTCTTTCATATAATGCCACAGTGTTGTGCAGTGCCTATGTGTGCATATAAAGCAGCAGGGCATAATTTTCCCTTGAGAGATAAAACCCGATTAAAACAGTAGCTTGTAGCCAATGAAAGATCCAAGTTAATCATAGTGTTTATCATAGATTGAGCATATTTATATAGACGATAGATCTCCCACTCGATGGTCAGACAATCTCAAGCGAGTCGCTGGCAGCCGCTGGAATCAGGCGGCACAAGATAGTGTTCTGTGGCGATTCTTGCAAGAGATTTATGTCCAACAGTGGACGTATATTGGTTGAGACGATGACATAGATGACACATCGACGTTTAGCTAACACATTGATATATCCTTTAACTGTAGTATGTATGATGTATCTTTAAACTGCCTCGTTGGACTAGTGGTTAGCATGTTCGACTGCAAATCACGAGGTCGAAAGTTCAATTCTCGGATCGGGCAAAAAATTGTTAGGTATTGGGTTTTCTGTTAAGAATTTCTCAGTGCCCGGAGTTGGTAGTTGGCTGTGTTTCAACCTTGTGTCTCGAAGAGCACGGTCGGTCTCGGTTAATTATCACCATCATGTGACGATAGTCGTTAAAACCCGCCAACAGGCAGCAGCGTGGTGGGTGACTTACAGCTTAGCTTACCCTCTCTCCTATGAGAGGAGGCCCGTGCCCAGCAGTGGGACGTTAAAAGGCCATAGTGATAGTGGTGGTTTAATAGAGTTCTTAAACTCGTGTAAAGGCATTAAGATTGACAGTGTTTTATTATAGAACATGGGCGTACCCACTCCCACAAACCACTTTCGGACCTTCTTGAGGCGTAGTTGAGGAATCCCTAACCTATTTCTATTTGCATATAAAAGTACATTGCGCATAGAGTAAGGCTGTAATGGTGGTGATCGTTTGCATTCCTACCTGTAATGCACATTCATATGCCTCTCAATAGAGCCGAAAGTCTCAAAATTGAAACCACACACTTGACACTCATACACATTATTCGTTGACAGTTTAAACGGTATCACTCTATCCGGGAACTCCGTGTGAAACTTCTTATTATGCGACTTAATCAGATGGTTTTTCAGTTCGTTTATATTCTGTACTGGTTCCTCGCAAACAGTACATTTCAACCCAGTCACATCGACGTATACAATCAAACTTTCCGCTCCATACGTCCCGAGAACTCGTTTTATCTCCGACTTTTCATGGTTCCGCTGATGGTCTTTAAGCTTTTCCAAGTTTTCGAATAGATTCCGGCAGTAGAAGCACGGGAATCCGGATTTGTTCCTGCCCTTGAATGGTGCGGCGTTGGAATGTTCCAGAAGGAGTGCTGCGTTCTGTATGTGCGCCACTTTCTCCGTGATGTAGACCTTTACGCCTGCCTCCTTTTCTTGTTCCCTGTGGAGTAACGCCTCTATGGTTTTGGGCACTACTAGTTTACCTGGAAATAGAAAAATACAATATAATAGAAAAACTTATTTATCTACACCCATGCTTTAAATCCTCTATTAAAGATTCTGAAACAGTTAGCTTATTGCCAACATTAGACCCAATGTTGTAACCAGTGGCGTAACTACAGGGTGGCATTTCGGCAAAATGCCACGGGCCCCGAGCCGAAAGGGGCCCCCGGCCCGAGAGGGCCGTGAGCACAGGAGTATCCTAAGATTTAATATTACAAAGATTTAATATTACATCAATTTATCATCGATGATCTTTAATTTCAGTTGCCAACGTGAAAAGTTTACAGTTTTGGCTTCAGTATCAATTATATAGAGCCCTTTAAAAAAAATCAATATAATCTTCAATGGACACAATTGGACAGTTTTGTTATAATATAATAACTATGTAGATTGTAGATAGATAAAAAATAATTTTATTTCTAGAAGCTTTCCTGAAGTGTGCACCGCACGCGGCACGTCCCACAGTCCCAGGTTAATGTTGTTTAACAAATGTTATACTTGTTGCAAAATGTTTAATAAAAATTTGTTAAAAATGTTTCATGAACATGAAAATATTTAAAACTTTTAACATTTGTGACAAAATGTTAACTAACAATAATGTTTATTAACATTTGTAACTGCGGTGTGGCAGCACCATAAGACGAAAATTGCATGACATTTTCTGTTTCAGAACAAAATGTTCATAAAGTAACCAAAATGTTCGTCTATTAAATTAAAAGTTACTAGAAAAAGAACTTATTTTAATAGCGTTTTATGTACCTTCTTTACGCACTTACATGATTTATTTTAAAATAAAATGAATACTTTATCGTTAGTTGAGCTTATTTTCGGCCTACTCGTACTCATATACAAAATCCCGAAAGCTTTCAGCTCGAACTGCAGAACCGATTCGATTGCCTAGCAGATTGCGACTCTGTGGATGATCTAAACAACAGGCTGGTGGAAACTGTCCATATGGTTGAGTCCAAGTACTTTAAGACCTACCGTGCAATCAGAACCAAAAAGTTCTCAGATCATACTCTCAAGCTAATGGATAAGAGGCAAGAAATGAGACTGCAGTCTTTAGCAGATGCGTTTGCTTACCGGCAGATTAATAGGCATATCTCTAAGGCGCGAGACTTGCGTAGAGACTTAATACAGAATGTATTAAAGATACAATCGAGCGAAACAAAGGCTCAAAGGTCTTCGCGAGAGATCTGTCTATCGGACAGAGCCAGCTGACGCGACTGAAGACCGACAACGGTAGTCTCATTTCATCAAAGACTGAGATCTTGAGAGAGATCGAGAACTTTTACGGACAGTTGTACACCTCAACTCAGAAGCCTATAGAAGATTTGGCTAAAGATACCAGAGCCAAATTGACCCGACACTATACCGAAGATATCCCGGACGTCAGCCTATACGAGATTAGTATGGCTCTCAAACAACTGAAGAACAACAAGGCGCCAGGCGATGACGGAATCACAGCGGAACTCCTGATAGCAGGTGGAAAAAACCAGGGATTTCAATCTTTTAGCGATTATTCGAATTGGAACGAACTTGGCATCAACATCAACGGCGAGTACATCACTCACCTGCGGTTTGCCGATGATAATAGTCATGATGGTCGTTTCTGGAAGATTTTAATACAATGCTCAACGACCTCAGCAGGGTTTCTCAACAGCAGCGTTCGGGAAGCTTCGCGATGTCTTCTCATCCAAAATTCCTTAATGCCTGAAGACGAAAGTCTTCGAACAGTGCCAGTGATGACATACGGATCCGAGACATGGTCGTTAACTATGGGCCTCATAAGAAGGCTCAGAGTCACTCAGAGAGCGATGGAGAGAGCTATGCTCGGAGTTTCTCTACGCGATCAAATCAGAAATGAGGAGATCCGTAGAAGAACCAAAGTCACCGACATAGCTCAACGGGTTGCGAAACTGAAGTGGCAATGGGCGGGGCACATAGTTCGAAGAACCGATGGATGTTGAGGTCCCAAGGTGCTGGAGTGGCGACCTCGCACCGGAAAGCGCAGTGTTGGTAGACCCCCCACTAGGTGGACCGACGACATCAAGCGAGTCGCAGGGAGCCGTTGGATACAAGCGGCATAAGACCATGGCAAGGAAGTCCATTCAAGAGACCTATGTCCAGCAGTGGACGTCGATCGGTTGATAACGACGACGACGAGCTTCTTTATGTTGAGTAGAAGGGGCCCCATCTGATTAATTTGCCACGGGCCCCCATCGGTATAGTTACGCCACTGGTTGTAACAACCATTACATCATCCAAACGAGTGTTGTAATGAAATCCAGTACAACATTACATCATCCGTTTTTAACCCCCGACGCAAATACGACGGGGTGTTAAGTTAGACGTGTATGTGTGTGTGTGTGTCTGTTCCCCTGTAGCGCTCAAACGGGTGAACCGATTTGAATGCGTTTTTTTTTGTTTGAAAGGTGAATTAGTCGGGAGTGTTCTTCGGTCGCCATAAAATGGCGGATTACATATTTTTTCACAGCTCCCTCAATATGGGTATCAAATGAAAGGGCTGGACTAGTAGAATAGCACAGTATAATTAATATTTACCCATACCCACACCCAGACCCATACCCGGACCCAGACCCAGACCCAGAGCCTGCATCGCTCACCGCTCAGCATGTCCAGGTGCGCGGCGTACCGGTGGCACTTGTAGTGCAGACTGCGGCGCGTGGGCAGCCGGTACGAGGAGTTAGGGAACCTCGCCAGCAGCTCCGCCTCGCGATCGATCAGCTCTTCGATTTCCTCGTACGTGGGTTCTGCGGCTGGTTGGATTTAAAAAAAAATCAATTTCCTCGTATGTTCATCATGATCAACCTATTACCGGCTCACTACAGAGCACGGGTCTCCTCTCAGAGTGAGAAGGGTTTTGGCCATAGTCTACCACGCTGGCCAAGCGGATTGGCAGACTTCACACACCGCGTGAGAACGTTATGGAGAACTCTCAGGCATGCAGGTTTCCTCACGATGTTTTCCTTCACCGTTAAAGAAGTGATATTTAAATACTTAAAACGCACATAACTCCGAAAAGTTAGAGGTGCGTGTCCAGGATCGAACCCACGACCTCCGATTAGAAGTCGGTCGTCCGAACCACTAGGCTATCACAGCTTTACGTTACAGATTTTAAAAAAATTGGTTGTCTGTAAAGTCGGTTTACGGACGATAATTTTACGTGATAACGTCATAAGAAAACAAAGAGAGACGGATGCATCACAAGTCGAACGCTGAAGCCGATCGTGCAATCTTGAATTTATTCCATCAGTAATTTTGAATTTATTGCATGTTAATAAAAACTAACGAATATCAATTTTATTGTTTTAAAAAAAATCCTATAGACTTTATTCTTTTTGAACTACCCTATCACTCCCATTACATAATACATAGCGTTTCTTGCGTCTCATGACTTTCTCTAGTTACCATTTTCAAAATCACGTCCATGCGGCCAAACGCACAATGATTGTTCTTACACAGTTAATCACTACATAGTATAAAACAAAGTCGCTTTTTCTGTCCCTATATCCCTATGTATGCTTAAATCTTTAAAACTACGCAACGGATTTTGATGCGGTTTTTTTAATAGATAGAGTGATTCAAGAGGAAGGTTTATAAGTAGAAAAATTGGACCCGGTAGGTGGCGCTAATAGCGGGCAGGACGACGTCTGCCGGGTCCGCTAGTAATATAATATAAGCCTTTATATACATCATATTTTGGAAACAATAAATTAACTAAGAATACAATAAATAAATCATTTTGACACTAGTATTGGTTTTTTCGTTATCTAGTTTGCCCATGGACATAGGCCTCCTCAACACAGGCATACACTAACACAGGTAAAGAACTTTCACTTTAATCTCATACACTCACCGACATTGTCAGCTTCGTCATAGGAAGCATAGTCGCAGTCCGCAGCATTCTCAGACGGCTCCTGCTTCACTGTCTGATGCTCCAACTTGATCTCCAGGCTGTTGATGTCACCCACTGGGGAGCATTTATTATATAATTTATAATAGTTATATAAATATTAAAGTTTGTGTGTCCTGAAGCAGCATCTGCGTAGTGAAGAGACCTATGTCCAGCAGTCGGTGTCTTGTCAATTGACGTGACGGTTGATGAACAAGAAGAGATTACTTTGCATCAACCAATGTAAATCTAAAGCTGGGCATTGACGGTCAGTTTTTCGCGTCAGTTGAACTGACGTCCATCCAAAATTTGATCGTGAGTGTCGAATCATCACTCCAGAGTTTTAACTGGCGACGCGCCAGGATATTTTCCGTGGCTACCATAATCCAACCCGGCGTGTCGCGCCGAACTGACCGTGAGTGTGCGATCGTCACTCCAATGGCGTCAGTTCGCTCGCAGCGCCTAAGGTGATTGAGCGTGTTGTTGCGTAGTTTTTGTCAAAGACTATAGTATTTATAGGTTTTTGTTTCAAAAATGGCGGCCTCGGTGTCCTCTGGACGTGCCGTTACGACAGAATAGATTGAAAAATATAAAAATTTTGAATTTTTGTGGAAAGTAACTGACAAAAATTATAAAAGTAAACAAAATCGACAAAAAGCTCTAGAAGAATCAGAAATATATACTCGTAGAGTAATCCTACTATTAATATTATAAATGTGAAAGTGTGGATGTTTGGATGTTTGTTACTCAATCACGCCGCAACTGCTGAACCGATTTGGCTGAAATTTTGAATAGAGATAGATTATGCCCTGACTTAAAACATAGGCCTCCTTTTTATCCTGGAAAAATGCACAATTCCCACGGGATTTTGAAAAACCCGAAATCTATAGCTACAGCTATCTATAGCTGTGTTTTGTATTGTGTTGAATTGTGAGACCGAAATCAAAAGACGCTGTGCCGTGACTAGAGCAGCCGTCGAGAAGTTATCGAAGATCTGGAGAGACAAAAGAATTACAAAAAGTACCAAAGTTCGCCTAATGAAATGTCTTGTCTTTCCGATATTTCTATACGCGGCTGAGACGTGGACCCTAAGACAAACCGACCGGCGGAAGATTGACGCTCTGGAAATGTGGTGCTGGAGACGCCTCTTAAGAATAAAATGGACCGCACATCGTACAAACGTCTCCATCCTCAAGGAACTAAAGATAAATCAGAGGCTTTCGTCAATTGTGCAATTGCGAATACTCAAGTTCTTTGGGCACATTACAAGGAAGAGTGGTACCATCGAACACCTCGTGGTACAAGGTCGAGTGGAGGGCACACGTTCTCGTGGGCGTTCCCCAACTAGGTGGACGGACTTAATCCGCTCCGCAACAAACACACCTGTCTCCGTGTGTGCACATAATGCCACCAATAGAAGTCGCTGGAGGGAGATCGCACGAGCAGCAGTGAAGGATTCATAGCCACGACCACTCTGTCAAGAGTGTACGATTGAGAAGAAGAATCTATAGCTACAGTAAGCTAAGTAATCTATAGCTACAGCTATAGATTACTATAGCGAACTTCCTTGATAGTAGGTATAAAGATTGGAAAAGGGAGCGGGAACGGGAACCGGAAATCCACGATTCCCTCGGGATTTGTTTAAAACCGAAATTCACGCGGGCGAAGCCGCGGGCATTCTCTAGTCATATAATATAGAGGAATCAGAATTCATTTTTTTCGACCCAAATGGGCTGTACACCTCCTAACAACAGCCCGGCCGATCGAAAACTGAAGAGCCGGAGTGACGCCAGTGAGTGGGGAAATTTAGTTGGCCTAAACCATTTGGAGTGACGCCACAGTTTTACGTCTGGACTGACGCGAAAAACTGACCGTCAATGCCCAGCTTTAGAGACTAATTAATACTCATATGTTATTGCACTAACCAGAGTAGCGAACAAGCGTCTCAGTTGCGGCGGATCATCATCATCATCATGGTCAACCCATTACCGGCTCACTACCGGAGCACGGGTCTCCTCTCAGAGTGAGAGGGGTTTTGGCCATAGTCTACCACGCTGGCCAAGCGGATTGGCAGACTTCACACACCTTTGAGAACGTTATGGAGAACTCTCAGGCATGCAGGTTTCCTCACGATGTTTTCCTTCACCGTTAAAGCAAGTGATATTTAAATACTTAAAACGCACATAACTCCGAAAAGTTAGAGGTGCGTGCCCCGGGATCGAACCCACGACCTGTGATTAGAAGTCGGTTGTTCTAACCACTAGGCTATCACAGCTGCTGCGGCGGATAGATCCATACTAATATTATAAAATAATGCGCAAGTGTGTCTGTCTGTCTGCTAGATTTTCAAGACCTAACATTTTAACCAATTTTGATGAAATTTGGCACAGAGGTAGGGCCGGGGACGGATAGGCTACTTTTCATCCCGGAAAATTAAAGAGTTCTCCACGTTTCCACGGGATTCTTAAAGGTCGACGACTAGCTAACATAGAAGTTACCGTTAATGAAGACAGTGTCCTTGACGTGCAACGTGGCCAGCAGTTGCTGCTCGGTGTTCACCACCATGGCGCGGAACTTGTGAGCCTCGCGCAGCCGCTGCACGCACGACGAGCATATCAGTGTGCTCAGAGCGTTATTTGTGGACAGCTGAAAGCAAAATAACGGGTATAAGAGCGGGGCCGCACTGCGAAAATTATTCCGTTTATATTCCGCATTTTAATATATTTTTCTCGCGAATTTTAAATCGCATGTGCGTGCAACTTCATACATTCCCATATGTCACAGAATTTTCGCGCGAATAAATTTCGCAGTGCGGCCTAGGCCTAAGAGGGCAACTATCGGAAATGAAGACCTAAAGCTAATAGTCTAAGGGCCTGTTTTACCACCTTCTGATAGGTATCGGATAGTTGTCCACAACTTTTGTCTTCGTCACCTGACAAAGTAAAAAAGTAGCAAAATTTACGTTTAGGCAATCAGACACTTATCAGAAGGTGGTGAAATAGGCCCTTAATAGTCTAAGTAGTCTAGAAATGCCTAAAGTTGTCGCCAACCGCCTGCCGCTCGCCGGAATGTCCACAGATCTTTGCACATCGCTAGTTTGTAAAATACTAAATACTAAACCGCTAATACTACAAGTAGAAAAAAATTGGAAACTTCTAGAGGAGGCCTATGTCCGGGAAGGACTCCCTGATCAGAAAAGTGCTGGTGTTACTAGATTCATAGATTAATGTAAGATAGAATAAGTATATAAGTAATAAGGAATTAGTTATACTAGTATGTAGTAAGTTATGCAATAGATCAGAGAATAAAGGCTAAATAAAAAAAAAAATAAAAAAAAAAAATACTACAAGTACCTATATGGTTGTTAGTATTCGAATGTGTTAAGGTAGTGTAATAATAGCGCTAATTTTTCGATAACGGTCCCCTGATACTCTTTATGTTTACAATGTGGCTAATTCTGTTGTACACAATCTCTAAATCTAAACCAAAATGACAGGGTGTAGCGACCAACCATACCGCTAGAGTACGGAGGCTCCCCGCTAGATATAGATAGGGAACCTCCTTACGTTTCGCAGGTTGCGTAGTTCTATATTTGATTAAATGGGCCAACGTCACCTTTTAAAAATAATGTACGCAAAGCGCCCGTGTATGTCTCCGATTGGCCAGCGGGTGACGTTCGAATCGTTCACTTGTTAACGGCTATAAAAGGTCTCCATGGAGAGTCTTGGTTGTTATTCTTGATATAGTCAATCTAAGTTCATTATGTTGTAATTCGTGTTTATGTACCGTAATAAACCTACACCTTTTACAAAGTGAGTGTTATTATTTTCAACGGTGGGAAGAAGAGACCCTCCCGTTAAAAGGTCTAAATATATTCCTGTCTCTTTCACAATCCTCCCTGCTGAAGGGGATAGCACTATTTTTAAACCTGTCAATTTAGCTTAAGTTTAGAGATTGTGTACAACTGAATTGGCCACAATGTCTATATGTACCTACACCAATACCTATAACAGTACCATGATTGACTGACAGAAACGCACATCCTAAACAGCTCGACCTAGAGACCTAGGGATCTTAGGAGCCGCGGAATTCTATCCTGAAGTTAGCAGGAGGCGGAAAACCACGTCTTGTTTGAACAGGATATCAGGAAAGTGCAAGTTGTAAAACATTTTAGATTTTGTAGGTATCTTACTTACGATCCTAGATTTACTATACTTAGGTAAGTATCCACAATACCACAATCAAACTTAGATTGCTACGCAATTGTAGTTACTTACGTATAAATTAAAGCATTCCATAAAAATATCAATGTAAACTTCTCTTGTGCCGTTCACGAAGTATTCCTTCATTATATCTTTATGGTGGCCGTTTGATAAGCAGAACCGGCATTGTCCATATAGCGTACTATTTCTCTTCTCCATTTTAACGCCACAAATATTTATTTGAGTTACTTAATTGTAATTTTTAATAGATTTTTTGAGAAATATTTACATACAAACTACGATCACACTACGATACAAACAAACAAAACAAAACCACAGAACAAAACACATAAAAAATTGACATTTGACACAGCACAGACTAATAAACCATAAACATATATATGGTACAGACCACAGAGTACATTATGACACAGACCACACACAGACCCTGCAGGAACAACTAGAATTGACAGTTAATTGAGCTCCAAACGTTGAAGCAAAGTTTGGCCTTGAACCTGGCTGGAGTATAGATGTAAAAATACCGGAATAATACGTATTATTCCAAATTTTGCGGTATTATTCCTCAAATATACCGTATTATGCGGAATAATACTCGCCTACAAAAATGCAAGAAGTGTGTATTACATATCTTCATTATGGGCAATTTTTGGTCATCTGACGTCATATTTTGTTTTAATTAGGTATATTAGTATAGGTTTTAATTAGTAATTAGGTAGGTTAGGTAATGTAGGTATATTGTTTGAAATCAATGAAAAAATGTTTATTTACATATTAAATTGATCTACTCACTAAATATATCAATATCAGTATATATCACACATTTAAAAAACCCTTACATACTTTATCCGGTAAAATCAAGAAAATGAAAAACATAGTCATCAAAACCAACTGTATTATACCGGAATTTTTGGAATTTTACAGAATTATACCGGATTTTTCCGATTGGTATTATTCGTATTATTCCGGCCTTACATCTATAGGCTGGAGTTACTTTGTCTCGTTCTCACCTACTTAAATGAAGTGTGAGGAATAGAAAAACTACAGAGAAAATAGCCCAGGTGAATGACCTTGTGTTCATTACAATAATTTAGGCGCAGTCTCCAGCACACGAGTAGAAATAACTATTTCGAGTAGGTAGGTATGTAGAATATTTAACTCGTGTGGATCCAGTGTCTACATAGAATACAAAATATAACCTTCTTGCATCGGACGTTGTGTGGCAAACCACAGCTCTATAATACTCGAGTTGTTAGTATAGATTATAGAAAATTCTTAGTGGAAGCGGGTAACTTTAAATCGTCTTACACAATAAAATATTAACTAGAATGACTATTAATAACTATAAGAGTATTCAGCATTTTAATAACATAAACAAAAATAAACAGTTAATAATTATATAATTAACCTGTCTCCTTGATTTAAGAACTATAGAAAAAATCCCTCTACACCTGTCGCCCGCTAGAATCAAATTATTTTCTTGCACTAGTGTAAATCAAAAATAAAATGAAAAATTAGTCTTTATTATCTAACAAATCTACATAAGCACACTGTATTAAATCTTCATCCTTCACACCGAGTTTGGTCTGCAGACCCCTTGCTATAACTTGGCCTTCTTCTAAACTCTGTTCTGGTCGCAGCACTACTTCCAACTCCATGAAGTTACCCAGGTTCTGTACTTTGTCTATGTGTATACGGGTTTGGCCGACCATGTACAGTCTTCTGCAAATTAAAATAAATTAATTACTTACTTGATATGTAAAGTTACTTGATAAGTAGTAAAGCTGGATCTTTACTCAACTACCGGAGGGTATTGTGTTTGGCAGTTATATTTTTGGTTGTTGGTGCATTGGTTTCCTTGCCAAAATGCTTATTAGATTTTTAGTTTTAACGAGGGGTTGCTAATGACAAATCCAGTACCTATGGAAGAAGATATGACGAACAAAATTATGATGGAAGAATGAACTTGAGTGCCTATTAAAATCTGTCTGTCTGTGGTGGTGTTTTTAAAACTTGGAAAAGTTATATTTTCAAGTTTCTTATCTTGTTTATATTTCTTCTGCTACTTTCTGAACAACTGATATTTTCTCACAGTAATAAACTCAACAAAGTTCAACTTGCTTACTATATAATAATCATCTATACTAATATAATAAAGCGGAAGAGTTTGTTTGTTTGAACATGCTAATCTCAGGAACTACTGGACCAATTTCAAAAATTCTTTCACCGTTGGATATGTACGTGATCCTTGAGTACTATAGGCTATATACCTATGTACCACGGGCGAAGCCGGGGCGGACCGCTAGTGTAATATATAATGCAAACTATCAAGATTGGTTCAGTAGTTTATTTGCAAGATTATGGCTGAGGAGAGATTGTTTGTCTCAAAACAAGTCAATGGGGAAAACATATAGGATGAGCTAATAATTGTGGCTAGAAGTGGTTGCATAAGGTGGAGAACCACAAATGCAAACTGATGGATACATAGACTTATTTCCTGTGACTGGGGTCCTTACACAAGTTACGGTTAGTTGGGTAAGGAAATATAATTATTAAGAACATAATATCTTTTTCTCAAATAGGTAACAAAAATTTGGTCAATGGGGAAAACATATACAATGAGCTAATAATCGTGGCTAGAAGTGGTTGGATAAGGTGGAGAACCACAAATGCAAACTGATGGGTAGATATACTAATTTCCTATGAATGGGGTCCTTACACAAGTTACGGTTAGTTGGGTAAGGAAATATATTCCTTTTAATTATTAAGAACATAATATCTTTTTCTCAAATAGGTAACAAAAATTTGGCCTGATTATTGCCTTCATGGCATAAAAGTTGGCTGATCTCAAACTGCCAACTATAAATTATATCTGACACTAAAATCCTAAGTAAACCAACAGAACAGAAATTGGTTAAGTAAATACTGAGAGATTGTCAAACAGATGCTGGACACTACTAAAGCTTGCAATGACTATAAAGAAGGGTTCTTACCGCTCTTTAACGACTCTGCCGCGGATTCCTAAACACTTTTTCAAGATATGATCCAAATCCTTTGCCTTCTTACATTCACTGACGGAAAATTGCAACAGATCGTAGTCACACAGCTTCGGACCCTCTTCGTCGTCTCGATCGTACCTCACGAGGGTTGCGGATTCGTCAGCGTACACCCTCATCTTCAATCTGCCTTTATTTACATTGTAAAAGGTGTCGTCCTGCTGGATCAACGTTGGTGTGGAACCGCTCAGCTCCTCGGCAATCTTACAGATTTCGTCGTAATCATTGATTTTCGCTTTTATTTCTACGTTACGCATTTTTAAAGTACCTAGTTTAAACTACACTACCTATAATTATTTAATTATTGAAAAATATGTGCCTGTACTAAATTGTAAAATCTTTTCCCGCTTTAATTTTAATAAAAAAAGAAAAACAAATAAACACAGACAAATAACTATAAAGGATGCCAGGATTGAACAAGTACTTACGATTGTCACTCAGAAAATAATATCAGTTAGATAATATAGACAACACTATAGTCCGTAAAAGACTGTCTGCAGTCTGTCAAACACGGTGTCTATTCTGTGGTCAAACAGCTGTAGCACAAAAACAACTTTTTATTTTTAAGTTTTATGAATCAAAAAATTGTAATTTAAAAACCATGGATGTTGAGAATATTTCGAGTTGGGTTTTAAAGCCGGACGTGTGTCGATGCTGTTTATCAGGCAGCGGGACGTGGGACCTTACGGCGGCTTACGTAACAGAATCCGGTGTGAAGGAAGTGTTCGCCGAAATATTACAGAATTGTTTTGGTATTTCTGTGAGTATTATTGTATATCACGGCCGGAACTTGCCCGGACACGCTGCCGCGCGTCTCGATCTGCTGAACAAATCTTGATTGAATCATTAAATGTACTTCAGTCGATTACGTTGGTTGAGCTACATCGAGCCAAGTCTACAGGATGACCGACTTTGGAGGTCCAAATTAGGCCATATATGTATGTTACTTACTTGGGTTAATATTGCTTAACCAGTGAAATCCATATGCACTGTCCCATCTAAGTCACTTCAGAGAGACTTCTTCAACCAATTGATGTCCATTTCTGGTCAAAGGATTCTTGTAGGGACCGTGGTCTTGCTTGTCAATCCAATTCAGCCACCTTTCCACCTAATAAGGGGTCTGTGAAAACTGCTGATTCACATTGTATTTTTAATTAATTGTACATTTTAACATCTTTGGATGCCAATGTGCATCAGTTCTTTGAACTGCCTCCCTGGTACAGGGCTGAGTGCTGTCTTATAAGTGGAAGGTGCCGGGTTCGATTCCCGGAAGGGCAGTTTGGGATTTCATAATTTCTAAATTGTCTTTGGTCTAGTCTGGTGGGAGACTTCAGATGTAGCTGGTTACCATTTTAGGGACCGTTCAGATAGACCGGCGCGGAGAGCATCGGAGAGCATTTATTTTTTCACACAGACCGGCCGTTTAAGTTTGCTCTGCTCTCCGCGCCAGTCTGTGTGAACGGACACGCGGACGCGTTCGGAGCCGAGCGTACGCTCTTGGGCCGGACGGCAGAGCAAGTCGGCCTACGGTCGGCTGTGCGAGCATGAAAGAGCACGCGAACGGAGCCGAGCGGCTGCTCCTAATATTTCACACAGAGCGTATTGGGAGCATCCTCTTATCATAAAAGAGATAAAATGTAAAAATAAAGCTTATTTCAATGTCTTAAGATTCTATTTTAAATGCGATTAAAATTTGCTCTGCGGTCTATCTGAAAGGTCCCTTACCGGCAAAGCTGTGCTGCCAAGTGATTTAGCATTCTGGTACAATTCTGTGTAGAAAACTGATCAGGGGTATGAGTTTAGTGAAAAATTGCCATACTTCTTCCAAGTGAACCCACTTCCATCTTAGATTGCATTGTCACTTACCATCAGGTGAGATTGCAGTCAAGGGCTAGTTGTAAAAAAAAACATGTGCTCCACCCATTGCCGTTTCAGTTAAATGACTCATTGAGCTATGTCGGTGATAGAAGAACTTTTGTAATACTTTTTAGGGTTCCGTAGTAAACAAGGAACCCTTATAGTTTCGCCATGTCCGTCCGTCTGTCCGTCCTCGGTTAATCTCAGAGACTATTAGTGCTAGAAATACGTAATTTGGCATGAGTATAAATATTAATCACGCCGACAAAGTGATGAAATAAAATTTTGATAAATATTTTTTTTTAGGGTAGCTCCCCTACATGTAAAGTGGGGATGAATATTTTTTTTCTCGTCTACCCCATAGTGTGGGGTATCGTTGAATAGGTCTTTTAAAAATACTGTGGGTGTGGGAACATCATTTTTCGATTTCTAGATCCGTTTGTAAAATATGATGTTTTAAAATGCAAATTTTTATTAGAGTCAAATGTCCCCCCCCCCTCTATCAGCCAAATGGCAGTATATAGGAACTTGAAAAAATTCACAGCAGTAGGGTATATAATCAACTTTAAAGGAAAACTATCACGGCTAAGTAGGGTTCACAGGTTAAGGAGTTATATCTGTTTTTCGAGGATTGTGACTACGGAACCCTACACTGCGCGTGGCCCGCCACGCACTTGGCCGGTTTTTCAGTTACTTTTACTTACTTTTCAGCTTTCCTATTTGAACGAAATGGACTCAAGTCGCTCAGTGTGTGACTTGTGTGTCAAGCAACTTTGCAGTGCTTCCAGTTTTCACAAGCAAGTTGTCCAAGCAGATAAATGGTTCTCACATTACTGGTCCACTAGGAAAGGTAAGTACTGTTGCTACAGTACAAATTCCTTATAACAACTCCCTATAGCATACACTACTGGGCACAGGCCACCTACCAACCTCCAGAAAGGGATTTAGAGCTTAGACCCGCTAAGCTGCTCCAATGCGGTTTGGCGGGCTTTGTAATATAATGAAAACTTACGAAGTAAAAATTGATTCACCTTTTAAACAAAAAAAAGCCGCATTCAAATAGGTTCACCTGTTTGAGCGCTACAAGGGAACACACAGAGATTGAAAGGTGAATTAGTTGAAAGTGTTGTTAGCTATGTTTGATGAAAATCGATCCAAGATGGCCGCCGCGACAAAATGGCGGATTACATATTCTTTCACAACTCCCGTAATATGGGTATCAAATAAATGGGCTTGACTAGTAGAATAGCCCTATGCAAATTCAAGATGGCTGCCGCCACAAAATGGCGAATGTCGGGGGTTTTTTAATTTTTTATTTATACTTGTTTGAATTCTTTGTAGACCACCCATCAAGTCCACAATTGAAACCCTATGAAAAGAAACGTCTAAAAATGAAACAAAAATTCAATATGAAGGCGAAAAATTGCAAACGAAAGATCGACAATGACTTAGATTCCGATTCTGACACCCCTATAGCAAGATTGAAGAATGATTATACGACGGAAGCGGAAGATTTTGTTGCAAATGACTCGTCACCTGAGGAATTAAAAGAAAATAGACTTCAGGTGCCTGAACAGAAAGTTGAAATTGACGGTATGTTAATATTTATTGAGGCAATGTTAATATTTATTGAGGCAATAAATTACGATCAATATTATTTGAGGAGCTGGCGAACAAAACAGCATAATTACATAAAATGAAATTTTACAGATTCATAAAACATATTTAAAGCTGTTAAGACTTGTTCGAAGCCAGCAAACTTTGAATGCAATTTTGATGCAGTCTTAGACCGATTTCGATAGAAATAAGTTGAGATTCTTGTTCAGCAGGCCAAGGTCCACCGGATTTTACAAAAAAAAGTAGTACTTGACCAGAGGTGTAATTATGCTGTTTTGTTCGCCAGCACCTCATTTATTAATTATGCTGATGGTTGTCAAATTACCTCTGTGAGAAAATTTTTGTGAACATGTCTCACGAATCACGATGCTACGGTATGTTTTTTAAAGTTGAAAAAATACAAAACACAAAATACAACATTTAAGTTTGAAGAAAAATATATTTTTTACCCGACTACGGCAAAGCCAAAAAAAGGCAGGATTATGGTTTTAGCAATCTATGTATGTATATGTATATGTTTGTATCGGATTCTGTGCATTCCACCGTAGCGCCTAAACTACTGGGCCGATTTTGATGAATGAGGTGTCAATTGATTCGTTGTTATAGTCCGCGTGACATAGGCTACATTTTATATACGAAAAAATTGATAGACTATTAAATTAATTTCGGATAGACATAACAGATGGCGCCACTAGCTCCTTGCCCCGCGCTTGTTTCGTTCGAATTCTCATTAGTACGCAGTTGAATACACGTTTTTCTACACAAATTAGTAGGATTTTAGTTTCGGAACTTTGCTTCTCTCTCTCTTGTGCTTATTTTTTTGACAAGTTCGATTTTATATGGACTGCATATTTCATTATTGATTGAGGGGCAATAAAGAGGCTATGTTACTTGTATAATTCCGTCATTTTTATTCCAGCTCAATCGGAGATAAGTAAAAAGTCCACCAAACAAGTATCCGAACGAAGACGCATAATCTTGACTTGTAGCATTGTTCTCGTAGAAACAACCGCGTGCCCCTTCCGCCATCACAAGAGCTGGTTCCGATGCTTTTTCTGCACCAAAGACTTCATGGAAATCGACTCGTTAAGGAGCCACCATTCCCAATCGCACACGGACGTCGGAGCCGAATTAAAAAAAATAAAACGCTACCCACGCTCGCTACAAATCGAAATTTCAAATTTGGAATGCCGCGACTGCGGTACAGTTTTGACAGATGTCGAAAACATGGCGCGCCATTTCGTCGAGAAACACAACAAAACGATATACAAGGAGTGCATAGCCGACTACAAGGTCAATTCGAGCCCGTACACTTGTCACTTGTGCGAGAAACAGTTCCACGTGTTCAGGACATTGACCACCCATTTGAACGAACACTATCCGAATTGTATTTGCGATGTATGCGGCAAATCGTTCATGAACTCTAAACGTCTGAAAGTTCACAAGAGAACCCACGAGAAGGGTGCATACCCTTGCAAGGCGTGCGGTAAAATCTTAAAAACTAAAACTTCGCACGCAAATCATATGGAGAGCTCGCATTCGAATCGCGTTATCAAATGCCATGTATGTTTAAAACCCATGAAACATTACAACGACAGAATAAAACATATGTCCGAAGCTCACAATGTTACCCACACGTTCAAATGCCCGTTTTGCGATAGGGAATACAATATAAAACACTATTTGGCCACGCATATAAGGCAAACGCACGGGCACAAGAACAAAAAGTGTAAGACGTGCGGCATGGCGTTCGTTACAAATCACAGTTTGAAGAAGCACATGTTGAAACATACGGGCGAGAGGCCGTTCACTTGCGCCGTCTGCTGCAAGTCCTATGCGAGGAGTTACACACTGAAGGAGCATATGAGGGCACATGAACCATTGAGAAATTAATAGTAGTGGAGAAGCCATACCTACTTTAAAAACGTGTCAAAAATACACTCACACACGCTTAGATTAGGTATCATACACGCACAATCCGAAGACATGGCGCGTGTTCATTGTGATGTCTCAAGTTGGGCGTGTGTGAGTGTTCATGTATACATTTCAGGGAGGCCATCTTTTGTCTTGAGCCTGCCGCAAACTGATTTATTATTATGTCAAAAATGTAATGTTGACGCACAAAAAAAAAGCACTTATGAAAATTTTGATAAGCTCGAACTATTTTCCGATCTACTAATTTCTATAGGACATTAGGGCTCCTCTACTACTATTAATTTCTCTATGACATGAACACGATAGACGGTTGCTAACACAGAATCCTAAATGAGCCCGGATTAAGGCCGATTTACACCAAACGAGCGAATGCTCATTCTATCCCCTCTCCGTCAAATTCTATTAGTGTAAACAGAGACAGAACATTCCTTCGTTGTTCTATCGTTGCTCGCATAGATTCTATGGAATATTCTAAGAATGCTCGCTCGCTTGATCTAAACAGCACTGGAGCGGGCGAACAGCAGCTTAGAGCGTTCTTACGTGTTCGGACGCGCTCGCTCCCCGGAGCGGTCTCTTCAAAGTGTTCTTGTGTTCTAGTTCGTGTTCTTATTCTTGCTCGTTGTTATTTTGGTGTAAACGCTGTCAACGAGCTTTCGTTTACACTAAAGGATCAAGAAAGAATGCTCTAGCTCTAGCTCTAGCTCTTTGTTCGTTTGGTGTAAACCCACCTTAAGATGACACAAATAATCGGCTGTCGATATTCTGTCGGCCGTCTACTGGATATTCGAATTTCGAATTGTCAAATACGTTACAAACAAAGTTATTGTATTCTCTATGATTCTCTTATTACAAAGCCATTTTTAGAACAAAATAATGGTTTAAATTAAAGCGTTCGAAACAAGAACTTCACAAAGCCATTTTAGCCATTTAATAGTTTCTGAATAAAACATCTGCGTCAGACAGACAGGTTGTGTTTCATTGTGAAATTACGAACATTAAAATAATAGGAAATTCATGGTTTTTAATTACGAAGTTTAATAATTACGAGGGCAACGATGAACGTACAAACATACATACACACAACTGCCAAGCACTGTACCCTAGCAGGTAATAGAATGAGTAAAGATTCACAAGCGACTTGCAAAACTCAATCACTGATCGCATTACCTCCTAGGACTAGGAGGTACCTACAGCTGTATAGTGGAGGTTTTGATGTAATTGAAATAATTTTAGCGAAGAACCGATTTATTTACACAAGTACAAATTTTATTTACAACAAAACATTCCCCGAAAGTCGGGGACAAGAAACTACGAATTAGGGTGGTCCGTGGACCCCTGAGGGGTCGGTGTAAGTAATTAACGCTGGGGGTCCATGGCGAGCCTAACTAAAATAATTAATTAATATAAAAATTTGTATAAAATACATTGTGAGTAAATAAAGTGCGTTTGCGTTTTTGAATTTGCGACCGAGACGCGCGTAATGCCGTCCCGTCCCTTTGTCTACGTAGCTTTTGCTTGTTTCCGTTTGCAACTACTTAGTTGCACTTACTTAGTAAACAAGTAGTTAACTTGTTTACTAACTTAAGTTAGTAAACAAGCAAAAGAAAATCCCTGCCACACAAGTATCTCGGTGGTAGGTGTGAGGCAGGGATTCAGTCAGTCAACAAAATCAAATCATCGGAATGTAGAAGTCAAATGTGATATGCATCTTGTGCTGTCGAAAACGACTCCTCAACTTGACGTTCCAGCAATCCAACATTAGCAGCTGCAACCCCCACACTAACTATTCATATGTAAAATTTAATGGCAAACAATAAAAGTTGGTATTTAAATGTTAATTCTAGTTTTTTTTATGTTTTTTCGGAAGGAAACCGTGGGCTCTTTGAAATTTTGAAAGGGGTCCATGACTAGCAAAAGGTTGAGAAACCCTCACTTAATTCAAGCAAACGGCCTCTCGCCAGTGTGAGTTCTCATTTGCTTCACGGTTTCTCGCCAGTGTGAGTTCTCATGTGCCTCACTAAAGTACAGCTTCTTGTACATTTATAATTGCATCGCTTGCAAGCAAATGGCTTCTCGCCAGTGTGAATTCTCATGTGCTCTACTAAACTACTATTATCTGTACATTTATAATCACATAACTTGCAAGCAAACGGTTTCTCACCAGTGTGAGTTCTCAAGTGTTTCACTAAATTATTGCTTTGGGTACATTTATAATCGCATAACTTGCAAGCAAATGGCTTCTCGCCAGTATGAGTCCTCATGTGAGTCAGTAAATGACTATTTACTTTACATTTATAGTTGCATAACTTGCAAGCAAACGGCCTCTCGTCAGTGTGAGATCTCATGTGACTCACTAAATGACTTTTTAGTTTACATTTATAATTGCATGACTTGCAAGTGAACGGCCTCTCTCCAGTGTGAGTTTTCATGTGGTTCACTAAATTATTGCTTTGGGTACATTTATAATCGCATAACTTGCAAGCAAATGGCTTCTCGCCAGTATGAGTCCTCATGTGAGTCAGTAAACTACTATTTACTTTACATTTATAGTTGCATAACTTGCAAGCAAACGACCTCTCGTCAGTGTGAGTTCTCATGTGACTCACTAAATGACTTTTTAGTTTACATTTATAATTGCATGACTTGCAAGTGAACGGCCTCTCTCCAGTGTGAGTTTTCATGTGGTTCACTAAACTAGTACTTACTGAACATTTATAATCACATAACTTGCAAGAAAACGGTTTCTCACCAGTGTGTGTTCTCATGTGCCTCACTAAATTACCCTTTTGTTCACAACTGTAATCGCATAACGTACAAGTGATCGTTGTTGCAGTATCACAGATATACTGTATTCGGTCGTCAGGTTTCGCTAACTGTGTACCGAGTATTGTATTTTGTGAATTTTCACTTTTAATTTCACTGTAATCTGTGTCCATTAGTTTGTTTGTACGAAGTCCACTTCGCCCAGTTGTTGGACAACTGACACTATTCCCTGTTTCCGGCAACGATTCCTCTGGTTTCAGTTCAGGGTCCTGGGGGTTCCTCGCGTCTTCAACAACGATTCTATTCGGAGCGAAACACAATATATCCAACTCGTCGTTTGTATCAGTCGGATGCTCTTCACTCTCGGGATACGTCGCAACTGTCGAAGGAGCGACTGAAACAAAACATTCGTTAGGAAACAACTTGTGACTTTGTTCACATCGGACAGACAATTCAATATGTCACAGTTAGTGTGATCAATTGAAAGTTAATAACGACTGGGAACGAGGTGAATGCGATTAATGTATGACATTAACCGGTAATTATTATCCTCCTCCATCCTCTGATGTAACACTCGCGTACACAAGTGATACAACAGTGTCCTCTGATGTAACACTCGCGTACACAAGTGATACAACAGTGTCCTCTGATGTAACACTCGTTTACACAAGTGATACAACAGTGTCCTCTGATGTAACACTCGCGTACACAAGTGATACAACAGTGTCCTCTGATGTAACACTCGCGTACACAAGTGATACAACAGTGTCCTCTGATGTAACACTCGTGTACACAAGTGATACCACAGTGTCCTCTGATGTAACACTCGTGTACACAAGTGATACAACAGTGCCCTCTGATGTAACACTCGCGTACACAAGTGATACAACAGTGTCCTCTGATGTAACACTCGCGTACACAAGTGATACAACAGTGTCCTCTGATGTAACACTCGCGTACACAAGTGATACAACAGTGTCCTCTGATGTAACACTCGTGTACACAAGTGATACCACAGTGTCCTCTGATGTAACACTCGCGTACACAAGTGATACAACAATGTGTTCTGATGTAACACTCGCGTACACAAGTGATACAACAGTGTGTTCTGATGTAACACTCGCGTACACAAGTGATACAACAGTGCCCTCTGATGTAAAACTCGCATACACAAGTGATACAACAATGTCCTCTGATGTAACACTCGTGTACACAAGTGAAACAATGTTCCCTTCATGTTTTCTTTAAACAGTGTATGTCCTATTTTAAAGTCGTAATTTAATACTTCGAATATTTATTTTACAACATCTCTGCTTAAGGCGCTGGCTGTAAATGAATGCTGAATGTATTGGCGAACTCAAACTTTAAAATAAGCTAATTTAGGTCCATTTTACTCTGAAGTCATTGTGTTACGATCAGTAGTATTTAGTAGTTTTTGAGCTGTACAAACTGAGACTAAGCATACTGAACACCAAAACAGAAACACACGAAAAGTAAGTTGTCTCACCCGAAGCCCGACCGAAGTCTTCCGACGTCTTCCAATCGCAGTATTCCGACGACTTCCCATCCCAGTATTCCGACGACTTCGGCTCGCGCATCTGCCTGCAAGCATGTAACATCGTTTATATCACGAGTGTGTAAAGTAGACAATAAAGCGGAGGCGCCGGGTTCAGTTCTCAACGGGCAACAGCTACGTTCACAAATAAATAAAAGTAGTTGTAAGGAACGCATAGAGGACAAACATACAAACATTCATTTTTATATAGATTTTTGAGCCGGAAACCTTCCCGGCAGACGCATACAGAACAATAATGCGCAAAAAATTCATCACAATCATATGAATAGAGGACATACGGACAAACATTGATTTTTATTGATATAATTATAGAGTAGGGACCCGCCCCGGCTTCGCTTGTTATATCTGTTTTTAACCCCCGACGTAAAAACGACGAGGTGTTATAAGTTTAACGTGTCTGTGTGTGTGTGTGTGTGTGTCTGTTCCTTTGTGGCGCTCAAACGGCTGAACCGATTTGAATGCGTTTTTTTTTGCTTGAAAGGTAAATTAGTCGAGAGTGTTGTTACAAAATAGCGGATTACATATTTTTTCACAACTCCCTTAATATGGGTATCAAATGAAAGGGCTTGACTAGTAGAATAGCAATATGCAAATCCAAGATGGCTGCCACCACAAAATGGCGAATGTCCGGGGTTTTTTAAATTAATTTATATTTGTGTTATAATATCTCAAAGGCAGCGTTTTCGATGAAAGCTCCTAGGCGGGTTGACTTTTTTCGACATTGTCGACATTAATCTAGGCTATTCGACTTTTTGGAAACTGTTTTAAATGATTATTTGTTACTTATTAAAACACACTACATTGATATTTTTCGGAATATCTACAGTATTAAGAATTAAAATCAATGATAAAGTTTAAGTTTTGAAAACCGCGCCAAAAACGACATTTCTGTAATGGCGCTGATCACACGATACGCGTGACGTCACAAAAGGTTCACATACAGAGTATGGGTTACATAACCAGAAACCACAACAAAACAGCGCAGCTATCCAGTAACACTAATTAAATAGTTAAATACAAATAAAAAGTAATTAAATCTATAATCTATCTATCTATCTATAATAATATAAAGTAGCTTGTCCTGACTGACAATCAACGCACAGCCAAAACCACTGAAGCTAGAAACTTGAAATTTTCACAGTAGCTTTCTTTTATGACGTAGGCGCACACTAAGAAAGGATTATTGCGAATTCCATCCCTAAAGGGGTTAAATAGGGGATAAAAGTTTGTATGAAAGTCCGTCATTTTTCAAGTTATATCCATGAAAATTGGTATTTAGGTTTTCGGTTAAAAATAAAGAATTTTGTGTTTAAGAAATTTTAGAAAAGCTACCTCTAAGTGGGTTAAATGGGAGATGAAAGTCCGTCATTTTTAAAGTTTTATCAATGAAAATCGGTATTTGTATTATCGACTAGCGGTCCGCCCCGGCTTCGCCCGTGGTACATAATATATAGCCTATAGCATTCAAGGATTACGTACATATCCAAGGGTGAAAGAATTTCTGAAATCGATTCAGTAGTTCCTGAGATTAGCGCGTTCAAACAAACAAACTCTTCCGCTTTATTATATTTACTAGCGGTCCGCCCCGGCTTCGCCCGTGGTACATAATATATAGCCTATAGCACTCAGGGATCACTTACATATCCAACGGTGAAAGAATTTTTGAAATCGGTTCAGTAGTTCCTGAGATTAGCGCGTTCAAACAAACAAACTCTTCCGCTTTATTATATTTATAAATTATAAATAAATATAAATAAAGAATTACGTGTTTCAGGAATTTCGGAAATTCCACCCCCAAGTGGTATAAATAGGGGATGAGATTTATAAGAATCCAAGCGGACAAAGTCGCTGGCATCAGCTAGTAGGTTAAATACAATAAATACAAAGTTAAATGCTATAATAGAACGCGGGAGAGGAAACAAGTAAAATAACAATTAAGTAATAAATACATAGAAAAATATTAGCATCATCACTTTTCTCGCTCGCTCCTTATCAGAACACGGTGCGTGCGACAGAGCACGCTGCGCGATTAGTTACGACGGCATAGCAAGGCGAATGTTTTAGTCGCTTAAATGCACCTAATATCGTAATGTTGTAAATTGTTATACCTACTCATTTTAATATCAATCTTATTCTTTCAAGTTTAAAGTTTAGTTTCGGTTGACTTGATAAACTTCAATTATATCAACCAAATCAAGTGTACCTTCAAGTGACGTCACCAGAGTTGCAACCAATCACAGGGCATTATGTTTTATTTCATGCAAAATATCGCGTAAAATTACTTAATTTAGTTTGATTGTGTAACGAAACGTTACATATTTTAATAATATTATTTTTAGGTACACACAAATACATTATAATTATAATTTGCAATCGTTAAATTCAAATACCTACAGTTTATGTACCGATCGCCGACCGCGCGCGCGCGCTGAGCTAGGTGATTCATATTCGATAGCGGTGCGGGGAAGCGGGGGACGTTACCTTGCTTTCGTGCATTGCAAGAGAACTGGATCATTCGACCATGGGGATGAAACTGTCATACAAATTCGAAGTCGAAAATTTTCAAATAAACGACGACCTCTAGCGTCCGGGGTGGTACAACTTTCAAGAAATTGTTTAAATGTGAAACTAGATGGCAGGATGTTCGCCTGATGCTTATCTAATCCGTCACTTGTCAAAGTTCAATTAAATCAAGTGTCAAAAACTGAAGTTTTACAAACTTTTTCAACGGTTATTTGCAGTGCATTATTTCGTAGTTTTCTCATTTTCTTTGTTTTATTAATAGTGGTTTTTGTTTATAACGACGACTTGGACTGTTAATGGACTCTGTGATTTCTTCTCCAAACGATTTTACCCGACTTTGCAAATTGATTTCTGTTTCCTGAGATATACGACATACCTGGCATCTATTTTCGGTTTCTTGACAAAATGCCTAAAAAATCGGAAGTTTGGAACCTATTGGAACGGAATTTTATTTTGGGTGTACTGTTGATGGTAAGTTTGTTTGTATAAAGTATAAACTATATTATTATGTAGGTACTTAAATCCCACGTAAAAATGCAATGATATCCATATCATCCAAGATTGTGACCAATTCTTCATTTTTTCAGGTACATTGCATAGATTTCCTAAATGGGAGTACCTATCCCCACAAGGAAAAGTTTGAATCTTGGAAGAGTGTGTTAGGTTTAACAACTCAAGGATATAACAATATATTGTAATTTTGATATCTTATTAATATAAAATTATTTTGCTATAATCCGCTAACAGTGACAAAGGAGAATGATCAACCCTGACCCAAGCATTTACACAAAATGTAATTTACTAAAAATTATCTTACGAATATATGACAATTTGAAAATTAATAATTATTAATGCTAAAGCTGCTTTTAAAAAAATGCAATAAAAAAGGAATTCAACCGTCTCTTCCTGTTTCTCTGGCACGTCTGGTGGCCATTTGCATTACTTTCTACGCATACATGCCCAAACAAAAAGTTTTGTTGTTAAAAAAAATCATGTCACTTGCAATAAAACAGATATTAATTATATTAATACATTATTCTATTTATTTGTTGTAAATCGTACAATATGATTAAAGTAAATAAGCAATAATTAATAATATTATTTTGTTGTAATATTGTTTTAACTTCGTTGCGTTTTGTGCAATGGAATATATAACTACAACCTTCTTGATTTTGTGTAACGAAACTTATTATATTTCAAGATGCCAATGTGACATTGTCACTGTTTTAGTTATGTGTGACGCTAGTGACGTCTAGTCTGTTTACATTTTGAATGTTTATTGTAGCGCAGCGGAGACCAATATTAATTCTATGGTTTATTGTTTTTCCTTACCAACGACTTTTGCTATATTATACGGATTCGATCTCGCCTACTCGCCGACTTTACGCTTTTCTACGGATTCTGATTTTTGTTCGTGATTTGGATAACATTGTTGAGGTGCATTAAATGTCAGTTGAATGTAAACATGATGCCTTTGATATGATGCTAAGACATGATGTGTCTTCGTTAGATTCTACATTGCAAACTACTCTCAACATGGACATCGTTGCAACAGGTATGTTAAGTATAGTGCGCGCTAAACAAATAGTTCAAATCGGCAGGAACGATACACGGCTTTCCTTACTAGTTTAACAATCATAAACTACACATAACCTAGAATCATTTTCAAACTTAAACTAAGATTTATTCAAAAACGGCAGCTCCTAGAGGTATTAAAATGGTGTGTTTGGTTATCAGGAATAAATCTGCAATAAATGCTGCATACAACACGCTTGTAAACGACTGGGTTACACGCCCATAGAATTTTGGGCATTCTCCTTTGTAGGCACAACACCACACAATCTTGTAGGCACAACACCACACAATCTTGTAGGCACAACACCACACAATCTTGTAGGCACAACACCACACAAATTCACCACAAAACAAACTCGACGATCGTTTCGCTCCGACACCGGAGCATCTTCAGGAGATGTCGACTTCACAACGGACGATTGCAAAGTCGAAGTCGAAAACCGTTGTGAAGTCGACATCTCCTGAAGATGCTCCGGTGTCGGAGCGAAACGATCGTCGAGTTTGTTTTGTGGTGAATTTGTGTGGTGTTGTGCCTACAAAGTCACTGTTAGCGGATTATAGCAAAATAATTTTATATTAATTGTATATCATGGAATTCCGCAAAGTAACGCCTGCTTCCATTCAACATTTTGATATCTTGTCTGTATGTAAAGCGCATTTTTCTAAACTTAAACTATTCATTATTTCATTGACTACTAAACTAATACTTATTACTTCACAGTTGGTGTATCATTGTATGGGGGTAAACAAAATATTAAAAGGTAAAATTACAATGTTAAAAAAAAATGATTTAATAAAAGAACATGCTTATATGTATTATAACATTCATACAAAATATAAAACAAAATAAATACTTTGTGTTTCATTTTTACTATTTGCAATTAAAAAACAAATAAATAATCCGTTTTAAAATTTAGAGTTATTTTCCAAAATATATTTAAAGGAAAATCGATCTGAATTTTAAAACGGATTATTTATTTATCCTGAATAGTAATTATTATTTATAAGCCGAGCCCCCAAGGTCGACATGTACGAAAAGCGCCATCTATCGGTCTATTTGGTATCTAAATGTGGTTTCAATTTTAACGCCATCTTTAGACGGTGGAGGAAAAACTTTTAAATACATCTCAACGTTTCGGTTTCGCATCTATAGCAGGTAGTAGTGTATTATCTATGCATTCGACGTCCGGACTCGCATTAGAGGCTGGACGCCGCCTGATTTTACTTCGTAGTAGTTAAACGTATTAGTTTGGCTGCGACAAAATCAAGTACTTAATCTAGTTAAAAAGCTAAAGAGTATTTTCCAAATATCACCGCTTATTTACAAGTGAAATCTTCATACTCCCGCATTAGGGTAAGTTTTGGATGGTACTTGAAAACGTAGATCGTATCATTGTTCATCACTCATTGCATAGGTATTTGCTCATATATTTGCTTATTTCATTGTGTACCTAATTATTAATTATCTTTTTCTTTGTATATTATTAATTATTTTAGTGCTTTTCAAAATCATTTGTCATATTATTAGTAATTAGTCATTTAGATTTCATTATTACAAAATTTTGTCAACATACCCACATTTTGTAAATTAATTTTCTTAAATCATTCATTAGTAATCTTTTGGCCTTCAGCTTTCTATATTAATCATTCCAATCATTGTAAACTCCGTTCTGATTGTTCAACCCATCGGCAATTCTACTGCGTGTATGTTTCTAACCTGTGTTTCTACACTTGCCGATGGGTGAGCCCAGAACAGGAGTTTGATTTGCCACCTACTTAGGCAATCCTGATGGTCAATTCCAGGATCGGCGTGCCGCCTGAAACTACATCTTCAGCAACGTTCCATCTTCAAGCTTAGCGGCGTACTGCCTGCGGACTAGCGGCGTACCGCCTACGAGAACTAGCGACGTACCGCTTCCATTTCTTCGGCGGCGCACCTACCTACCGCCCTTGACGCCACATCGTGCATCCTGCCTCGCTGTTCCCAATTAGACGTGGGCCACCCATCATCTCTCGGCCCCAAATCCAGGGAAGTTAATACGTACTACGACTAAAGTTAAAAGCGGATTTAAGGACGTATCTCACGACCCGAACTATAATAAATTCGTGCACCACATTGAGCGAAGCCGCGGTAAATAATTATTTATTATAATAAACCGAATTAATATTTGTATTTTGCCGCCGTTTAATTTATTTACCCGCCTCACGGTGCAATTGAGTAAAATATGTCTCTTTTAGGCTATTATCTGATAACCACAATCAATAGTATATTTTCAATGTTGTCAAATAGCGTATTATATTATCGTCAATTTCAACCTATTTACACGAAACCTTGACGAATTATACGTCTTCCTCGTGAATCACTCTATCTATTGGTGAAAACCGCATGAAAATCCGTTCAGTAGCGTTTTGAATTTATCGCGAACAGACACACAGATGCGGCGAGGGACTGTTTTATAGTATGTCGGTCGGTGGTGTCACACTCACCAGTCATAGTACTCCTCGCAACAGAGCGTAGCGCTGCAGTGCGCACTCTCGCACTGCATCAGCCCCTGTGTCGGCTCGCCGCGCTCACTCTTCACCGCCATGATGGAGGGCGCACTCTCGCACTGCATCAGCCCCTGTGTCGGCTCGCCGCGCTCACTCTTCACCGCCATGATGCAGGGCGCACTCTCGCACTGCATCAGCCCCTGTGTAGGCTCGCCGTGCTCACTCTTCACCGCCATGGTGCAGGGCGCACTCTCGCACTGTATCAGCCCCTGTGCAGACTCGCCGTGCTCACTCTTCACCGCCATGATGCAGGGCGCACTCTCGCACTGCATCAGCTCCTGTGCCGGCTCGCCGTGCTCACTCTTCACCGCCATGGCGCATGGTGCACTCTGCGGGGAGCCAGGTGTTGTTGTTAGCAGAAAGCAGAGACGGGATGAGCGGAGCAGAGATGGTCTTCAAACAACCAATAATGAAAATAGAATTTCGTTGTGCCCGCATCTCGTCTCCGCTCTGCCTGTCAGTGGATAACACTGAGTAGAAATCCTACTAATATTATAAATGTGAAAGTGTGGATGTTTGGATGTTTAGATGTTTGGATGTTTGTTACTCAATCACGCCGCAACTACTGAACCGATTACTGGCTGAAATTTTGAATGGAGATAGATTATGCTCTGACTTAAAACATAGGCTACTTTTTATCCTGGAAAAGTTCACAGTTCCCACGGGATTTTGGAAAAACCGAAATCTATAGCTACAGCTATAAGTAGATTACTATAGCAAACTTTCCTGAAAGTAGGTATAAAGGTTGGAAAAGGGAGCGGGGACGGGAACCGGAAATCTACGATTCCCTCGGGATTTGTGTATAACCGAAACTCACGCGGGCGTAGCCGCAGGCATTCTCTAGTGTATTATATTTGTATGGCACGATCGATGCGGAGATGCGAGTTGTGCCTGAGCTGCAGGGCTATTCTGTAAAGCCATTTTCGAATTATCGAGAGTGAATTCGAGATGAGTTTGCTAATTTGTACTCTGTAAAACTCGATAGTACAGGTCTTCTCACTCAAACTCACTTCACTTCGCAAGTGCGTAGCAGATGTTTACAGAATATCAAACCAAGGTGAAGTGAGTTTGCTTTCGAAGCGAGTTATCTCACTTGAGTGAGCTTCGATCATCATCATCATCATGATCAACCCATTACCGGCTCACTACAGAGCACGGGTCTCCTCTCAGAGTGAGAAGGGTTTTGGCCATAGTCTACCACGCTGGCCAAGCGGATTGGCAGACTTCACACACCTTTGAGAACGTTATGGAGAACTCTCAGGCATGCAGGTTTCCTCACGATGTTTTCCTTCACCGTTAAAGCAAGTGATATTTAAATACCTAAAACGCACATAACTCCGAAAAGTTAGAAGTGCGTGCCCGGGATCGAACCCACGACCTCCGATTAGAAGTCGGTCGTCCTAACCACTAGGCTATCACAGCTTCTTCTTCTTCTTCGATATCGAGACGGTATTTTAGAGAATAGCCCTACTGAGCAGTGGTACAAAGCGGAGATGTGAGCTCGCCCTCGCAAGCTGGGGCCGGCGCGTAGCGGAGACGAGAAGAGACGTGAGCTGCGTGCAGTGAGCGGCGTCGCTAGTTCCCCCCGCGTGACGCGTCGCATAACCCGTAAAAAAAAGTACAAGTATAAATTAAAAATTTAAAAAACCCCCGACATTCGCCATTTTGTGGCGGCGGCCATCTTGGATTTGCATAGTGCTATTCTACTAGTCAAGTCCTTTCATTTGATACCCATATTAAAGGAGTTGTGAAAAAATATGTAATCCGCCATTTTGTAGCGGCGGCCATCTTGGATCGATTTTCATCAAACATAGCTAACAACATTCTTGACTAATTCACCTTTCAAACAAAAAACCGCAAAAAAACCAACCGACACACGCGCACACAGACACACGCGCACACGGACACACACAGACACACACACAGACACACACACACGCGCGCACATACGCACACACGCAAGGACGCACGGATGCGTGCGCACACAGACACACACACACACACACAGAGACACACACACAGACACACACACACACACACACACGCACACACACACGCACTTTTTTTGTAATAGTGACATGACTGAGACGCTTCCTCAGATGCCTTGCGTTTCAGATCGCGCTTAAACTGTGCGTTCAACTCGACACCCAACGCTCGCCGCACGCAGTCACATCTCCGCTCTAGCCGGCACAGATCTCCGCTCCAGTCTAGCCAGTACGCATCTACGCAAAGCTTCGGTACACCCTTGCTGAAAAACATCGGGGCTCGTTTGTGTTTTCATTATTTTTTTTTTTTATAGGAATAGCGGGCAACAGAGCAAGCGGGTCACCTGATGTTAAGTGATTACCGCCTCCCATGAACATTAGCAGCACCTGAGGAACCACTAATGTGTTGCCGGCTTTTGAGGAAGGGGACTGGCTCTTCAGCTCGGCTGCCGGAACACACGGATGCTTTGCAGCAGATTACGGCTGAAGTGTGGTCGCTAGCCAGGCGGATTCGGGGTAGAATCCTACCAGAAAGCGGTGATACCATCCAGATTAAGTTGTGTGGTATCAGGCACAACAACCCATAGAGGGGACTGAGCGTCAGAGCCTCGTTAGCATATTGGCAGGGTGCACCGCGCGCAGGTGAGGTTGACTTTGGCCACATAGGTGGAATTTGGGCCACTTACACCCCCACATTATAATGTTAGAGGAGATAACAGATAACCTCGACATAACGATACAGAAGCAGCTCGCACTCACCGCAACGGCTTGTTTCTGCTCAAAAGCATCGCGAAGGGCGTCGTCCAGTAGTCGCGCTTCCGCTTCCGCACAGTGCGCTACGTGCACGTCGCAGCGGTCAGTGCTGTCGTGTGCACTGTTCGCCACCGCGTGGAGCTCACTGTTCACTGCCACTGTCAGTCTGCCTGCGTCACAGTGCGCTACGTGCACGTCGCAGCGGTCAGGCTCCAGTACTGTCTTCACGATGCCGGACTCCAATTGGTGCTTCGCGCGGCTTATTGACTTCACATGGTGTATTGTTATCTGGAGCAGTGGAACGGGTCGATTTGTTGACGTTACGAACAAAACAACTACCATTTAAACACTTACCGATTACTAAATTGTGTTCTAAGACCGAGTTGTGCACTCTGCTTTTCACTTCATTGGAGGAAATGAACAAACAAACAGTGATATTGAAAGTAAATGTGCCTTTAATAAGTTACATTCAAACATGGCCTCCCACCAGATCAGACCAGAAAGTCTTGTATCTGGCAGAGAAGAAATTATTAATCCCAAACAGCCCCTGCAGTGAATTGAATCCAGGACTCCCCACTTATTGGACCACAGCGCCACAGGTTCGATACTAGTCCAGTAGTACATCAGATGAGTCCAGCAATTCTTTTTTGCAGTTATAATGGATATTGATACACTGAGAGACTCACCAGTTCGTGTTTCCCAACCAGCTCCATCATCAGGGCACGGGCTCTCAAGCTCTTGTCTCTGAACTTGCTAAAGTTCACCAACCTCTGGGCACATTGTACACAGACTGCTTGTCTCAGGTTTCCTTGAGCACACACCTGCAACCACACGTCAGCCAGTATAGTACCAGTGTGTACTCCTCACACTACTACATCACTATCACATGTGCGGTGGACATTTCTGTTGTTTAAGTTTAACAATCACAATATCCTAAAACAGTTACATTACCTACCTGTTGTTATTACAGTACTGCCAGAATGTGAAAAGTCTGTGTTAAGTTTTAAGATAGTTGTTTGCTTTGTTCGTGAATAAGGTTTTGAGTAGATAGGTGGCTGCTAACATTGTTTAAACAGTCACTCGGCAAAATGCAGCTCAGTCTGATTCATATCAATTATTATTTTATTATTAACATAGAAAATAAATACAATTAAACACCTTACTGCCCATAGAGGTGAACTTATAATCAAATACATATCAAGGAATAAATGTTTAACTTACAGGCTGTCCCACCAAGCGTTCATATGCTTCTTCCAGCTTGTATTTACTCATTGGGAACAGCTTGCTGTGAGTGTCGAAGCACATCATGCAGACCTGCGCAAAGTGTCCAGTATGAGCATTTCCATCTTAAACAATGTACTGCAACAAGTCTCCGTCAATCGAGAAAAAGAGAGCCATTACAAATGTGCAAACTAAGTCATGAATAATTTTTGACTTCAAATTAAAACTACAAGCATTATGAAGTAGCACCTGCAATGTTGAGGGGATAGCTCCAGTCCGAATTCGCCTTGAGCCACTTTCTGTTTCATAAAAGTCATCGTTCAGGAAATGCTGCGAGCAGACCACAGCGGGGTTCGGCAGGAGAGTGTCTTGCTGGCCGAGGGCTCTGAGCCAAGCGGCACGGAGAGACGCTTCATCGGGGAACCTGGAAATTACAGCATGTGCTTTAACAAAGAGGTCTCATCGAGTGAGACTCTTGTTAAACAGATCACAAATAGCAGTTCAATTGCTCTAGAGTGCGGGCTTGAGATGGCGGCGCCGCCCCGGCCCGCTACAGTTGCAGCGATGCGCGGACACAATGGAACACTCACTCGTGAAATGCAACCTCCTCCGACTCGGACACGACCTCCGCCCGCTACAGTTGCAGCAATGCGCGGACACAATGGAACACTCACTCGTGAAATGCAACCTCCTCCGACTCGGACACGACCTCCGCCCGCTACAGTTGCAGCAATGCGCGGACACAATGGAACACTCACTCGTGAAATGCAACCTCCTCCGACTCGGACACGACCTCCGCCCGCTACAGTTGCAGCAATGCGCGGACACAATGGAACACTCACTCGTGAAATGCAACCTCCTCCGACTCGGACACGACCTCCGCCGTGGTTTTGCAGAAAGGCACGCAGCACCGCATCTTGTACATGAAAAATATGATTGAAAATTGAAATCTGTGATTGAAAAATGAAATTGCACAATGTGGCACAAATTGCGACTTTGACATTGACACCATACACACACAGTCTTCTTTTTCTTCGGTGTACGGCTCCGCGCGTGGAGCGATTGAGCCAGTATCAAGTGACCATAGATTATATACAAGTGACTTTTATTTTTATTTTATTTTTTAAAACTGAGGAAACTTATTTACATATGAAAATCTTTTTAGGTAATTATCGAAATTTTGGAAGGATCAGGAAAGGAAAGAAATTGAATATATATAATATTTACAACAAGATAATTTACAATTAATAAACAAGAATATATATAATATTTACAACTTAATATCATTTAAGAGTATGTATGAGGAAAAAAGTTTATATATACAGGGATCATCAGAGGACAAGAGGATGTCAACGGAAGTAGGAAGAGGGATGAGACATTGAATAAGACCCTGGTAAAAGGAATGCTGGTTATATTTTGGGCATGATAAAAAAATTTGGTTCAGGTCACCCACCCCACCACATTCGCACAAATCACTGTTCACAATTCCAAATTTCGCCAGTTGAACAGGAGAACAAACGTGGCCCAAACGCATACGCGTCAAGATACACGTCACTCTCCTGCTCAACTTTAAACTTGAGAACCATGGCTTAGACGGAATAGAATTTTGAATCCTAGCAAATGCTTTACCCTTTGACTGGCTAGAAATCGACCAAGCCACTCTCCAAGATTCCTGAAGGGAATGTTTTGGCAGTGCACACAAATCATAGGTACAGTTACAATAGTCTGCCATATCTCCGCATGAAATAGCTTCGTTAGCAAGCTGATCAGCGCGTTCGTTTCCCGAAATGCCAGAGTGACCTGGTACCCAGGAAAACACCACTGTATAGCCTTTTTCATAACATGTAAGTAGGCGGTTTCTAATTTTTAAAATAATATGGCTAATCTGAGACTTGAATGGAAAACTAGATAAAGCTTGCAGAGCACTCATAGAATCCGTGAATATAATGGATTTCTTCAGTTTGGCAAGAAGAATGTATTCCACAGATTTAAGTAGACCAAGGCATTCGCCAGTAAATACAGACGATTCAGGCGGAAGTTTTATTTTTTGGACAATATTATACTGGCAATGAACGATTCCAACCCCAACTATACCATCCGGTGAATGCTTAGAAGCGTCACTATATATGTAATGAAAATCGGAAAATTCATTCTCTTTTAATATGTTCACATACTGAGGAGCTTCCAATTGGTTTCTTGGAATATCTGAATTGATTCTAACATCTGGAGAGATTATTAATGCATTATATTTAGTATCGAAAATAGGATAACAATATGAACTATAAATCGGCGCTTTTATGGAGCAAAATACTCGATAGCTTTTGATAAGACACGGAGGGGATTTATGGGACCAGTACGAACAGGTGCCTATAGATTCCAAAAGGAGTTGAAGTTTACCACGTAAAGGATGATGTGAAAATTGCATAGCTTTAAATAGATACCTATCGGATAAAAATTGACGTCTTAAACATAGAGGTGGATCAACGCACTCTATTTGCATAGCATTAATAGGGCTAGATTTCATGGCTCCAAGGATGATCCTTAAAGCTTTCGCCTGCACACCATCTAATTTTCTAAGAGCAACGGCACTACAGGGCTCTAGAATAAAAGTGGCGTAATCTAATAAGCTACGAATAAGGGCATTGTAAATAAGACGCAAAGAAAAAGAATGGGCACCCCACCAGACCCCGGTAAGACACCTGATCATATTTAAATTTCTCTCACATGTAGCTACAATGTAGTCACAGTGAGATACTCCAGTAAGTTTAGAGTATAAAATAACTCCCAAGAATTTTGCTTCAGACTTTACGGGGATAGGATTATTCCTATAACGAACGTTGAAATCGGGAGTGTTTCTCCTTCTAGAAAAAGGAACCACAGTGCTTTTACTAACAGACAATTCCAGTCCATTGGCATCTAACCAGTCATTTAGGTTATTAAGGGAAATAGTTAAGAAGTTACTAGCATTTTCTATAGAATTTTCCGAGATGTATAAGACAAGGTCATCGGCATATTGTAAAATATTTACATCTGAGTTTAAGGATGTCTCTAAATCATAGGTATATACATTGTACAGTAATGGACTAAGCACAGATCCCTGGGGAAGGCCTCTCCATGCATGCCTTGAAAGTTGAGCACCATTTGGCAGGTCTAATTTAATACACCTCTCAGAAAGCATATTGATGATAAATGTAATTAATAATTGGGGTACATGAAGGTCATGTAGTTTTTTATGCATTACAGAGATCAGCACATTATCATACGCTGAGCTGATATCAAGAAAGGCCGCAAGGACCGACTCATTATTCGAAAAAGCCAACCGAATATCCGAAATGAAAATACTAATATTGTCTATGGTACTATGACCTTTTCTGAACCCCAGCTGATTAGCTGTCAAAATTTTGTTATTTTCGATGAAAAATTCTAACCTATTTTTAACAAGATGCTCAGCTGTTTTGGCAAGGATAGAAGATAGGGCCAGGGGGTGTAAACTCTCTTATAAGAAAATTTATACCTACGGGGGCTGAAATTGCCATTGTTAAAACATTCTGATAATAATTGTACATTTTTTAAGCATTGCAACACTAACTTTTCTAAAGTCATATCCAAGAAGGTTATATTCTTTATGTAGATACTGGAGTCTGCGCCTGAAACATTGTAGGAAAGACAAAGTCCATAATTCAGCTGGGCTATTTTTTCTCTCTAGTTTTTCTGTACCTCACACACTTTATTTAAGTAGTTAAGAACGAGATAAAGCCTGTTAAAGGCCACATTTCTTTGTTTCAACATTTTGTTTGAAGCTCGGCAGGGTGATTCAGAACACTTCGATAACATAATCATCAATCGATTCGGTAAGTTATCGTACGATAAGATGTATTTTCAATTCAGAATAACCGTATCAACCGGGAAGTTGTCGAAACCGAAACCGAATCGAACCGACGTAGATATCGTTCGATTGTCATAATCGCTATTCACAACAACTTTATCAAACGCTCATCAACGAACATCCGATATTTTTTTACGATTATTTATCGAAAGCTACAGGGCATTCGATATCCTAATCTTTTTGTTCATCTACTCGTCAGATAGGTACTTTTACTGTTATTTCGTGAAAAATATGTTCGGAGCCGCAATTAAAATAGATAGCAATAGCCGCAGTAAATCACCGAGGCGAAGAAGACGTGGTGAAGAGGATTCTTAAGAGACGTAGGTATCTACGGACATTGCGTGATACCTTTAACCCATTTGAGGCAAATGCCTCAACTTTTATGGGAAAATATAATAAAACTTTTGCCAGAATTTGCGTTAATTTTACTAACTAATAAGAGGGGGCATTACAGGAGGCAACACGTAATCATGTAGATTTAAATTTTTGGTATGTACATGATTACCAACCAATGCCATAATATATCTCTCGGTAGAGAGTAGTATATTGCTTGCCGTCTGTCCGGACGGACAGACAGGCAAATGGACAGCGGAGTCTTAGTAATAGGGTCCCGTTTTACCATTTGGGTACGGACATCTGTGTGGTATTTACGAGGATAGCTGTAATAATACTTTTGTAGTACACTTCGACGTTTTTCTCTCTAAATCAATAATTTATTGTTATCATTTTAAATAATGACTTTAATTACCTTCAAGATGATTAAAAGTTATTTTTAATGCTTAATATGAATGTATAATAAGTAAAATTTTGGTAAAATAACATACTTCATAAATGCACATGTCTTAATCGCAATGTATCTTATCGATACCGGTATCGTTATCGATATCCAATTGTATGCTTTTATCGTTCTGAATTGCACGAAAAAAAATTTTGATACAAAATCGATACCAAATCGTATCGACACGGTAAGTTATCGAAGTGTTCTGAATCGCTCTGCAAATTCCATAGGTTCTAATATTCTTGGTCAATAAAGTGTTTTTAAGTTGGTAGTCACTGACGTAATAGTACGTAATGTTGGTAATAATTGTTTTTTTCAAAATGGCGTCTTTGTTATTGTGTGGATAAGTTTCGTAACAATTACAAATATTTATAGATTTCTTGCGATCATATAAACTTTAAATACGTCGAGTCGAGCTTCTGTTACTCTGTTTGTGTTTTATAGTGTAGTGCTATTTATATTTGAGACGTTGATTCTGTTTAATTGAAACAAGACTCGTATGTGGAATTCTTTGTTCGTATGTTTTATTTCATTATCTGACCTGACAAATAAAACAAGGAGAAATGTTTTAAATGTGACTGCTCGCCGGTAAAAACAACATCAAGTTGATTCGATTTCCTAAAACCTGCTTAAGGAATCTTGCGTGGTACGTATAACATAACCTAACTTAGTAGATTTATAATTAGGTACTAAAATTCATTCTCTATAAGTTATCCTTAAACAGACACAAGCACACATTTTGATATTTATAGTGATATCAACAGGCGTGCTTACTGCTTATGTCTATAGTTTCCCATTTTCCAGACATTACAGATACTAGTTAGGAAAAAAAATATTGGTAGCCCACCCTTAGTGTTTACTCTAAATTACCTATAGGGTAGTAAAAATACTTTCTTATATGATAAGGTATATATTATTTGTAATAATTAGTACCAATTAATCAACAAAATCTAGTCTGCCAATCCGCTTGGCCAGCATGGTACACTATGGGCAAAACCCTTCTTACTCTGTGAGGAGACCCGTGCTCTGTAGTGAGCCGGTAATGGGTTGATTATGATGAATCAACAAAATTGTTTCTTTTCAGATGTGAACTAAGTATGTGATTGAACAGAGGTTTTACTGATTGTACTAAACGGAAGTTACAAAGAACTGCTGTTCCATGTGATGTAATTGAATATGAAAATATTAACAGCATTGTAAATAGCGTCTCATACATATTATGTTTAAAATGATTTTGCATGTATTTGGAAAATAGATCGTTTTCAGAAGAAGTGTCAGCCACCGCACTCAAAAAAAAAATCCTTACACATAAATAAATGTGAATTGTTAGAAAGAAAACCTGTTGTTTTATTTTGAATCCTAACTAAAACTTTATTGATAAGGCATTTTGACTCGAAAGAGAACTTGGTGTATTTTATTTCACCAGTTCTCTCTCGAGTCAAAATGCCTTATCTAAAAATATTATTTAGGTTAAGTAGGTAGGTAGGTAGGTACGTCAAAGAGTTGTTGGTGGGCTGAATCTAGATGGCGCTGAACTGTTCTCATTTTTTTTCTATGGAGTTTTCATTCTTCTCTCGTTAGAGAGTATTTTTGTTCTGTGGATAGGGCTATTGGACGAAAAGAAGAAACATCAGAGGCTGGTTTGTTTGGTTTTAATATGGGAATTATGGCTTGGGTTTTCCAAGAAGAGGGAATATTACCAGAAAACACAATGGCATTAATAATACTCAAATAATAATTCAAAGAAGAGTCACTGCAGTTTATTAGGAAAGAGTATGTAATGCCATCTTCGCCTGGTGATGAGTCTTTTACATAAGACAACACCCCTTTTAGTTCAGAAAAAGAAAAGGGGGCATTAAGGTCTGTATAACTACAAGCTACAGAGTAAGGAATACAGCACTGGACGTTATTGCGATCAGGAGCAGATGAAGGAGCCAGCTTGTCCATGAATTGGTTGGCTAGCTCAATAGGTAATGCACCAGATGAAGATGAATAGAAAGCCGATTTAAATCTTCTAATATTTCTCCAAACTACTGATGGGCAAATATCTGGACTTATGGACTCACAAAATCGTCTCCAACCCTCAAATTTCTTTTTCTTGAGGAGCTTGCGAGTGGATCGAGCAATTTGGGTATAAACTTCGAAATTCTCTACAGTCATCATGGAACAATATTTTCTCTCAGCCTCTTTCCGTTGCTTAATGGCTATAGTGCACTCATGATCCCACCAAGGAGGAAAGGGAATTTTACCCGGTCTAGCACCTCTTAATGGAAATAAAGCGTTAGCAGCATCAATCAGAATTTTAGTAAACTCAGCACATATTGTTTCATTACCACTGTTAACAATAGGAAGGCTAGATAGCTTTTGATCAACATAATGTTTAAATGTACTCCAGTCATCTGGTAGCTTATGTTTTAATTTAGAACTGTGTTGTAGGTTAGAAGAAGGGCAAGAGATAGGTAAACTAAGAATAATTGGTAAATGATCACTGCCATAAGAATGATCAAGTACACTCCAGGTTATCAGAGCAGCCAAACTCGGAGAGCAAAGTGACAAGTCAGGAGCACTAAGGCATTCACCGGGACCAGTTCGTCGAGTTGGAGTGCCATTGTTCAATATACATACATTTTGAGAGTCTAAAATATCCACCATCAATTCACCATAATAACTAGTGCTAGAACTGCCCCATGACTGATTTTGACAGTTGAAATCCCCAAGTACTAAAAATGGGCTAGGCAAAGTAGTAAGTAATTGATTAAACTCATTATATAAAGAATAAGATGGGTGAGGTATATACACAGAAATAATACAAATTTTATTTACAATCACAGCAATGGCATTAATGCCATCACTGAGAGGGAGTGAAAAAATTTTATAGGAGAAAGCTTTATTAATGAGTATGGCCACTCCACCATACCCATCAAATCTATCATTTCTCACAGTAACAAAACCAGAGATCCTGAAAGAAAACTCTGGTTTTAACCATGTCTCAGAGAGACACATAGCCATAGGCTTAAATTTATTTAGTAAGTAAATAATATCAGTTTTTTTGCTTATGGCACTCCTACAGTTCCACTGAAGGATTTTGTGGTCCATAATTAAAGTGTTGGTTTAAAGTTGTCAATAATGAGTTGGCGACGTTGGACGGTAAAGAGTTAGTACTAGATAATGAATAATTAGAATTAGAAAGTAATTTAATAAGTTCCAAAATTAATTCTGCAATAGATTGTTGAGGGATTGTATTTGATCTCTGTTTCAACACATAACCATCTGGCAATTGGGAATTATGATTATTATATTCATTGTTAATTGATTCATGCATGGTGCGGTCATACCCTCCAGTTTGTTTAGGAGGAACACGATGTTGAACAAACACAGTTTCTTTATAAGAACTGTTTGGTTTAGCAGGTACCTGTGAATTAAAGTTTGATGTAGCATGATTTTCATTTCTAGATTGGAGAGGAGAGGAAGCTATTACATCAGCATAAGATTTTGAAGCTGGGGGGTGGATTTTAGCCGCCTCTGCATATGAAATGCAGCTCTGGGCCATTGAAATTTTAATTTTTTGCTGTCTGGAGAATTCTGGGCAAAGCTTACTAGTGGCAAAGTGGCGACCAGAGCAGTGGAGACAACAAGCGTTTTCAGAAACAACGGAACAAGTGTCTGAGGGGTGTTCATCCCCGCATTTAAAGCAACGAGGCTTTGATCTGCACAAAATTTTAGTATGACCAAATTTGCAGCAATTGTAGCACTGGATAGTAGGAAAGATATATAATTCAACGGGGAGAGATGTATACCACAAGAACACCCTTTTTGGTAATATTTGACCGTCAAATGTCAACACAACCATATTGGTATTAGAAAATAAAGTTGCATCAGTACCTTCAGTTATATTTTTTCTTTTGATACGCCTTACCTTAATTATTGGACCACATCCTATAGGCAACGTGATGCCTTCCAGGATCTCTTCCTCAGTCAATTCTTGGGGAACACCTTTGACTATGCCTACTCGAGTAACTGTGAAGCTGGGAATGAAAACTTTGTAAGAGAGCCCAGCTATTACAGAGCTCTCCGTAAACAAATTAGCATCCTGATAGTTGGTGAAAGCCATGGACACTCTATTCCTGCCTATCCGTTTTAGACTGCCATTAACAATATTTTTAATATTATATTTTTTTAAGTCTTTGCCAAACTGTATGGGGTGTAAAGTAATAGGGTCATTAGGGGATGTGGTTACTCTTTGTATGTGAACAGTGAATGGGCCTGAATCAGTGCTAACATACTTCCTAGCAATTTGAGTTTGCGGTTGTGGGTGACCTGAAGAGTTGGGTTGTGTAATAGTGGCACCAGTATTAACTGGTGCTACAGGATTTCTAGGTGGTAACATTGTTTTTTCACCATCATCTAATACCATGGGAATTAATTTCTCATCAGAGTCATCGCAATTACATCCTTGGGCATACAGTTTCCCATCCTTACTTTTTCTTTTTTTGTTGCAATGACGACATCTCTTACGTGGTCTAACTCATTTCCTTTCTGAGAGAGGAATAAATCCATCCTCAGTGTCCAATGAGGAATCGTCAATTATAATATTATGTGCTACAGGTGGTCCAGGGCCAGGCCCCGGGCCACCTGGGTCGTCCGGGGGATCAACCCCCATAGAAAAAAAAACTTACCAGATCCCGAGATATGTATGTACACTATTTACAAATAAATAATATAAATATTATAACACTAGACTACCTACTATAAACTAAAAACCTCTACTGATCCACTTTTTTCACAAATAAATAAACAAAAGCCAAAAAAATTACTCCCGCCAAGTTAAGTTTCCCGCGCTTTTTTTCGGTCAATACAACATATCTGTTCCATGTTTAGTAACTTTTGTCGTTCTTCTTGCGAACACATCTTTAATTATGACTATTCATATTAGTGATCTTTTATATTTCTGCAAAAGAATTTATTGATATTATCTTACTTTCAGCCAAAGATTAAAAGAGTGATCACAATTATGCTATTATAGTTTTATAAATAATGCTCTCGTAGAGAGTATAATTTATAAAAGTAGTATATTTTAGTATATTCTTTGAGACTTTGAGAGTAGTATAAATTATACAAAGATTATACTGTATAATCTTTGATTCTTTGACTACGTGGCTGGAGCACTGGAGGCTGGAGCAAAGTCTATATTACAAAGACTACAATATTACTACTGGGCTATATTAATCGAATATAATAATACTGGGACTGGTGCGTAGTTCGATGCTGGTGCGTTACGAAGAAACTAATCAATAATCTGTGCTGGAGCCCGGAGCACGACTGGAGTGGACGCTATAGTGTCGTCTGAACTCCGAAGAGTCCGGAGTCTGAATTATAAATATAAACTATTGAAGATGCGGTGCTGCGTGCCGTTCTGCAAAACCACGGCGGAGATCGTGTCCGAGTCGGAGGAGGTTGCATTTCACGAGTGAGTGTTCCATTGTGTCCGCGCATTGCTGCAACTGTAGCGGGCGGAGGTCGTGTCCGAGTCGGAGGAGGTTGCATTTTACGAGTGAGTGTTCCATTGTGTCCGCGCATTGCTGCAACTGTAGCGGGCGGAGGTCGTGTCCGAGTCGGAGGAGGTTGCATTTTACGAGTGAGTATTCCATTGTGTCCGCGCATTGCTACAACTGTAGCGGGCTGGGGCAGCGCGCGCGTCGTGGCGCCGCCATCTCAAGCCCGCTCTCTAGAGCAATTGAACTGATATTTGTGATCAGTTTAACAAGAGTCTCACTCGATGAGACCTCTGTGTTAAAGCACATGCTGTAATTTCCAGGTTCCCCGAGGAAGCGCCTCTCCGTGCCGCTTGGCTCAGAGCCCTTGGCCAGCAAGACACTCTCCTGCCGGACCCCGCTGTGGTCTGCTCGCAGCATTTCGTGAACGATGACTTTTATGAAACAGAAAGTGGCTCAAGGCGAATTCGGACTGGAGCTATCCCCTCAACAGTGCAGGTGCTAATTCATAATGCTTGTAGTTTTAGTTTGAAGTCAAAAATTATTTTGACTTAGTTTGCACATTTGTAATGGCTCTCTTTTTCTCAATCGACAATCTCCGTCTTGTCTTGTTGAACCAAATCACATCGCCGCTTTGTACCGCCGCCCAGCTCAGGCACAACTCGCATCTCCGCATTGATCGTGCCATACAAATATTTATGCCGCTCAGTGTATCCACTGACAGGCAGAGCGGAGACGAGATGCGGGCACAACGAAATTCTATTTTCATTATTGGTTGTTTAAAAACCATCTCTGCTCCGCTCATCCCGTCTCTGCTTTCCGCTAACGACAACACCTGGCTCCCCGCAGAGTGCACCGTGCGCCATGGCGGTGAAGAGTGAGCACGGCGAGCCTGCACAGGAACTGATGCAGTTCGAGAGTGCGCCCTGCACTATAGCGGTGAAGAGTGAGCGCGGCGAGCCGGTACAGGAGCTGATCCAGTGCGAGAGTGCGCCCTGCACCATGGCGGTGAAGAGTGAGCGCGGCGAGCCTGCACAGGAGCTGGTGCAGTGCGAGAGTTGCACTATAGCGGTGAAGAGTGAGCGCGGCGAGCCGACACAGTGGCTGACGCAGTGCGAGAGTGCGCCCTACATCATGGCGGTGAAGAGTGAGCGCGGCGAGCCGACACAGTGGCTGACGCAGTGCGAGAGTGCGCCCTACATCATGGCGGTGAAGAGTGAGCGCGGCGAGCCGACACAGGGGCTGATGCAGTGCGAGAGTGCGCCCTACATCATGGCGGTGAAGAGTGAGCGCGGCGAGCCGACACAGGGGCTGATGCAGTGCGAGAGTGCGCCCTACATCATGGCGGTGAAGAGTGAGCGTGGCGAGCCGACACAGGGGATGATGCAGTGCGAGAGTGCGCCCTACATCATGGCGGTGAAGAGTGAGCGCGGCGAGCCGACACAGGGGCTGATGCAGTGCGAGAGTGCGCCCTACATCATGGCGGTGAAGAGTGAGCGCGGCGAGCCGACACAGGGGCTGATGCAGTGCGAGAGTGCGCCCTACATCATGGCGGTGAAGAGTGAGCTCGGCGAGCCGTCACAGGGGCTGATGCAGTGCGAGAGTGCGCCCTACATCATGGCGGTGAAGAGTGAGCGCGGCGAGCCGACACAGGGGCTGATGCAGTGGGAGAGTGCGCCCTACATCATGGCGGTGAAGAGTGAGCGCGGCGAGCCGACACAGGGGCTGATGCAGTGCGAGAGTGCGCCCTACATCATGGCGGTGAAGAGTGAGTGCGGCGAGCCGACACAGGGGCTGATGCAGTGCGAGAGTGCGCCCTGCATCATGGCAATGAAGAGTGAGCGCGGCGAGCCGACACAGTGGCTGACGCAGTGCGAGAGTGCGCCCTACATCATGGCGGTGAAGAGTGAGCGCGGCGAGCCGACACAGGGGCTGATGCAGTGCGAGAGTGCGCCCTACATCATGGCGGTGAAGAGTGAGCGTGGCGAGCCGACACAGGGGATGATGCAGTGCGAGAGTGCGCCCTACATCATGGCGGTGAAGAGTGAGCGCGGCGAGCCGACACAGGGGCTGATGCAGTGCGAGAGTGCGCCCTACATCATGGCGGTGAAGAGTGAGCGCGGCGAGCCGACACAGGGGCTGATGCAGTGCGAGAGTGCGCCCTACATCATGGCGGTGAAGAGTGAGCGCGGCGAGCCGACACAGGGGCTGATGCAGTGCGAGAGTGCGCCCTACATCATGGCGGTGAAGAGTGAGCGCGGCGAGCCGACACAGGGGCTGATGCAGTGGGAGAGTGCGCCCTACATCATGGCGGTGAAGAGTGAGCGCGGCGAGCCGACACAGGGGCTGATGCAGTGCGAGAGTGCGCCCTACATCATGGCGGTGAAGAGTGAGTGCGGCGAGCCGACACAGGGGCTGATGCAGTGCGAGAGTGCGCCCTGCATCATGGCAATGAAGAGTGAGCGCGGCGAGCCGACACAGGGGCTGATGCCGTGCGAGAGTGCGCACTGCACCATGGCGGTGAAGAGTGAGCATGGCGTGCCGACACAGGAGCTGATGCTGTGCGAGAGTGCGTCCTGCAGCGCTACGCTCTGTTGCGAGGAGCACTATGACTGGTGAGTGCGACACCGCCGACCGACATACTATAAAACAGTCCCTCGCCGCATCTGTGTGTCTGTTCGCGATAAATTCAAAACGCTACTGAACGGATTTTCATGCGGTTTTCACCAATAGATAGAGTGATTCACGAGGAAGGCGTATAATTCGTCAAGGTTTCGTGTAAATAGGTTGAAATTGACGATATAATATAATACGCTATTTGACAACATTGAAAATATACTAATGATTGTGGTATCTGATAACCACCTAAAAAAGACATATTTCACTCAATCAAACTAAATAATGTAGGTAATTGTTACGCGATATTTTGCATGAAATAAAACAATAATTTTTGAAATTTTATCAGTAACGTGAACACTCTGTGAATGGTTGCAACTCTGGTGACGTCACTTGAAGGTACACTTGATTTGGGTGATATAATTGAAGTTTATGAAGTCAACCGAAACTAAACTTTAAACTTGAAATAATAAGATTGATATTAAAATGAGTAGGTATAATAATTTACAACGTTACGATATTAAGCGCATTTAAGCGACTAAAACATTCAGAATAGAATAGAATAGAATAGAATAGAATAGAATAGAATAGAAAAGTTTTTTATTCAAATAAACTTTTACAAGTGCTTTTGAATCGTCGATTGAGTCTACCACAGGTTCGGAATGCAGTTCCAGCCGAGAAGAACCTGTAAGAAACTCGGCGGTTGCTCTTTTTAAAAAAATAACATTATAACAATTATTATTATTAATGTACATGATTGAAATGCCGTCTCGCGCATTGCTGGATTCGCCTTGCTATACCGTCGTAACTAATCGCGCAGCGTGCTCTGTCCCACGCACCGAGTTCCGATAAGGAGCGAGCGAGAAAAGTGATGATGCTAATATTTTTCTATGTATTTATTACTTAATTACAGTTTGTTATTTTACTTGTTTCCTCTCCCGTGTTCTATTTATAGCATTTAAATATTTTGTATTTATTGTATTTAACCTACTAGCTGATGCCAGCGACTTTGTCCGCTTGGATTCTTATAAATCTCATCCCCTATTTAAACCACTTGGGGGTGGAATTTCCGAAATTCCTGAAACACGTAATTCTTTATTTTTAATCGATAATACAAATACCGATTTTCTTTGATATAATTTTAAAAATGACGGACTTTCATCTCCTATTTAACCCACTTAGAGGTAGTTTTTCTAAAATTTCTTAAACACAAAACTCTTTATTTTTAACCGAAAACCTAAATACCAATTTTCATGGATATAACTTGAAAAATGACGAACTTTCATACAAACTTTCATCCCCTATTTAACCCTCTTAGGGGTGGAATTTGCAATAATCCTCTCTTAGTGTGCGCCTACGTCATAAAAGGCTTCAGTGGTTTTGGCTGTGCGTTGATTGTCAGTCAGGACAAGCTACTTTATATTATTATAGATAGATAGATTATAGATTTAATTACTTTTAATTTGTATTTAACTATTTAATTAGTGTTACTGGATAGCTGCGCTGTTTTGTTGTGGTTTCTGGTTATGTAACCCATATTCTATGTGAACCTGTAAACTTGCTTACCGATTTGTGACGTCACGCGTATCATGTGATTAGCGCCATTACAGAAATGTCGTTTTTGGCGCGGTTTTCAAAACTTAAACTTTATCATTGATTTTAATTCTTAATACTGTAGATATTCCGAAAAATATCAATGTAGTGTGTTTTAATAAGTAACAAAAAATAATCATTTCCAAAAATTAGTCGAATAGCCTATTATTGTCGACAATGTCGGAAAAAGTCAACCCGCCTAGGAGCTTTAATCGGAAACGTTGCTTTTGAGATATTATAACACAAGTATAGATTAAAAATTTAAAAAACCCCTGACATTCGCCATTTTGTGGTGGTAGCCATCTTGGATTTGCATATTGCTATTCTGCTAGTCAAGCCCTTTCATTTGATACCCATATTAAGGGTGTTGTGAAAAAATATGTAATCCGCTATTTTGTGGCGGCGGACATCTTGGATTAATTTACCTTTCAAACAAAAAAACCCGCATTCAAATCGGTTCAGCCATTTAAGCGCTACAGGGGAACACAGACACACACACACACAACACAGACACGTCAAACTTATAAAATTTATTTATAACACCCCGTCGTTTTTGTATCGGGGGTTAAAAACAGATATAACAAGCGAAGCCAGGGCGGGTCGCTGCCCTATAATTATATGAATAAAAATCAATGTTTGTCTGTACGTCCTCTATTCATATGAATGTGATGAATTTGTTACGAATTATTGTTCTGTATGCGTCTAGGAAGGTTTCCGGCCCAAAAAATGTATATAAAAATGAATGTTTGTGTGCTTGTCCTCTATGCGTTCCTGACAACTACTTTTATATATTTGTGAACATAGCCGAAACCGTTGAGAACTGAACCCGGCGCCTCCGCTTTATTCTCTACCTTACGCACTCGTGATATAAACGATGTTACATGCTTGCAGGCAGATGCGCGAGCCGAAGTCATCGGAATACTGGGATGGGAAGTTGTCGGAAGACTGCGATCGGAAGTCGTCGGAAGATTGCGATTGGAAGTCGTCGGAAGACTTCGGTCGGGCTTCGGGTGAGACAACTTACTTTTTGTGTGTTTCTGTTTTGGTGTTCAGTATGCTTAGTCTGTATCTACTATACTCTGAATTTTGACAGCTGTCATTGTCATTTACAGATGAGTTATTTGTATGAAAAACAGGGTTAACATCTACGAAGTACGATTTTACCCCAAACTACTTTAATTCCCTGTCATCATAAAAAGCCATGTGCCGCGTAATAATATTAGTCTAATCGCCTTAAAATAGAAAATACTAAGAGTGGAAACTAGAAAGTGCACACTAACAGCAATAGAAAACAAAAGAAGCACATTGAAAAAATTTATTCAAAAATTTTTTGAAAAAACGTTCACTGGTAACAAACACGAAACGTCAGAATTCCACGGAATTAAAAATCTACTACTGATCGTAACACAATGACTTCAGAGTAAAATGGACCTAAACTGGCTTATTTTAAAGTTTGAGTTCGCCAATACATTCAGCCTTTGATTATCCACATGCCCAGGTCGCGAATGTAAAGCCTCCTCTACATGTCTGCAGACGCGTCCGCGGACGTCATCTGCGGATGCGTCCGCGGACGTATAGAGGGGGTAATTTGTGCATCTGTTGTAGGTATTTGACGTCCGCAGACGTCCGCAGACGCGTCCGCCTCGAATCCGATTGTTGGCGGTTTTTGTGGCACAGATCAAAGGGTTTCGGGGCGTCTGGCGACGCATCAGTTTCATCGGAGTTGCGATTTAGAGTGCACGCGTGCTTCTTGCGGTTTAATTCTTGTTTAAATGGCTAATAATATGAGCACCGAGTATGCACACTCACGTAGTAGTTAAAAGTACTAAATAAATAAATAGCTGCGGCAGCTACGGTCTCAATATCCATTTTTAAAGGTGCGTGTTGCGTCTGTCGAGAATGAACCTAGACTGATCGACCTGCAGACGTGTGGACAGCTCGTGGTGATCCATCTGCGGATGCATCTGCGGGCGTCCGCGGACGCGTCTGCAGACATGTAGAGGAGGCATAACTCACAAGCGCGCCCTAAAAAATGTTCGCTGAAATTGGCAGGATCGCTTTCACCTACTTCAGTGTCACTTAATAAACTACGCAGTATACAGCTCCCGAAAAATAAAAAAAATATGCCGGTTTGTGCGGTGAAATTATGTCGTAATTATCCTTCACAACAAAATAAGAGGTCGAAGATCTTATATCATCAGTAAGGTTTTACATTTGCGTATGGTTTTTTGAGAAAATAGGATTTTTAATTTCGATATTTTATAGGTACGTCGAACTGGCCGGTGATACCAGCTGAGCATTGTGGTATTTTGCACATTATTGTGAAATTTGCACATTATTGTGCAAAAATATATTGTTGTATGATATACATGTGTGAACATTAATAATTATTAATAAAATCAATTTGTTGCCAGTAGTGAGGTAATTTGCCACAAATATAGGGAAGTCCCGGAATATAGTAAATATTTATTTATTAATGTTATACTTACTGAATTTTGACCTACAATAATTTTTTAAAATAATAATTATTCTAAATAATTATGATTATAAATATAAATTATATAAATAAAAATTAAAAATAAATTTTCTAATTAGTTTATAATTATTATTAATACTTAATGTAGATTTTCAATGGATCCAATACTAAGACATCGCTGGACAGCTGTCATCAGAAGGACACGACATGACGACTGTTGGAAACGTATTATAAAAGTATTTGACTAAATCAAGAAATAATTTTTATTTAGTATCTAGTGTTATGAATTTGCGGCGCCACCTACCGGATTCAATTAGGTATTATGAATCTTAACTCCCCAGGGACAAGAAACTTACAAAATTTCAACAAAATTTGTTCGTAATAAAAAAAATCCTAGAACCTGACTGCAGCACCACCTACCGGGTCCAATTGTAGATACAAACTATCTTCTTACCCACACAAACACACACCAAAATTTCCATCAGAATCGGTCCAGCCGATATTTAAATAATGAGGTAGATACCTAATGAATATTCTGTAATCAAGTAATTACTAATGCTGTTTCCATGGCAAACTATTGATTTACATTAAACAAACAGTTTTATACACACGTAGATTAAAGATAAATAATTAATAAAAACAAAATTTTATCCTACACCATACTTGATTTATCTATAAAAATTGTGCAATTGTCCAAATACCCGGTATCCCTAGGCGCGCACACATTTGCGATTCGAGGTTGTATCGTACGCGCCGCGCTTACCTAGTCACGCACACATTGGCAGTAGTCGCGGCCGGGCCGTGTTGTCGCGTATTGTTTGCTCGCGTCCTCTATGGAACTCTTTGCATTCAGCATTCGTTTACAGCCAGCGCCCTAAGAGAAGATGTTGTAAAATAAATATTCGAAGTATTAAATTACGACTTTAAAATAGGAGTCATTGGGTTCATTTTGCATTACAGTTTTTCGATACATTGTATTTGGTAAAGTTTTGGAGGTGTTCCAACTTCCAATTGACACTAAGCATACAGTGTTTAAAGAAAACATGAAGGGAACATTGTTTCACTTGGGTACACGAGTGTTACATCAGAGGACATTGTTGTATCACTAATTGTGTACGCGAGTTTTACATCAGAGGACATCGTTGTATCACTTGTGTACGCGAGTGTTACATCAGAGGACACTGTTGTATCACTTGTGTACACAAGTGTTACATTAGTGGACACTGTTGTATCACTTGTGTAAACGAGTATTACACCAGAGGACACTGTTGTATCACTTGTGTACACAAGTGTTACATTAGTGGACACTGTTGTATCACTTGTGTAAACGAGTATTACACCAGAGGACACTGTTGCATCACTTGTGTACACGAGTGTTACATCAGAGGACACTGTTGTATCACTTGTGTACACAAGTGTTACATTAGTGGACACTGTTGTATCACTTGTGTAAACGAGTATTACACCAGAGGACACTGTTGCATCACTTGTGTACACGAGTGTTACATCAAAGGACACTGTTGTATCACTTGTGTACACGAGTGTTACATCAGAGGACACTGTTGAGGACTACGATGTAAAAAAAGTTATTAAATATTGAAAAAAATAGTATACATATTATATAGCACCACGGATGAGCTATGTGATTATAGCTATTTATGTATACGCTGTTATAACTTATGCACCCTGTATCTACGAAAGTAATAATCTTAGAGTAAAAATGAATGGAACCAAATTTGTAGCAAAAGTTTAAAAACTTTTGTCAGAAGTAATCATAATGGTAGTCGTAGAGATTTTCGAGATATGAGCAAAAAACCGAAAAAAGGGACCTAAAATTCAAAATGGCAGCCGGTTCTGGGTTTCTCGATATGTTATAGAGGAAGAAAGAACACTTTAGGCCAACCAACTATCAAAACTATAAGACAATTTATTTTATTTGTCGATTTTGGTAGTAGATTGACTGGCACTGGGCTACTAGGAATGGTTTCCGAACGAAGTGTTAGTTTACCTTTCGTATATATTTTCACTCCCCAGCACTCTTCGCTAAACACTGGTAGGTATGACATTTACTACGCGCGGGTGATAATCTTACTTAATATTATAAATGTGAAAGTGTGGATGGATGTTTGTTACTCAATCACGCCGCAACTACTGAACCGATTTTGAATGGAGAAATGAAATTTTGAATGGAGATAGATTATGTACTGACTTAAAACATAGGTTTTTATCCCGAAAAAATACACAGTTCCCACGGGATTTGGAAAACCCGAAATCTATAGCTACAGCTATAGGTAGATTACTATAGCGAACTTCCTTGACAGTAGGTATAAAGGTTGGAAAAGGGAGCGGAAACGGGAACCTGAAATCCACGATTTCCTCGGGATTTGTTTAAAACCGAAATTCACGCGGGCGAAGCCGCGGGCTTCGCTATACTAGTCCGTAATAATAATTACCGGTTAATATCATACATTTATCGCATTCACCTCGTGCGTCGGTCAGTGTTGACAATTCCTGGTCAATTTAGGGTGGTCCTTATTTTTCGACTTTTGAATTATCACCGGGGCACATTGTCATTCGATTATCACTACATAGTATAAAACAAAGTCGTTTTCTCTGTCCCTATATCCCTTTGTACGCTTAAATCTTTAAAACTACGCAACGGATTTTGATGCGGTTTTTTTTAATAGATAGAGTGATTCAAGAGGAAGGTTTATATGTATAATAACATCCATTAAATTGTGGAGAAATACTGTTATTTTTGAGGTTTCTAATGTGATGTCGTAAATAATTACATTTTTTCCGCTTACATTGCAAACGCAGGCTGAACCCTACGAGATTTATCAAAATAATGTACTAAGTATTGTACACATTGAAAAGGTCTACAGAAAAGTCCGCGATGGTATATGTCTATCTCTTATGGATATCCCACAATAACATTTTTTTGTCATTTACTTTTTACGACAAATAATGGCTAATTTTCGAAGCGATTTCAACCAATACAGCATTAATCCTTATCTAATTAAATACCTTAAATGCATTGTTGATTTTATATAAATCCATATGGTCCTTTACAGCATATGATTTAAATGAATACTTTCGAAGATATTACAGATTTAAAAATTGCGGCGGCGCGGGAGCGTGCCTATAAGCGCGTCGGCGGCCGCGGTTCTCCCTATAGCCCATTGTCGATAATTTTTGAAACCAAAAAAAAAATCACAGTACGTAGGATGAAACCCATTGGAAAAGGAGGAGAATATTATAAAATACAAGGAAAAATAATTTACGGGCGATCTGAGCTCGGGAAAAAAGGGGGGGAGTTTTAAGGGTAAAAAACGGTTTATCTCGATTTCCGGCAAAACTAGAAGTCCTATGGAAAAAAATTAAATGGCAAAGTTGTAGGTAATAAAAAGATCTACAACTTTTATATTTACACTTTTTTCACATAACCTCAAAATTTATGTGAAAAGTTCAAAAAACCAAGTTTTTGGTTCTTTATTTTTATCTTTTAAAATAATTTTTTTTTTCACGGAATCTGGTGAAAACTTACTTTCTTATGTCCCAAATACACTAATTTATTTGATTTGAAATATTTAGTTTTTCTCCTTATTTTTGACTTAATATCGACTTAATTCTGACAGCTGTCATTTTCATTTACAGATGAGTTATTTATATGGAGAACAGGGTTAACATCTACGAAGTACGATTTTACCCCAAACTACTTTAATTCCCTGTCAACATATAAAGCTCTAAGCCGCTTAATAATATTAATTGTTTCGCCCTAAAATAGAAATTGCTAAGAATGGAAACTAGAAAGTCATATCTACATGCAGCAGTTGATTTGTATTTGCATAAGTTTTGAATTTTTCATCTTTTTTGTGGGAATTGTTTTATCTCTGGTAACATTATGAAACGTCAGAATTCCACGGAATTAGTAATTCGGGTATAAGGTGAGATATAGTAAGTTCATTGTGGAAAATATCGTAAAAAGTCGTAAAAGCCGCCTGGGAGCTTTCATCGAAAACGCTGCCTAATCCCTGAGCGGGTAGTACCTACGCATAAAATGCTCTACTACCCGTGCGAAGCCGGGGCGGGTCGCTAGTATACATCTAAATATGAAATAGATATTTTTCTTTTAATTTTTTCTTACGATTTAGAGGTCGCTACCAGGTGTCAAAGTTTAACGAAAACCGTTGTATCGCCGCTTAAGTGATGGTTTCATTTAAATGTTTTTATCACATTTTAACTACAAGGGAAATTCGCAAAGATAACCACTCCTCCTCCCCTCTTCCCTCGACCTCTCTTCTGTACCTCTTTCTTCTGTAAGTCGAGATTTAGCCCGCCCCGCACTTCAGTCTAATTAGTCATTAACGAGAGCGCACGCGTTTTTTTTTTTTTTTTGTAAAAGGCATATAAACATATTTCAACTTGCAATGGCGTCTACAAGTAGCGGACTCAGTATAGCTACTAGAAATCCAACTAACATTTGGTTTATCGGTCAATTACTAACTGAATTAAACCATTCAAGGTTGCCATCCAATGGTGAAGGATTATGTTTGTTTTTTTACTAGAAAAATGTAAAAAAGGGAACCATTCGTGAATATGTGACTTTGACAGCATGCGAAGTCATAAATTTGTGGGATAGTATTCATTTAAAAAATATATATCATTTGTAAAATTGAAAAATTCTTCAGAGACTGGCAGAATCGAAAAAATTAAAGAAAACATGGAAAAACGTTCAAGAGCATTAAAGAAAAAATAGCAAAACTGGCAAAAAAATTACAAGATTTATTGCTTATCATGATGCTTTAAATATTATGACTGCAGAAGAAAACAAGCAGCTTTTATAAGCACTGCGACAAAACGGACCCCAGAGTTTAGTTGGTTCAGTGAACAGGAAAAGTTTAAATAAATAAATAAAAAAAACTTTTAGGCAAAACATTAAAATAAATGATCCAAATAATTACCTAATATCTGTACCTAATGTCTGTGTGTGTGTGTGTGTGTGTGTGTGTGTGTGTGTGTCTGTCTGTTCCCCTGTAGCGCTCAAACGGGTGGATCGATTTGAATGCGGTTTTTTTTTGTTTGAAAGGTGAATTAGTCGAGAGTGTTGTTAGCTATGTTTGATGAAAATCGATCCAATATGGCCGCCGCTACAAAATGGCGGATTACATATTTTTTCACAACTCCCTTAATATGGGTATCAAATGAAAGGGCTTGACTAGTAGAATAGCACTATGTGAATCCAAGATGGCCGCCGCCACAAAATGGCGAATGTCGGGGGTTTTAAATTTTCAATTTATACTTGTAATGATAAGTAACGATGCAGTTTGAGATACAAGCGGGCTAACCTAGCTAAAAAAATTAGCCTCCCAAGCCAGACCGAAACTAATGTATTTTTATGTCCTGATTTATGAATAAAAGAATCCAACAAATGTAGAGATTTCGAGTTTTTATTTAAAATTCAAATCTTAGTAGCGGCCCTTAAAAGTCATTTAAAAAAATTGAAAAAAATACTGAAACACTTTCATAAGGTATAAAATCAAATTATGTAGTGCCCCGTGAAATTAAAGAAATTTTTTTTTTCTCTTAGGAATGAGGACCACCCTACTGGTCATTATTAACTTTCAATTGATGAGAAACCGTTTGTCTGTCCGATTTTGAACAAAGTCACAAAATGATTCCTGACGAATGTTTTGTTTCAGTCGCTCCTTCGACAGTTGCGACGAATCCCGAGAGTGAAGAGCATCCGACTGATACAAACGACGAGTTGGATATATTGTGTTTCGCTCCGAATAGAATCGTTGTTGAAGACGCGAGGAACCCCCAGGACCCTGAACTGAAACCAGAGGAATCGTTGCCGGAAACAGGGAATAGTGTCAGTTGTCCAACAACTGGGCGAAGTGGACTTCGTACAAACAAACTAATGGACACAGATTACAGTAAAATTAAAAGTGAAAATTCACAAAATACAATACTCGGTACACAGTTAGCGAAACCTGACGACCGAATACAGTATACCTGTGACGTTTGCCAAAAGATATATCAATGGAAAAGTACCTTAGTTGCCCACATGAGGGCGCACACTAATACAATGTTCACTTGTACGTTATGCGATTACAATTGTACACAAAAGGGTAATTTAGTGAGGCACATGAGAACTCACACTGGTGAGAAACCGTTTTCTTGCAAGTTATGTGATTATAAATGTACAGTAAGTAGTAGTTTAGTAAAACACATGAAAACTCACACTGGAGAGAGGCCGTTCACTTGCAAGTCATGCAATTATAAATGTAAACTAAAAAGTCATTTAGTGAGTCACATGAGAACTCACACTGGCGAGAGGCCGTTTGCTTGCAAGTTATGCAACTATAAATGTAAAATAGATAGTCAATTACGGACTCACATGAGGACTCATACTGGCGAGAAGCCATTTGCTTGCAAGTTATGCGATTACAAATGTACACAAAAGAGTAATTTAGTGAAACACTTGAGAACTCACACTGGTGAGAAACCGTTTGCTTGCAAGTTATGTGATTATAAATGTACGGCAAATAATAGTTTAGTGCAGCACATGAGAACTCACACTGGCGAGAAGCCGTTCGCTTGCAAGTTATGCAAGTACAAATGTACAAGAAATAGTATTCTAGTGAGGCACATGAGAACTCACACTGGCGAGAAGCCATTGTGATTGTAAGTTATGCATTAAGTGAGGGTTTCTCAACCTTTTGCTAGTCATGGACCCCTCTCAAAATTTCAAAGAGCCCACAGTTTCCTTCCGGAAAAAAAACTAGAATTAGCATTTAAATACCAGCTTTTATTGTTTGCGATTAAATTTTATGTATGAATAGTTAATGTGGCTACTTCTGTTGTACACAATCTCTAAACTTAAATTAAATTGACAAGTTTAAAAATAGTGCTATCCTTTTCTGCAGGGAGCATTGTGAAAGAGATAGTAATATATTTAGGCCTGTCATTTTAGTTTAGGTTTAGAGATTGTGTACAACAGAATGAGCCACAGTGTGGGGGTTGCAGCTGCTCATGTTGGATTGCTGAAACGTCAAGTTGAGGAGTCGTTTTCGACAGCACAAGATGCATATCACATTCGACTTCTAAATTCCGATGATTTGATTTTGTCGACTGAAAATCCCTGCCTACCACTGAGATACTTACCGTGAGGCAGGGATTTTCTTTTGCTTGTTTACTAAATAAGTTAACTTGTTTACTATCTTGATTTAGTAAACAAGTTAACTACTTGTTTACTGAGTAAGTGCAACTAAGTAGTTGCAAACGGAAACAAGCAAAAGCTACGTAGACAAAGGGACGGGACGGCATTACGCGCGTCTCGGTCGCAAATTCAAAAACGCAAACGCACATTGTTTACTCACAATGTATTTTATACAAATTATATTAATTAATTATTTTAGGTAGGCTCGCCATGAACCCCCAGCGTTAATTACACGGACCCCTCAGGGGTCCACGGACCACAGGTTTAAGAAACCCTGTTCTAAATATTGTTTGGGAGTCCGTATAAATAATTGTGTTCTATGTACCTACCTAAACATTTACCGTTGTTATGGGTACTATTCTTTGTATGCGTTTTTGTTTATTATATTATTTTATCTAAATCGTAGTTTCTTGTCCCGACTTTCGGTGAATGTTTTGTTGTAAAGTACTTGTGTAAATAAATCGGTTCTTCATTAAAATTATTTCAATTACACCAAAACCTCCACTATACAGCTATAGGTAGCTCCTAGCAGGTAATGGGATCAGTGATTGGGATTTACAAGTCGCTTGTGAATCTTTACTCATTCTATTACCTGCTAGGGTAGGTACAGTGCTTGGCAGTTATGTGTATGTATGTTTGTACGTTCATCGTTGCCCTCGTAATTATTAAACCAATACATTTTTAGTTTCATAAATTAATGTCCTATTATTTTAGTGTTCGTAATTTCATAATGAAACACAACCTGTCTGTCTGACGCAGATGTTTTATTCAGAAACTATTAAAGCTGAAATTGTAAAACCTCTATGAAATCAAGTCCCAAATTAGAATCCGTTTTGTAGTTCAGAATAACTCTCAGTAGGTATTGGGTCCAAATAACTTGGAACCTGAACTCTAGAAACCTTTGAACTTACGGACTATCAACTGGCGTGCGTTATTTGTGTCTGTCTATATGTCTGTTTGGTCCGGCTAATCTCTTAAAAACTGAATCGATTTTGACCGGACTATTACTGGCAGATATAGACTGATGTTTTATCAAAGCTAATTTTATTTTAAAAAAAATGAGAGCTCCGCCCAAAAAAATCAAAATCCACAATGAAAACCTTAATGATGGGAAAGAGATATTAAATTTTTGCAGTAGGTAAAGTCTGTTCATTTTCTTAGTGTCGCTCTTTGTGTCTAGCCGCCGGTGTTTTGCCAAAGACGCCGCCGTGACTTCAAAGCATGCCGCGCGCGGTGTACAGGCACAAGGGGTTATGCCGTTTTATACCTACTCATATTTTTTTATTAAAATTATCTTTCCCTTTTATATTTTTTTATATTTGTATTTTATTACAATATACTTATTACTACAATATACTATATTGACAACTTGTGCAACAAAATCAATTTTGTCTTTGCTTTACGTAGAATATCTAAAATTGCTGACCGAAGCACGGCTCTTTCGGCATATCATGGCTATATTGTTTCCAATATTCGGTACGGAGTTTTAATTTGGGGTAATGCTTCCGAAATGAATAGAGTCTTTTTAATTCAGAAAAGTGTATCCGGGCAATTTGTAACAAAGATCCAATGCAATCATGTAAGCCACTTTTTAAAACGCTGAAATTATTAACATTACCATGTAGGCATATATATATACTTATCTACGAAGGTCGAAGTGGCGTGTTTCGTAAAGAAATTCAAAAATGAATATTTTCAAACACGTCAAAATGTTGTATCATTTAAGGCCAGATATCCGAACAAAATTTACTATCCACAATGTAAAACTGCTCTGAGCTCAAAAAGTTGTTTTTATATGATGGTTAAAATTTATAATAAGCTACCCTCTATAATTATGACTGATTGTAACATGCCAACACAAAACTTTGTAACACTTACCATGTACATACTTACAATCATGCAATAAAATCTATTCTATTCTATTCTATAACCATAAAATATAATATTATCATGAACACGGGTCTTCTCTCAAACTGAGAAGGATTTTAACCATAATCTACCACGCTGGCCATGTGCGGATTGGCAGACTATTCGGAGATTCTGTTAGAATAGAAAAAAATTACAAACAGAAAAAAATAATAAAAATAAAAGCAGAATCTATATCTATACATATTGTTACGTGCTGGGGTTCGAAGATTTGGAATAAAACACCTGGTGACCCTTGATCAGACTTTATTCCGCACTTCCGTATTCCACTTGGTACTCCTGATCCTCTTGTAGACTTCCTCTTCACGCTTGTTCGCTTCCTTCGCTTGTATTTCGCTCGGCTCTCAGAACTGAACTGCCCTCCGTCAGCTCGCCGGTCCCTTTATATACCCGTTACCGCGTGACTAAGCGTTTTCTAGAAAGTTCCACCCCTATCGATGTTTATTCCAGAACAGCCGCGTTGTTTGTTGTTTACAACATGGGTTGTTAGGTATTTATTAGGTGACGAGCGATTATGAACCTTAATGCACTAGTAATAAGGTTCATTCGTAACACTGCCCCCCTCTTAGCGATGCTCGTCCCGAGCATCACTGTTGCTTCCGTAATGTTTTGCTAAGCGGTCGATGTGTACAACCTTAAATTTTCCCCTTGGTTGACGTTGAATCCTATACGTGACGTCGTTAATACGGGTAACCACTTTGTATGGACCCTCCCATCTGGTTTGCAATTTTGGAGATTTCCCTTTTCGACGAGTCGGATTATGCAGCCAGACTAAGGCGCCTTCCTCGAATCCGCTCGTGTTCGATTTCCGGTCGTATCTGGTTTTCATGTTCTCACTTGATTGCAATCCGTTTTCCCTGACTGTAGCATGTATTTCTCGCATTTTCTCTCTCAGATTGGCGACGTAGTCTTGTACGGTGCAAGGTTCATCCGGTGTCCCTCCCATCAATAAGTCTACTGGTAACCGTAGTTCCCTGCCATAATTGACTAACGCCGGAGTCGCCTTTATGCTCTCATGCTCTGCAGTCCTGTAGGCGAGGAGAAACAGTGGAATGTACCTGTCCCAGTCTCTTTGGTGGGCGTCAACCAACTTTGCCAAATGCCTTTCAAGCGTCTGATTGAATCTTTCAACCATTCCGTCAGACTGCGGGTGGTATGCAGTTGTGCGTGTCTTATGCAGACCTAAAATTTTGCATACTTCCTGAAACACTTGCGATTCAAAGTTCCTTCCTTGGTCTGAGTGGATTTCCAATGGTACACCAAAGCGACATATAACCTCCTCAACGAGCTTAGTTGCAACAGTTGTAGCTTCCTGGTTAGGTATCGCGAATACTTCCGGCCACTTAGTGAAGTAGTCCATAACAACCATGAAGTATTTGTTCCCTGATTCAGTCACAGGGAATGGTCCGGCTACATCAATAGCTATACGTTCCCAGGGTGCACCAACATTGTACAGCTGCAGGTTACCTCTACTCCTTGTCTGCGGTCCCTTCACGGCAGCGCAAATGGTACATTTACGGCACCAGTCCTGCACATCCTCCCGACAATGGAGCCAGTAGAACCTCTCCCGTACTTTCGTTAGTGTCTTCTTGACGCCAAGATGACCTCCCGAAACTCCGTCATGCACTTCACGTAGGACATCGGGTACCTTGGCTCTCGGAACGACTACCTGAAGATGGAACTCCCTACCGTTAGTCTTTTCCCATTTTCGGTAGAGTATTCCATTTTGTAGAGTAAGACTGCTCCACTGTGCCCAGTATGCCTTAGTGATAACGCTCATAGGTGCAACCTCACTCCATGTTGGTCTGGCGTCTCCTCTTTTCTTCCACACGATGATGTGCCGTAGATCCTCATCACCCTCTTGAGCCATCTTCATTGCATCATCCTCCCAGGGTCCTAAGGAACTCGTCCTGGTAAGTTTCAATGATAGCTCCGTCGACTCCTGTTTGATGCAATGTTTGCATTCTTCCGGGCATGGCCTCCGAGAAAGTGCATCTGCATTTCCATGTGACTTCCCGCTGCGATGTTGAGTCTCGAAGTCATATTCCTGGAGTTGTTCAATCCACCGAGCAACTTGACCTTCGGGATTCTTAAATTGCAGTAGCCATTTCAATGCTGCATGATCCGTACGTAGTAAAAACTTTCGGCCGATTAGGTACTTGCTGAAGTGTTGCAATGTTTTTACCACGGCAAAAAGTTCCCTCCGTGTCACGCAGTAGTTCCGTTCCGGTCTTGACAGTGATTTGCTGAAATACCCCATAACGACTTCTCTATCTCCCTGCTTTTGGGATAGCACTCCTCCAATCGCGGTGTTGCTCGCGTCGGTATCGACGATAAACTGGCCTTCCGGTTGTGGGTATCCCAAAATTGGTGTTTCACACAGGTATTTCTTCAGTTTTGAAAAGGAATCCTCACAGGCTTCATCCCAACAAAATGGTCTTTTCTCTTCCGTCAGTCTATGTAACGGTTTTGCGATCTCAGAAAACCCCTTGACGAAACGCCTGTAGTAAGAGCACAAACCCAAAAATGCCCTTACCTCTGTCTTGTCTTTAGGGGTAGGCCATTTTTTAACCACTTCAATTTTCGCCGGGTCAGTCTGGATGCCCTCACTTGTGATGACATGGCCGAGATAATTCACTTCTTTCCTGAATAGCTGACACTTCTTCGGGTTAAGTTTTAAGTTTGCCCCATGTATTTTGGCGAAGACTCGCTCCATGTTTTGCAAATGGTCCTCGAAGTCTCGACCCATGATAACGACGTCATCTAGATACACCAAGCAGGCATCTCCTACTAACCCTGCTAGCACACATTCCATGAGTCGTTCGAAGGTGGCAGGTGCGTTGCACAATCCAAAAGGCATAACATTAAACTGCCATAATCCTTTTCCCGTTGAAAACGCTGTCTTCTCCTTGTCTTTTGGATGGATTTCTACCTGCCAGTAACCTGATTTTAGGTCTAGAGTCGAAAACCATTTCATGCCACTCAAAGTATCCAGAGTGTCATCGATTCTAGGTAGCGGGTAACTATCCTTCTTTGTGATGTCATTGAGCCGCCTATAGTCCACGCAGAACCGTGTGCTTCCATCTTTCTTCTTCACAAGCACAACCGGTGAGCACCAGGGACTTGCGGATGGTTCTATTATTTTGTTCCTTTCCATTTCTTTCAGCATATCCTCGACTTCTTTTTCCTTCGCGATTGGTAGCCGTCTCGCCCGCTGACGGATGGGTCCCTCATTTCCGGTATCGATTCTATGCTGCACTAACGATGTTCTCCCTAGGTTTCCTTCTTGACTAGAAAAGATGTCCGCATGGCGTAATAGAAACTTCTTTGCCTTGATGCTTTGTGAATAAGTCAGGTTGCTTTTGCAGTCTTCAAGAAGCTCATAGACTGTAGGATCCTTCCCAGAACCTGATTTTTCCATGCTTGGCATTGAAGTGCATTTCTTCAGCCACACAACTTCTTCACACTTTCCGACGATGTCCCCCTGTGAGATAACCGTTGCTGGGGCTCCCTCCGTGCCAGCCAGTACTCGCCCCTTAGTCCTGGCTGTTACTAGTTTCCCTGATTTTGAGGAAACCTTGCATCCTCACTTCTCTTCGCAAGCTCCTCCAACCGTTCCTCTATTTTCTTTAGTCGGGACATCTGCGACTCTTTCTGTGGGCAATTCAGCTGCAGATGCCCTTTCACACCACATCTATAGCACACAGCGCCAAAGTTCTTCCTGAATGAGGTCTTAACCTCTTTCACCTCCTCGACAACTTCACGTAGTCTGCGAGTCTGCCGAATGTCGTGTCGAACTGCTTCGACCTCTAAGGCATGCGCCAATGCTTCTTTTAATGAGGCATGGTGACGAAGCCTCACGGCAGCTCTTACCTCCAGGTCTTTAATTCCATCGACAAAAGCTTGCACGATGTTTGCGGTTACCATCTTATCGTCGGCCGATGGATAAGCTTTCCGCACAAGCTTATCTATTTCCAACGCCCATTGCTGGAGACCCTCTCCAGATCGCTGGACTCTATCGCGCAGCTGGGCGCGGAACACATGCTCCAGATGTCGCTCCCCATACCTGGATTCGAGTGCATCCAACAGTTCCTTGTATCCACAGCCTGAAGTAGGAAAGGCCTCCAGAACAGTTAGAGCCTGCCCTCTCAATGCGACAGTGAGGGCAGTCAAGCACTGTTCGTCCGTCCATCCGTTGGCAGTAGCAACAGTCTGAAACTGTTGCCGGTACGCGGGCCAGGAGGTGCTACCGTCGTATGGGGGTACCTTAACATTAGGTCCCTGAACTGCGCCTATCGCTCCACTTGACGTTAGTCTTGTCGTTTCAAGACGTATCACCTTTTTCTGTAGCTCGTTGAGGCCAGTCTTCACACCATCTATGTCCGTTCCTAGGCAGGTGACTCGCTCGTCCATGAGGTCCAACTCTTTTCGCAATTTAGCCACCATGCCGCCGACTTCGTGAACGGCCGACAAAACAGTCCGCTGCACCCCTTCAAATTTGCAATCTTGATTTTCCTGTATCGCTGCTTGATTTTCCTGTATCGCTGCAAATTTGCAATCTTGATTTTTCTGTATCGCTGCAAATTTGCAATCTTGATTTTCCTGTATCGCTGCAAACTGTTGTTGCATTATCCGCATCAAACTCGACAAGTCAACGGTGGGCGTGGCTTGCTCAGTGGGCGTGGCCAGGTGGGTGTGGCCAGTGGGCGGGGCCTCCGGCTGAGTGGGCGTGGCCTCAAGGGGCGTGGTCTGGTGGGCGTGGCCAGTGGGCGGGGCCTCCGATTGGGTGGGCGTGGTCTCAGGGGGCGTGGCCTGGTGGGTGGGGCCAGTGGGCGGGGCCAGCTGGGGGGACCCACCAGGTGCTGGTTCCTCCAGGTGCTCCTCCACAGGTGCTCGGCTAGATTCCGCTGCACGCTGGGCCCTGGTCTTGACACCCTCGCTGCCGAAGTCGTCTCTCGGAGTCAATGGCATAGCTTCCAAATCGCACTTCTGTCACCAATTGTTACGTGCTGGGGTTCGAAGATTTGGAATAAAACACCTGGTGACCCTTGATCAGACTTTATTCCGCACTTCCGTATTCCACTTGGTACTCCTGATCCTCTTGTAGACTTCCTCTTCACGCTTGTTCGCTTCCTTCGCTTGTATTTCGCTCGGCTCTCAGAACTGAACTGCCCTCCGTCAGCTCGCCGGTCCCTTTATATACCCGTTACCGCGTGACTAAGCGTTTTCTAGAAAGTTCCACCCCTATCGATGTTTATTCCAGAACAGCCGCGTTGTTTGTTGTTTACAACATGGGTTGTTAGGTATTTATTAGGTGACGAGCGATTATGAACCTTAATGCACTAGTAATAAGGTTCATTCGTAACAATATAATAAGATCGTAGAATTGCCGTATCTGTACATTGAAGATTTTTGCAAAATAATAACTGGGGGATGTTAGGGATAAAGCTATTTTTGAAATTTTTGTCTATTTGTCTGTTTATCTGTTTGTCTGTATGTTTGTGCGCGCATCACGTAAAAACTACTGAATGGATTGAAATAAAATTCGGTATGATTTAAGTTAATACTATGGAGTAACATATAGGATACTTTTTATCCCGAAATTCAGCACGGTTCCCTTGGGAGAGGGGATGAAAGGCAAAATGTGTACTTAGCTGTAATTCGTTAACGGGTGGTCCGATTTCATTCATTCTTTTTTTGTTAGAAAGTAGATACTTTAAAGACTACTGGCTAATCTCTGAAAGGCTGGACCGATTTTGATGGGACTTTCACTGGCGGATGTTTACATTTTGATGTACCTAAACATCCGCCAGTGAACTTTTAACAGTTTTTAGCAAGGTTTAAGCTCAAAGGAGCATAGGAACAACAAAATGATTTCCACGGGATTATTAATATCAATATCCACGCGAACGAAGTCGCGGGTATCCGCTCGTACTATAATAAGAGCACCTGCGCCTGTACCGACACTATGTTACTGAACGGACTATATATATTTTTGATGCGACACTTTTAGCAGTTAACAATGTAACTGTGAGATTTTTGAAAACCAGTGCTCCTGCGGTATTTTTGAAAACCCAAATCCACGCGGATGAAGTCGCGGTCATCAGATAGTCTAAAATAAAAAGAAATAACAACATATTTTAGATTATCTTTAAGAATTATCAAAATAAAATAAAAAATCGAATGAATAGGTTAGGCCCACAAGAGCTATGCTGTTAAAATATGAAATATCTTGAAAATCAAAATAAGTAACAATAGGCTATACCGAAGGACTAATTAAAAAGCTACAACAGTAATATTCCATTGTATTAATTGACTAGCGGTCCGCCCCGGCTTCGCCCGTGGTACATAATATATAGCCTATAGCACTCAGGGATCACGTACATATCCAACGGTGAAAAATTTTTTGAAATCGGTCCAGTAGTTGCTGAGATTAGCGCGTTCAAAGTTCAAACAAACAAACTCTTCCTCTTTATTATAGTACTAGCGGTCCGCCCCGGCTTCGCCCGTGGTACATAATATATAGCCTATAGTACTCAGGGATCACGTACATATCCAACGGTGAAAGAATTTTTGAAATCGGTCCAGTAGTTCCTGAGATTAGCGCGTTCAAACAAACAAACTCTTCCGCTTTATTATATTACTAGATGATGCCCACGGCTTCGCCCGTGTGGATTTAGGTTTTTAAAAATCCCGTGGGAACTTTTGATTTTCCAGAACAAAAAGTAGCTTATTTGTTAAGTAACCCGTCCCCAAAACGGAAAAATCCCGTGGAATCCCCACGATTTCGGAATGCAATTTCTTACAGCATCAGGGTTGAGGAGTTAGATATGTACCTACTCGAGTTCATTCAACGATAAAGTCTTTAATTGGTACCGCAATATCAATTTAAATAACCAAAAGTTTCTAAATCCCATTAGTTTTGGGGATCAGGTCCTCTACAGCATCAGGATTGAGGAGTTGGAATCCAAATTTTTTATAGAACAGGGTCGCAAAGTTTTTCTATCGATTAAAAAAAGAATTACTAAAATCGGTTTAGAAATCTCGGAGATATCGGTGTACATAGGTAGAAAAACAAAACTCCTCCTTTTTTGAAAGTCGGTTAAAAAAGTAGCCTATGTTACTCCGTGGTTAAATCTATACTTGTATGTGAAAGTCCCGTCAAAATCGGTTCAGCCGTTCCGAAGATTAGCCCGTTCAAACAGACAGACAGACAGACAGACAGACAAAAATTTTAAAAACGTGTGATTCGGTTATGGTACAGTTCAAATAACCGTATGAGCTTAATATGAGGTAGTTATTTCGAAATTACAGACAGACACTTCAATTTTATTTATTAGTATAGACTAGCTTCTGCCCGCGGCTTCGCCCGCGTGAATTTCGGTTTTGAACAAATCCCGAGGGAATCGTGGAGTTCCGGTTCCCGTTCCCGCTCCCTTTTCCTACCTTTATACTTAAAATATCAAGCAAGGTCGCTATAGTAATCTACCTATAGCTGTAGATATAGATTTCGGGTTTTTCGAAATCCCGTGGGAACTGTGCATTTTTCCAGGATAAAAAGTAGCCTATGTGTTGCCAATGCATGCTACATAGCAAAGTATTGCAATAATGGTTTATGTGAGCGTGATTTACCTAAGAACAGTCAGCGCCCTCTGTGGCGTTTTGGAGGTCTATATCTATTTTAGTCCTACAGGAATTTCTTTATGTGTTAAGTCAGGGCATAAGCTATCTCCATTCAAAATTTCAGCCAAATCGGTTCAGTAGTTGCGGCGGAGAAGAGGAACAAACATACACACAAACTTAATAACGCCTTTATAATATTAGTGTGATTGTTATTTTCCTCGCTAGAGAGCTCCGATAGCATACGCGTCTGATCGCTGCTAAATTCAAAATGCTATAGGGAGAACTTTACGCACCGCCCCGGCGCGGCCGACTGGAACCGCGCGCCGCGCGCAATGGCTATGTCCCGCAATTTTTAAATCTGTAATATCTTCGAAAATATTCATTTAAATCATATGCTGTAAAGGGCCATATAGATCTATAATAAATCAACAATGTACTTAAGGTATTTAATTAGATAAGGATGAATGCTGTATTGGTTAAAATCGCTTCTAAAATTAGCCATTATTTGTCGTAAAAAAGTAAATGACAAAAAATGTTATTGTGGGATATCCATAAGAGATAGACATATACCATCGCGGAGTTTTCTATAGACCTTTTCAATGTGTACAATACTTAGTACATTATATTGATAAATCTCGTAGGGTTCAGCCTGCGTTTGCAATGTAAGCGGAAAAAATGTAATTATTTACGACATCACATTAGAAACCTCAAAAATAACAGTATTTCTCCACAATTTAATGGATGTTATTATACATATAAACCTTCCTCTTGAATCACTCTATCTATTAAAACAAACCGCATCAAAATCCGTTGCGTAGTTTTAAAGATTTAAGCGTACAAAGGGACATAGGGACAGAGAAAACGACTTTGTTTTATACTATGTAGTGATAGTATAGATTTTTTTTTTTTTTTTTTTTTATTCTAAATTTTTTGGGATCTTTTAATCACTATGTGACTATGTCAGATCCATAATACCCTAATTACACTTCTCTCTATTTTAACTTAGTACATAATATTCTTACGTTTCTGTTATCCTTAAAATAAATTCAAAAAGAGTTCTCGCGGCTGTGGCCAAAGGCACCGCGAGAACGCTTTGGAAAATACCCACATCTGATAAATTAAGGCAAAACCGAGTCAACATTGCGACTCGCATTTCTTCACTCCGCACACACTCCACCAATAGATGGTGGGTATCTTCTATTAAACCACAAGTTGAACAATTTTTTGAGTCTACCTTCTTCATTACATATTTAAAGCTATTTAGTGGAGTGTGCCCGGAACGTAGTCTGAGAGCTACCACTACTAATTTTCTACGCAACTTAACATTAGCAAACCAAGGTATACGAGGAGGTTCCTTTTGTATTGTTTTGTACCATACTCCCTTTGATATTGATGTTTCGTTAAAATATTTTTTCCAATTATTATAGATCTGTAATTTATATTCTAATAGAACTTCTGTGTGATCTGGAATAACAAATACTTCAGTTCCCGATAAAGTAGCACATTTGGCTACTCTATCGACCTCCTCGTTACCTCTCACATCGGTATGAGCCGGAACCCATTGCAATCTCATAGACAAACCACTGCTAGAAAGCTGTAGAAATTTCCTAATAATATCATATGCTATCGAAACACCTCTTACACCAGAGGAGGCGCATCGAGCTATATGCTGCAATGCACTTTTGCTGTCCGTTAAGATAACGAACTTTCTTAGTCCTATCTTAGTAGCATATGAAATTGCTTCCGAGATTGCAAAGAGCTCGGTGGACATAATTGTGATATCGGATGTTATTTTAAACATTTCTTTCACCTTGTGACCGGGATCAAAAAAAGCTGCTCCAAGCCCGTCACTGGTTTTAGACCCGTCTGTGTATATTTTATGCCACCCATTATATTTAGTATGTAACATATCCAATGTTTTATATTTTAAACTATTACTACAAGTATTCTTCTTAGACTCTGTTACATCTTCAATTTCAGAAGATATAAAATTTGTATCAATTTTTGATGTCCAAGTATTTAATAAAAACATAGGAAGAGGATTACATGAATACACTTTCTGCTCTCTAACATTATTATAGACTTTAACCAATAAAGGTTGTTTCTTCCTCTCCCAATAAGCTGTTTGACAAAAGTCGGATAGTTCCTTTAGTAAATGAATAGTAGTATTATGAGACTGAGCTCTAGCCTTCAAACAGTATTTTGTAGCTAAATACTGACGACGTAAATAAAGTGGAGCAACGGATAGTTCACATTCCATTACGTGAATTGGTGTAGTTCTAATAAAACTACCAATAACACGCAATGCGGCATTTTGTACTCTATCTAACTTCAATAAATGTGTTTCAGCTGCATTATCAAAAAGAAAACAGCCATAATCAATTCGACTACGGATTAATGCAATGTATAATCGTCTCAAATGTTTAGGATGTAACCCCCACGACGCGCCTGCTAATATTTTTAATAAATTTAAGGTCTTCATCGTTTTCTCTCTAGTTTCATTGATATGCTTGCTCCACCGTAATGACTTATCGATCCATATTCCCAAATATTTGAGACAATCTACATATTCAATCCTAAGACTATTAACTTCTAATGTAACATTGGCTATTCTTCTTTTTCTAGTGAATACACAATATTTAGTCTTACTAGATGACAATTCTAAACCAATTTGTTCCAATTCATCCACTATCATTGTGAGAGCATTTTGTACATTAATATTGCTAACACTTAAGTTTTCATTTTGTGCATAAACAACATAGTCATCCGCGTATTGCAAAACATTTACATTATTTATTCCTGTGCATATTTGAGAAGTGACTATGTTGAAAAGCAGAGGAGATAAAGGGTCTCCCTGTGCTAGTCCTCTATTAGCCCACCTTATAAAAGATGTCTCCTTTTCACTGTCATCCTCTATTTTTAGGTATCTTTTACTTAAAAACTCCCATAAATATCTACATATCTTTGCACCCACTTTTAGGTTATCTAGAATCATAACTAGCTTATCAATAAGGACATTATTATAAGCACTTTCAATGTCTAAAAAGCAAGCCAGTGTGGAAACACCTTTTGACATACCTATCTGTATATGTGACACAAGACGGGTCAGACAGTCCATACATGACTGACCTCTTCTAAAACCAGTAGTCGATGATGGTATTACTTTCTTGTTCTCGACAAACCACTCCAATCGTTTCGTTAACATCAAATGATAAATTTTACATATACATGAAATTAATGAAATAGGCCTCAACTTTGGTGTTAAATTAGGATCTCGATTTTCTTTAGGAATAGGAATAATTTTAATACTACGCCACTGTTCTGGGATAGAAGCTTGACCAAGAATTAGATTATAAATTTTAAGTAAGTACAGCTTACCGTTTAGAGGCAAATTATATATCATAGAGTAAGTAACACCATCATCACCCGGGGCAGTATCCTTTTTTTTTAAACAATGCCGAAATTCATTAATTGAAAAATCTTGTTCCAATGTAGGGTTGTTAGAAATCAGTAAAGGCGGTGGAGACTCCACAAAATCTGGAGCTAAAGAACGTAAAAGTTCCTCTTTTTTGTCACTTGGGGCCTGATGATGACTGCTTCTTACACCCTTAACCCAACGCATTTTACGCCACATGGTCGGACTATCCGTAACTTCATCAATTTCTCCGCAATATCTTTGCCAGTCTTTAGCTGCGGCACGTTTTATTAATCGTCTAACTTCTACTATTTTTGAAGTTAATTTATCGAAATTACTTGGAATAGGATTACGCCTAAAATTTTTCAATGCTAATCTACGTTCAGCTATAGCGCGTGATAGTGACGGATCCCAATAGGGTTTAGGCTGAAATTTTTTTAAAGGATCCGCACATATTTTTTTCATGGGAATACTTTTGCTAGCTGCGTGATTAATCTCATTAACAAAGTAGTCATACATACTTTGAACACATCTACTACTTTCAGGTGGCTGATCAAAACTATTCTTTAAAACAAGCCGATATTCTTGCCAATTGGCTAATTTAAAATTCCTTTGTTTTACAAAAGTAGCTCTACTTCCATACTCCAAACTATACTTAATAAAAATATGATCACTACCTAAATTTTCATTCGTGATTTGCCATTTAAAATATACAGCAATATCAGCAGTAACAAAAGTGATATCTGGTGAAGTGGCTTGTAGAATATTATTAACTAATTTGATCCTAGTGCTCGCACCATTATTTAACGAAATATAATTACTGTCAAATGATGCATCATATATCTGAGATCCCCTAGTGTCATTTTTACAAGACCAATTTGTGTGATGCCCGTTGAAATCCCCCGCCAATACTGATTTACTCGGGAACCTTGAAAATATATCATCCCAGTCATTTTGTGATGTTAAAACGGATGATGGACAATATATTGATGAAACAACTTTTAAATATTCACAGTTTAAAATTCTTACCGAGACAATTTCAATTCCTGGATTATTGACATCAATTGGGATATTTTGACTTTTTATAGATTTATGTACTATTATAGCAACACCGCCATAACAATCAGATCTGTCTTTTCTATAAATATTATAGTCCTTAAGTTTAAACAGTTTATTTGATTCTAACCAGGTTTCACTCAAAATACAAATGTGGATATTTTCGCGATTTAATAATAACTCCAAATCCTGCTTTTTTGGTGACACACTTTGTGCATTCCATTGCGCTATATTAATCACAGAATTCTTCAAAGTTGTACTAGCCATTAAACAAACCGTTAAAGAATTTACTAATCATCTCTCCGTTACTTACTACCTCACAAATAAATGATGCCATCCACTCAAAAAATAGTTTCACTACTGAAATAATCTTCTCATCTGTCGACTTTTCCCCCAACAAAATGTCCTTAGTTTTGCACAAAATAGATATGAATCTAGGTTTTTCCTTTGTAACCCCATTAGTTATGTTACTTTCCTCAGATGGCTCTTCAGTTCTTCCTTCGTTTTCTTCAAAACAGTTTTGTGAATTTTCTGTTTTCCGTGTCTTCTTTTTATTTTTTTTATTTTTTGGTTTCCTATGTAAAGGTGTATTCAATCTAAATTCTTCTGTACTATCATCTTCACTCTCTTCTGTTTCTTCCGCCTTTTCATTAAAAGTATTTCCATCTTCATGTGTTCTCTCTTGATTTTTAAATTCATTTTCTGTGGTAGAATAATAATTATTTTTTCTGGAGTCTTTCTTATCATTGAGGTATAAAGACAACGCCATTTTGTATGTACAGTTATCTTTGCTCATAATTTCACGGATACGTTTTTCTTTTAAGTAAACTGGACATCTCTTATTAAACGCCATATGGTTTCCCTTACAATTCACACATCTATATCTATCAATATCACAATTTTCATGGTTTTTTGCACATTTGGGACACACTTTACTTTTCTGTGCGCAGTTCCGTGTCAGATGCCCAAAAAGCCAGCAATTTCCACATTGTGAAACCGGAAAAATATACGGTTCTACTTTAAATCTTCCTCCATATCCATAGACATACGCCGGCAAAGTAGAACCCTTGAAACAAAATCGAACAGTTTCACTAATTATCCACTTACCATCATCTGTCATCTTTTTGAGCCTTCTTAAAGAGATAATCTCTGATTGACATGTAATATTTTCTAATAGTTCTTTTTCTTCTATTTCGATCTCAAGGTATCTAACCGTGCCATAAGAATAACTTACTTCATTTGTCAAATGACATCTATATCCTAAATTCATAATCCTTTCACTCTTGAGTAACTTATCAGCTTCCTCTCTTGTTTCAAACCTTATAAATACTTTATACGGGCTTCTGTATTTAATACTAGTTATCTCCACCAAATTTTCCTCTTTCAATAATTTAACCAAGCCTATTTGCTTAGGTAGTACTTCAGTGGACGTTAAACACACTTCATAGATATTTTCCACCGGCTCTTTGACTATATTTCGTCTATGATTATCATTATCATATTTTCGCGAATATCGCTTCGTCTTCCTTTGCACAACAATAAACTCACCGTCATTCTCACCATTCTGCTCATCAATTTGGGCTCCGTCTTCACTCCAATTCCTTTTTGTAGGTCTCACACTGTCACTAGAAACTAAAGCCATCTTATAAGTCTTTTGACTTGACTCTCCACACTCAAACTCCTGCCCACAATTCAAAGCATTGCTCTCAAACTCTTCTACACTCATAGCACATCCATTAACCGTATTTGGCTCTGTTAAAAGAGCTAAACTTTGCATTTTTGTCGCATTATGTAGGTAGATTGAAAAAAAACTTTACCAAGGCGATACGTGCGCTCACCAGACACTACCGCGCGCGACTGGATAGTATAGATGGTACATAATATATAGCCTATAGCACTCAGGGATCACGTACATATCCAACGGTGAAAAAATTTTTGAAATCGGTCCAGTAGTTGCTGAGATTAGCGCGTTCAAAGTTCAAACAAACAAACTCTTCCTCTTTATTATAGTACTAGCGGTCCGCCCCGGCTTCGCCCGTGGTACATAATATATAGCCTATAGTACTCAGGGATCACGTACATATCCAACGGTGAAAGAATTTTTGAAATCGGTCCAGTAGTTCCTGAGATTAGCGCGTTCAAACAAACAAACTCTTCCGCTTTATTATATTACTAGCTTTTGCCCGCGGCTTCGCCCGCGTGAATTTCGGTTTTTCACAAATCCCAAAATCTCCGATTCAGAATAAAAATTACGAAAACGCAGGACACATCCGCACGCATTAGCTCCCTCGTTCGAAATCACAGATTTTGAAATGGAGATTGGAGCATGCACCCTCTTCACCGCACACGCCCGCCGCGCGGCGGCGTACACGGTATGGAGGGTGCAGGGGCGCGCGGCGCGGCGTGGGGAGTTCCGTGCAGCGCGAGCGTCGGCCGTCCGCGTCGCGCGCAGCGAAAATACCTATCATGGCGTTTTTTCCGACTTCAATACAACTCCTTTTTTGAAAGTCGGTTAAAAAAGTAGCCTATGTTACTCCTTGGTTAATCCTCTACTTGTCTGTGACAGTCCCGTCAAAATCGGTTCAGCCGTTCCGAAGATTAGCCCGTTCAAACAGACAGACAGACAGACAAAAATTTTAAAAACGTGTGATTCGGTTATGGTATCGTCCAAATAACCATATGAGCTTAATATGTAGTAGTTATTTCGAAATTACAGACAGACACTTCAATTTTATTTATTAAGTATAGATATAGTATAGATTACATGACTCACAATGTTTGACACGTTACTAAAATTACCCATCTCCATAGTTATTGTACACCACTTGTACACGCCATGGAGTGCTCGTTACGCAGTCTGTGAATTTTGTTTTTCGATGGTTTTTCGGTTGCGATTTTGACATTGACTGGAGCAAAGAGTATATTAATCAGTGTTGCCAGAAGGTTACTTTTGTAACCTTTTAGGTGATTTTTAGCTCGGTCAGGTTACTTCTAGGTTACACTATTCAAAAGGTAACTTTTAGGTGATTTTTCGAATCTTCATAAATACTCTGTCATCTGTGGTTCTTATTGCAACTCTTCTCATCAGTTTCTCTTTCACACTCGTTTCATTTCAATTCTCGACCGATCTCGACCAATGTCTGAAATCTGAATGAATATTTGTGCAAGTTATTTACAAGCAACATCAATTCTATCAACTTGTAAAACAATTTTCTACTAGAAAAAAAAAAATAGTTGTCTGTGAAGTCGGTTTACGGACGACATTTTTACGTGTTAACGTCATAAAGAAAACATTGCCTATCTATCGTTTGTTCCGCGCTCACGCTTGCACGCGGTAGGTACGTGACAATGAGTCATGCTTTTACGTGCGTGCGACTGGCGTTCATTTATTTACAAGACGTTAAATATCACGTCAAAAAAATGAAAGGTTATTTTTTACACTAAAAGGTTACTTTTTTATTTATTTTAGGTAACTTTTGACATGACCGTGCTGGCAACACTGATATTAATCGAATATAATAATACTGGGACTGGAGCGTTACGAAGATACTAATCAGCTATGCTAATCAGTAATCTGTGCTGGTCGCTGGAGCCCGGAGCGCGTCTGGAGTGGACGCTATAGTGTCGTCTGAACTCCGGAGAGTCCTGAGTCTGAATTGATTATTAATATAAACTATTGAAGATGCGGTGCTGCGTGCCGTTCTGCAAAACCACGGCGGAGGTCGTGTCCGAGTCGGAGGAGGTTGCGTTTCACGAGTGAGTGTTCCATTGTGTCCGCTCATTGCTGCAACTGTAGCGGGCGGAGGTCGTGTCTGAGTCGGAGGAGGTTGCATTTCACGAGTGAGTGTTCCATTGTTTCCGCGCATCGCTGCAACTGTAGCGGGCCGGGGCGGCGCGCGCGTCGTGGCGCCGCCATCTCAAGCCCGCACTCTAATTGAACTGATATTTGTGATCTGTTTAACCTTTCGAATGTTATGACACAGATCTGTGCACCCTAGTGATGGGACTCGAGTGATTTTTTTTCACTCGAGTGACTCGGTACTGGTAACTTTCTCACTCGAATGCCACTCGAGTGAAGATAAAACTCGAGTGATTTTTATTGACTCGAGTCACTCGGAATATAAAACTCGAGTGACCAAAATTTTAAAACGAATAAAACAATAGGTATTAATTTTACATAGAAAATGTGGCCGATTCTGTTGTACACAATCTCTAAATCTAAACTAAAATGACAGGTCTAAATATATTCCTGTCTCTTTCACAATCCTCCCTGCTGAAGGGGATAGCACTATTTTTAAACCTGTCAATTTAGTTTAGGTTTAGAGATTGTGTACAACAGAATTAGCCACATTGTGTATTCATTTTCGCATTAATGTAAAAGCTACTCAAAAAAATTTAAACAAAATGTAAAAAAATAGAATTTTCCTTCAAATTAAACCATACATAATCAAGAAACCTCTTATATCAACTATCAGTCAAATTGAAATATTATAATCTACTGCTAATAAGTTCTAATCCAATTTAATTTATTCTACTCTTTGATTCTAACAAGGAACTTTCATGAGATCCAAATATGAACAGTTTTATTATGTTCTTATACAGTTTAGGTAATAATAAACATGCTTTAAAATTAACTTAAATGAAACTTAAATAAACTCAACAAAAGAACAGAAGTAATGTATTTTCAATGAGATAACAAATTTAACTGAAATTGCTGTAATAACTACCTACTTAAAAAATGATTTGATCAATTTCTTGAATTTCTTAGTTGAATTTATCACTCGGCTCGGTATAAACCACTCGAGGGGTACGAGTCAACTTAAGTCACTCGTAATTCGAGTCGACTCGAGTCACTTGAAACTCGAGTTGTCAAAAATTTAACTCGAGTGCGAGTAATATAAAAACTACTCGAGTCACTCGAGTGAAAAGCAACTCGAGTCCCATCACTAGTGCACCCCTCTTAACCGTCTTGTCACAGATCTGTGCCCGCTTTACCAATTTACCCAATTTAACCAATTTTAATTATTATTTCAAACGAAATAAGGTTGAAAAGCATTTGAAATTATAAGCGAATGAGTGAACCATAAACACCAGTCGTCATCTTTCGATCTTTCAATCTAAAAGACTTGTGCTTCATAAACAGGGGTATGACAGCTGTAGTTCCTTTTTCCTCGTTTTGGCGCTACAATCGTTCGCACACCACAGACTTCAACACAGAAAATAACAGGTCCACAGATTAATGATAGGTTTTCCACCGATTAATGATAAGTATCTAGTATTTTCTGTGTTTAGGTCTGTGGTTTAGGTTTAAGTGATAAGCAGGGGGTGTAAACTCTCTTAGAAGAAAATTTATACCTACGGGGGCTGAAATTGCCATTGTTAAAACATTCCGATGATAATTGTACATTTTTTAAGCATTGCAACACTAACTTTTCTAAAGTCATATCCAAGACGGTTATAATTCTTTATGTAGATACTGGAGTCTGCGCCTGAAACAATGTAGGAAAGACAAAGTCCATAATTCAGCTGGGCTATTTTTTCTCTCTAGTTTTTCTGTACCTTTACTTACTACTTACCACTTTATTTAAGTAGTTAAGAACGAGATAAAGCCTGTTCAAGGCCACATTTCTTTGTTTCAACATTTTGTTTGAAGCTCGGCAGGGTGATTCAGAACATTTCGATAACATAATCATCAATCGATTCGGTAAGTTATCGTACGATAAGATGTATTTTCAATTCAGAATAACCGTATCAACCGGGAAGTTGTCGAAACCGAAACCGAATCGAACCGACGTAGATATCGTTCGATTGTCATAATCGCTATTCACAACAACTTTATCAAACGCTATCAAAAGCTATTCACAACAACTTTATCGAATAATATTTTCCGAACATCCGATATTTTTTTACGATTATTTATCGAAAGCTACAGGGCATTCGATATCCTAATCTTTTTGTTCATCTACTCGTCAGATAGGTACTTTTACTGTTATTTCGTGAAAAATATGTTCGGAGCCGCAATTAAAATAGATAGCAATAGCCGCAGTAAATCACCGAGGCGAAGAAGACGCGGTGAAGAGGATTCTTAAGAGACGTAGGTATCTACGGACATTGCTTGATACCTTTAACCCATTTGAGGCAAATGCCTCAACTTTTATGGGAAAATATAATAAAACTTTTGCCAGAATTTGCGTTAATTTTACTAACTAATAAGAGGGGGCATTACAGGAGGCAACACGTAATCATGTAGATTTATATTTTTGGTATGTACATGATTACCAACCAATGCCATAATATATCTCTCGGTAGAGAGTAGTATATTGCTTGCCGTCTGTCCGGACGGACAGACAGGCAGATTGACAGCGGAGTCTTAGCAATAGGGTCCCGTTTTACCCTTTGGGTACGGACATCTGTGTGGTATTTACGAGAATAGCTGTAATAATACTTTTGTAGTACACTTCGACGTTTTTCTCTCTAAATCAATAATTTAATGTTATCATTTTAAATAATGACTTTAATTACCTTCAAGATGATTAAAAGTTATTTTTTAATGCTTAATATGAATGTATATTATGTAAAATTTTGGTAAAATAACATACTTCATAAATGCACATGTCTTAATCGCAATGTATCTTATCGATACCGGTATCGTAATCGATATCCAATTGTATGCTTTTATCGTTCTGAATTGCACGAAAAAAAATTTGGATACAAAATCGATACCAAGTCGTATCGACACGGTAAGTTATCGAAGTGTTCTGAATCGCTCTGCAAATTCCATAGGTTCAATTGTTCATGGTCAATTAAGTGTTTTTAAGTTGGTAGTCACTGACGTAATAGTACGTAATGTTGGTAATAATTGTTTTTTTCAAAATGGCGTCATTGTTATTGTGTGGATAAGTTTCGTAACAATTAAAATATTTAGATTTCTTGCGATCATATTATAAACTTTAAATACGTCGAGTCGAGCTTCTGTTACTCTGTTTGTGTTTTATAGTGTAGTGCTATTTATATTTGAGACGTTGATTCTGTTTCATTGAAACAAGACTCATATGTGGAATTCTTTGCTCGTATGTTTTATTTCATTATCTGACCTGACAAATAAAACAGCAACAACTCGCCGGTAAAGACAACATCAAGTTGATTCGATTTCCTAAAACCTGCTTAAGGAATCTTGCATGGTACGTATAACCTAACCTAACTTAGTAGATTTATATAGATCGACCAGAATCTCATGAAAAATATGGAAATGAAATTCCAAGGTTAGCAACACTACGGCTGCCCTAGCGATAAACAAAGTAACTGACATTTTTTGTGAAATTGACTTTTTGCATTAACAAAAGTTTTATGTCGAGTAGTTTTTTACCACAGTTTAATATTTCAAATAACTTGAACCGTTTACTGAAATTTAAATTGCCCAGACAAAGTAACTGCACTCACTAACCTGGAATATAAATAAAAAAACCAAGTAAACAACAAGCACAACACAAAAACAAAGTAATTGGATGTTGATCACTTTTTTTTGTATTTAAAATGCAGTTGCTTGATTTTTCGTTTCGTGAAACGATCCCAGGTAAGGTGTTCTGAATGTAATTACTTTGTTTATCACTAGGGCAGCCGAGTTAACCTAGTGTTGCTTACTACAAAATTTAATTTCCCTATTTTTCATGAGATTCTGGTCGATCTCTACTTACTAAAATTCATTCTCTATAAATTTTATACAGACACAAGCACACATTTTGATATTTATAGTGATATCAACAGGCGTGCTTACTGCTTATGTCTATAGTTTCCTGCTAATATACTGATGTGTTACTGTCAACCATTTTCCAGACATTGTAGATACTAGTTAGGAAAAATAATATTGGTAGCCCACCCTTAGTGTTTACTATTTATTAGGTACATATAGGGTAGTAAAAATACTTATATGTTATGGTATATATTATTTGTAATAATTAGTACCAATTAATCAACAAAATCTAGTCTGCCAATCCGCTTGGCCAGCGTGGTACACTATGGCCAAAACCCTTCTCACTCTGTGAGGAGACCCGTGCTCTAGTGAGCCGGTAATAGATTGATCATGATGAATCAACAAAATTGTTTCTTTTCAGATTTGAACTAAGTATGTGATTGAACAGAGGTTTTACTGATTGTACTAAACGGAAGTTACAAAGAACTGCTGTTCCATGTGATGTAATTGAATATGAAAATATTAACAGCATTGTAAATAGTGTCTCATACATATTATGTTTAAAATGATTTTGTATGTATTTGGAAAATAGATCGTTTTCAGAAGAAGTGTCAGCCACCACACTCAAAAAAAATCCTTACACATAAATAAATGTGAATTGTTAGAAAGAAAACCTGTTGTTTTATTTTGAATCCTAACTAAAACTTTATTGATAAGGCATTTTGACTCGAAAGAGAACTTGGTGTATTTTATTTCACCAGTTCTCTCTCGAGTCAAAATGCCTTATCTAAAAATATTATTTAGGATAAGTAGGTATAGAATCTCCCGCCGTCAGAGTTGTTGGTGGGCTGAATCTAGATGGCGCTGAACTGTTCTCATTTTTTTACTATGGAGTTTACATTCTTCTCTCGTTAGAGAGTATTTTTGTTCTGTGAAGAAAAGTCACTGTTTCATCTGTTACGTAGTAACTAATACCTAATCTGTGTTCATAAACATCATTCAAGTTTGGCCTTGACGGACGTACGTCATTTCGGACGTATCGCCGCTCATAAAATATCGTTTTACGCGAAGAAAAACGAAGAAAAGCTAAGTAAAGCTTTTATTTTATTGTTATTTACTGTGTATAGATGCTATCTGTAAACAGTGTGACCATTTGTGGCAGATTTCTGCCATTTGGGCAGATTTGGCTCCTAAATTTTAACTCTGGCAGAATATGATGACGATTTAAGGAAGTGGCAGAATGTGGCAGATTTCAAGGGAATCCTTATAATTTTTTAAATAAAAAGAGAAGAGTCATGGTTTTATGTCTGCCTTGATTTAGGAAATAGGTTTGAGATTTTTATTTCCTTTCTTTCTTGGAGCTATTTTTGAAAGGCTTCTGAATAGATCCCCGTCGAAAAAATAAAAAAATCTCATTTTTCAATTTTTACTAACAATGTTCGTAGTTACAAAGTGAAAAGCATAAATTAATCATCTAAACAAAAATAATGGCTGTTTTTATTACAGTAAGTAGAATGAGGAAAAAAAATGTCAGTTAAAAATTTGTTTATACTACGGGAGGTCAATGACCAATTCAAAAAGTCATTCTATACCGACTGGAAATTTTAACAATAATAGTTCAGACCTAACCCATCACAGCTCCGAACGTCAGCTGCCGCACCAGTGGTGGAGTTAAGAGTGAGAGCATGTGAAAGTGCTTGAAAATCAAAGCACTCCGAGTGATTTTATCCCGGACAAAAATGGTCTTAAATCATTGTTCCGACCATTTTTGATACAGAAACAATCGTCAGCTGGGGCGCCGAGGGTGGGTTATACGTCCGCTACGCGCATGAAGTGCATTAAAATTTTGACGAATAAAGTTATTTTATACCTTATGAAATTTAGGCAGCAGAATTTTCACGCTTTTAAAATAATAAAGAAAATCGTCAGCTGCCCTTCTGGTGGGGGAAAGACCGTCAGTCAGCGTGATAAACATTTTGCGCGCTCAGTGCATTTAGCCTAGTAAATCTAGGAAAAACATCCTATAGTTTTAAAAATTGACCAAATGTATTCTTTGGGCCTTCCTCTTGAATATATCCGAGAACCCCATATGGGGGGTGCGGAACCAGCCGCCATTTTTAATTTTGTCCCTTTTTACGGTTTTTTTCTCATATCACGAAAATCTCTACGAATAGCATTATAATTACTTCTGACAAAAGTTTTAATATACAATTTGCCACAAATGTGGTCTCTTGCATTTTTACTCTAAGTTTATTACTTTAGGAGCTATTGGGTGTTTAAGGGTATTTTAGGTCCCTTTTTCGTTTATTTTGCTCATATCTCGAAAATCTCTATGAATAGCATTATAATTACTTCTGACAAAAGTTTTTGTATAAAATTTTCTACAAATTTGGTTTCATTCATTTTTACTCTAAGTTCATTACTTTAAGAGCTATAGGGTGTTGAAGTTAATATTTGAGGTACTTTTTTTGGTTTTTTGCTCATATCTCGAAAATCTCTAGGAATAGCACTATAATTACTTCTGACAAGAGTTTTAACATAAAATTTTGTACAAATTTGGTCATGGTCATTTTTACGCTAAGCTTACTACTTTAGGAGTTATAGGCTGTTTAAGTTAATATTTGAGGTCCCTTTTTCAGTTTATTGCTCATATCTCAAAAATTTCTACAAATAGCATTATAATTACTTCTGACAAAAGTTTAAGTGTAAAATTTTCTACAAATTTGGTCTTGTTTATTTTACGCTAAGCTTTTTACTTTAGGAGCTACAGAGTGTTTAAGTTAACAGGGAGATAAAATAGCATAGATTAAACCCCCGACATTCGCCATTTTGTGGCAGCGGCTGTTTTGAACCGATTTTCATCAAACATAGCTAAGAACACTTCCGACTAATTCACCTTTTTAACAAAAAAAAACCGCAATGCGGTTTTTTTGTTTGAAATGCATAAAAATGAACAGGACCAAATTTGTAGAAAATTTTATATTCAAACTTTTGTCAGAAGTAATTATAATGCTATATGTAGAGATTTGCGAGATATGAGCAAAAAACTGAAAAAGGGACCTCAAATATTAACTTAAACACCCTATATCTCCTAAAGTAGTAAGCTTAGCGTAAAAATGATCATGACCAAATTTGTACAAAATTTTATGGTAAAATTCTTGTCAGAAGTAATTATAGTGCTATTCCTAGAGATTTTCGAGATATGAGCAAAAAACCAAAAAAAGTACCTCAAATATTAACTTCAACACCCTATAGCTCTTAAAGTAATGAACTTAGAGTAAAAATGAATGGAACTAAATTTGTAGAAAATTTTATAAAAAAACTTTTGTCAGAAGTAATTATAATGCTATTCATAGAGATTTTCGAGATATGAGCAAAATAAACGAAAAAGGGACCTAAAATACCCTTAAACACCCAATAGCTCCTAAAGTAATAAACTTAGAGTAAAAATGCAAGAGACCACATTTGTGGCAAATTGTATATTAAAACTTTTGTCAGAAGTAATTATAATGCTATTCGTAGAGATTTTCGTGATATAAGAAAAAAACCGTAAAAAGGGACAAAATTAAAAATGGCGGCTGGTTCCGCACCCCCCATATGGGGTTTTCAGATATATTCAAGAGGAAGGCCCAAAGAATATATTTGGCCAATTTTTAAAAGTTTAGGATGTTTTTCCTAGATTTACTAGGCTAAATGCACTGAGCGCGAAAAATGTTTATCACGCTGACTGACGGTCTTTCCCCCACCAGAAGGGCAGCTGACGATTTTCTTTATTATTTTAAAAGCGTGAAAATTCTGCTGCCTAAATTTCATAAGGTATAAAATAACTTTATTCGTCAAAATTTTAATGCACTTCATGCGCGTAGCGGACGTATAACCCACCCTCGGCGCCGCAGCTGACGATTGTTTCTGTATCAAAAATGGTCGGAACAATGATTTAAGACCATTTTTGTCCGGGATAAAATCACTCGGAGTGCTTTGATTTTCAAGCACTTTCACATGCTCTCACTCTTAACTCCACCACTGGTGCGGCAGCTGACGTTCGGAGCTGTGATGGGTTAGGTCTGAACTATTATTGTTAAAATTTCCAGTCGGTATAGAATGACTTTTTGAATTGGTCATTGACCTCCCGTAGTATTATTACATGTTCATGTTGTACATATTAAACAATGAAAAATTAAATAAATTTATTTATAACATTAAAAAAAACAAATAATGATTTAAAAAAATGGTTTCTTAATATAAGTGGTAACTGGTATATAAGTAGTAGAAAATAATTGATAAGGAAAAAAATTGGTTATATTTAAAGTCGCTTTACGGGCGATAATTTTACGTGAATATAAGAAAACAAAGAGAGTTAAATGCGTCACGACTTCACAAGCTGAGCGCTTAGTTTCGCGGTCTATTATATTTCCGCTATGATACGTGACAATGAGTCATGCTTTTTCATGTATGCTGCTGGCTTTCATCGATTTATAAGACTTTATCACGTCAAGAAATCGCAAATTTATAGTTTAACAATAATTATCACACTTGCAATGTTCATGGTCAAGCAGCAAAAACTTTATTAATTAACTATTGCTTAACTAATTGAAAAATTATGATAAAAAAAATCCCACAGATATTTGCTCATTTATAGCCCTTAAATTTTTTAATTTCTAAAATTTCATATTTAATACATAGTATAAATAATAATTGATAACGAAAAAGTGTCCGAAGTAGGCGTGGCTCGCGCAAGCCAAAGCACCCGTTTTCGCACGTATTTTCGTCGCTTTTTTAGTTAATAATAGTTTTAAATAACTTTCGCAAATTTTTGTAAGCGGAACTTGACTTTTTTCAAAAATCATTTACATGCTATTCCGAATTAAATGACACCTCGTTCACATTTTTTCAAGATTCCTGAAAAAAAGTTGGCCTGAATAGCACTTGTTGACCTGTGCTTGTTGACTAGACTACTAGTCCCCATCTGAAGTATGATGGCATATTTTTGGCATTTTTAGAAATCGTGTTGGCAGATTTTGGCAGATTTTTTGCCAGTGTCTGGCAGATTCGCCACTTTTGAGATGGTCACACTGTCTGTAAAGTTTATACATATAACAATGTTATAGTTTACGAATAAATCTAGGGAACAAAACTCAATGCGAAAAGTGACCTTGGTACAAGCTTGTTTCTTGTAGAATATTATCAAAACATTATTTATAATTAGAATCCAGTCTATAACCGTAATTAGTTATCTGGCTTTCAGTAACAGTCGTCAGTATGAACAATTTCATTCATTGAAAGGCAAATTTCATAAAAAATACAATGGCGCGCGCATCCCGCCTCTCTCTCTCGGTCGCGTTTTTTTGGCGCCGTCTAGACATTCGAAAGGTTAACAAGAGTCTCACTCGATGAGACCTCTGTGTTAAAGCACATGCTGTAATTTCTAGGTTCCCCGATGAAGCGCCTCTCCGTGCCGCTTGGCTCAGAGCCCTCGGCCAGCAAGACACTCTCCTGCCGGACCCCGCTGTGGTCTGCTCGCAGCATTTCCTGAACGATGACTTTTATGAAACAGAAAGTGGCTCAAGGCGAATTCGGACCGGAGCTATCCCCTCAACAGTGCAGGTGCTACTTCATAATGCTTGTAGTTTTAATTTGAAGTCAAAAATTATTTTGAGTTAGTTTGCACATTTGTAATGGCTCTCTTTTTCTCAATCGACAATCTCTGTCTTGTCTTGTTGAAACAAATCACATCTCCGCTTTGTACCGCCGCCCAGCTCGGGCACATCTCCGCATCGATCGTGCCATACAAATATTTATTCCGCTCAGTGGTATCCACTGACAGACGGAGCGGAGACGAGATGCGGGCACAACGAAATTCTATTTTCATTATTGGTTGTTTGAAAACCATCTCTGCTCCGCTCATCTCGTCTCCGCTTTCCGCTAACAACAACACTGGCTCCCCGCAGAGTGCACCATGCGCCATGGCGGTGAAGAGTGAGCACGGCGAGCTGGCACAGGAGCTGATGCAGTGCGAGAGTGCGCCCTGCACTATGGCGGTGAAGAGTGAGCGCGGCGAGCCGGCACAGGAGCTGATGCAGTGCGAGAGTGCGCCCTGCATCATGGCGGTGAAGAGTGAGCGCGGCGAGCCGACACAGGGGCTGATGCAGTGCGAGAGTGCGCCCTACATCATGGCGGTGAAAAGTGAGCGCGGCGAGCTGACACAGGGGCTGATGCAGTGCGAGAGTGCGCCCTACATCATGGCGGTGAAGAGTGAGCGCGGCGAGCCGACACAGGGGCTGATGCAGTGCGAGAGTGCGCCCTACATCATGGCGGTGAAAAGTGAGCGCGGCGAGCCGACACAGGAGCTGATGCAGTGCGAGAGTGCGCCCTACATCATGGCGGTGAAGAGTGAGCGCGGCGAGCCGACACAAGGGCTGATGCAGTGCGAGAGTGCGCCCTACATCATGGCGGTGAAGAGTGAGCATGGCGTGCCGACACAGGAGCTGATGCAGTGCGAGAGTGCGTCCTGCAGCGCTACGCTCTGTTGCGAGGAGCACTATGACTGGTGAGTGCGATACCGCCGACCGACATACTATAAAACAGTCCCTCGCCGCATCTGTGTGTCTGTTCGCGATAAATTCAAAACGCTACTGAACGGATTTTCATGCGGTTTTCACCAATAGATAGAGTGATTCACGAGGAAGGCGTATAATTCGTCAAGGTTTCGTGTAAATAGGTTGAAATTGACGATAATATAATACGCTATTTGACAACATTGAAAATATACTATTGATTGTGGTTATCAGATAATAGCCTAAAAGAGACATATTTTACTCAATCAAACTAAATTAAGTAATTTTACGCGATATTTTGCATGAAATAAAACATAATAATTTTGACATTTTATCAGTAACGTGAACGCCCTGTGATTGGTTGCAACTCTGGTGACGTCACTTGAAGGTACACTTGATTTGGTTGATATAATTGAAGTTTATCAAGTCAACCGAAACTAAACTTAAAGTTTAGTTGAAAGAATAAGATTGATATTAAAATGAGTAGGTATAACAATTTACAACATTACGATATTAGGTGCATTTAAGCGACTAAAACATTCGCCTTGCTATAGCGTCGTAACTAATCGCGCAGCGTGCTCTGTCGCACACACCGAGTTCCGATAAGGAGCGAGCGAGAAAAGTGATGATGCTAATATTTTTCTAAGTATTTATTACTTAATTACAGTTTGTTATTTAACTTGTTTCCTCTCATCATGATCAACCCATTACCGGCTCACTACAGAGCACGGGTCTCCTCTCAGAGTGAGAAGGGTTTTGGCCATAGTCTACCACGCTGGCCAAGCGGATTGGCAGACTTCACACACCTTTGAGAACGTTATGGAGAACTCTCAGGCATGCAGGTTTTCTCACGATGTTTTCCTTCACCGATAAAGCAAGTGATATTTAAATACTTAAAATGCACATAACTCCGAAAAGTTAGAGGTGCATGCCCGGGATCGAACCCACGACCTCCGATTAGAAGTCGGTCGTCCTAACCACTAGGCTCACACATCACATCACATCACAGCTTCCTCTCCCACGTTCTATTTATAGCATTTAACTTTGTATTTATTGTATTTAACCTATTTAATTACTTTTAATTTGTATTTAACTATTTAATTAGTATTACTGGATAGCTGCGCTGTTTTGTTGTGGTTTCTGGTTATGTAACCCATACTCTGTGTGAACCTGTAAACTTGCTTACCGATTCGTGACGTCACGCGTATCGTGTGATCAGCGCCATTACAGAAATGTCGTTTTTGGCGCGGTTTTCAAACTTAAACTCTATCATTCAAGGGCGTCGCCAGCCGATGGCCAAGGGGGGGGACAAGTTGATGATATTATAGTATGGGAAAAGTACAAAGTATTGTTGGTACAGTCCAGAGCTTTTGAAGTTGGTTACGAGCTCTTAATTTATTTTCGAATTAGAATTTTTTACTGACCTCGTTTCCATTTGCGCCAGGTTTAATTTAGATACTTAATGCAAAATATAGCATATCTATATTTTTTCAAACCTCTAGGGGGGGGCAGCTGCCCCCCCCTGCCCCTACCTGGCGACGCCCTTGCTATCATTGATTATAATTCTTAATACTGTAGAATGTAGATATTCCGAAAAATATCAATGCAGTGTGTTTTAATACGTAACAAAGAATCATTTAAAACAATTTCCATAAAGTCGAATAGCCTATTATTGTCGACAGTGTCGGAAAAAGTCTATCCGCCTAGGAGCTTTCATCGAAAAAGTTGCCTTTGAGATATTATAACACAAGTATAAATTAAAAATTTTAAAAACCCCCGACATTCGCCATTTTGTGACGGCGGCCATCTTGAATTTGCAACAGTGCTATTCTACTAGTCAAGCCCTTTCATTTGATACCCATATTAAGTGTGTTGTGAAAAAATATGTAATCCGCCATTTTGCGGTGGCGGACATCTTGGATCGATTTTAATCAAACATAGCTACTCGTAACAACATTCTCGACTAATTTACCTTTCAAACCAAAAAAACCGCATTGAAATCGGTTCAGCCGTTTGAGCGCTACAGGGGAACACAGACACACACACACACACACAGACACGTCAAACTTATAACACCCCATCGTTTTTGCGTCGGGGGTTAAAAACAGATAACAAGCGAAGCCGGGGCGGGTCGCTGCCCTATAATTATATGAATAAAAATCAATGTTTTTCTGTACGTCCTCTATTCATATGAATGTGATAAATTTTTTGAGAATTTTTGTTCTGCATGCGTCCGGGAAGGTTTCCGCCCCAAAAAATCTATATAAAAATGAATGTTTGTATGTTTGTCCTGTATGCGTTCCTTAAAACTAGTTTTATTTATTTGTGAACGTAGCCGAGCCCGTTGAGAACTGAACCCAGCGCCTCCGCTTTACTGTCTACTTTACGCACTCGTGATATAAACGATGTTATATCCTTGCAGGCAGATACGCGAGCCGAAGTCGTCAGAAGATTACGATTGGAAGTCGTCGGAAGACTGCGATTGGGCTTTGGGTGAGACAACTTACTTTTCGTGTGTTTCTGTTTTGTTGTTCAGTGTGCTTAGTCTCAGTTTGCACAGCTCGAAAACTACTAAATACTACTGATCGTAACACAATGACTTCAGAGTATAAACCGGCCAACTGCGTGGCGGGCCACGCGCAGTGTAGGGTTCCGTAGTCACAATCCTCAAAAAACAGATATAACTCCTTAACCTGTGAACCCTACTTAGCCATGATAGTTTTCCTTTAAAATAGATTATATGTACTACTGCTGTGAATTTTTTCAAGTTCCTATATTCTGCCATTTGGCTGATAGAGGGGGGGGGGACACTTGACTCTAATAAAAATTAGCACTTTAAAACATCATATTTTACAAACGGATCTAGAAATCGAAAAATGATGTTCCCACACCCACAGTATTTTTAAAAGACCTATTCAACGATACCCCACACTATGGGGTCGACGAGAAAAAAAATATTCATCCCCACTTTACATGTAGGGGAGCTACCCTAAAAAAATATTTATCAAAATTTTATTTCACCACTTTGTCGGCGTGATTAATATTTATACCCATGCCAAATTACAGATTTCTAGCACTAATAGTCTTTGAGATTAACCGAGGACGGACGGACGGACGGACAGACAAACAAACAGACAGACGGACGGACATGGCGAAACTATAAGGGTTCCTTGTTTACTATGGAACCCTAAAAATGGACCTAAACTGGCTTATTTTGAAGTTTGAGTTCGCCAATACATTCAGCATTCGTTTACAGACAGCGCCCTAAGCAGAGATGTTGTAAAATACATATTCGAAGTATTAAATTACGACTTTAAAATAAGAGTCTTTGGGTTCATTTTGCATTACAGTTTTTCGATACGTAGTATTTGGTAAAGTTTTGGAGGTGTTCCAACTGAGATTAAGCATACAGTGTTTAAAGAAAACATGAAGGGAACATTGTTTCACTTGTGTACACGAGTGTTACATCAGAGGACACTGTTGTATCACTTGTGTACGAGAGTGTTACATCAGAGGACACTGTTGTACCACTTGTGTACTTGAGTGTTACATCAGAGGACACTGTTGTACCACTTGTGTACTTGAGTGTTACATCAGAGGACACTGTTGTATCACTTGTGTACGCGAGTGTTACATCAGAGGACACTGTTGTATCACTTGTGTACAAATGTGTTACATCAGAGGACACTGTTGTATCACTTGTGTACATGAATGTTACATCAGAGGACACTTGCATCACTTGTGTACGCGAGTGTTACATCAGAGGACACTGTTGTACCACTTGTGTACTTGAGTGTTACATCAGAGGACACTGTTGTATCACTTGTGTACAAATGTGTTACATCAGAGGACACTGTTGTATCACTTGTGTACATGAATGTTACATCAGAGGACACTTGCATCACTTGTGTACGCGAGTGTTACATCAGAGGACACTGTTGAGGACTACGATGTGAAAAAAAGTTATTAAATATTGAAAAAAATAGTATACATATATACAACATATAGCACACGGGTGAGCTATGCGATTATAGGTATTTATTTATACCCTGTCTATTTTACTAAGTATTTTCATATACCGAGACTTTTTCAATTTTCTCAAGAGTCACATGGCCCACAACAATGCGACCTATGTCATTGTAGATCATTTTCTTATTTGCATATATACTGTTAACTTCTTTTGTGTCCGCCGTATAGCCCAGTCAATCAACGAAAAATAAAATAAATTGCCTTATAGTTTTGAAAATTGGCCTATAGTGTTCTTTGGACCTTCCTATTATATTCTATAACATATCCAAAAACCCCATATGGGGGGGGGGGGTGCAGAACCAGCCGCCATTTTGAATTTTGGTTCCCTATTTTCGGTTTTATGCCCTATGGTACGGAACCCTTCGTGTTTTAGTCCGACTCGCACTTGGCCAGTTTTTATGTTGGGTCTGTAAATGACTATTAGCTTGCTTATTGTAAACTAAAATATGAGCGATAGTGAATATATTTTTTTATAAACGACGCTCGCCTATTTTTTATCTCTCTGTTAACTTAAACACCCTGTAGTACTAACTAGTACTACACCCTATTAGAGTAAACATGAATGGGACCAAATTTGTAGCAAATTTTATTTAAAAACTTTTGTCAGAAGTAATCATAATGCTAGTCGTTGAGATTTTCGAGATATAAGCAAAAAACCGAAAAAAGGGACCTAAAATTCTAAATGGCAGCCGGTTTTGGGTTTTTCGATATGTTATAGAGGAAGAAAGAACACTTTAGGCCAACTTTCAAAACTATAAGACAATTTATTTTTATTTGTCGATTTTGGTAGTAGATTGACTGGCACTGGGCTACTAGGAATGGTTTCCGAACGAAGTGTTCGTTAACCTTTCGTATATATTTTCACTCCCCAGCACTCTTCGCTAACTTCACTGGTAGTTGTGATGTAACTACGCGCGGGTGATAATCCGTAATAATAATTACCGGTTAATGTCATACATTTATCACATTCACCTCGTGCGTCGGTCAGTGTTGACAATTCCCGGTCGTTATTAACTTTCAATTGATGAGAAACCGTTTGTCTATCCGATTTTGAACAAAGTCACAAAATGATTCCTGACGAATGTCTTGTTTCAGTCGCTCCTTCGACAGTTGCGACGAATCCCGAGAGTGAAGAGCATCCGACTGATACAAACGACGAGTTGGATATATTGTGTTTCGCTCCGAATAGAATCGTTGTTGAAGACGCGAGGAACCCCCAGGACCCTGAACTGAAACCAGAGGAATCGTTGCCAGAAACAGGGAATAGTGTCAGTTGTCCAACAACTGGGCGAAGTGGACTTCGTACAAACAAACTAATGGACACAGATTACAGTGAAATTAAAAGTGAAAATTCACAAAATAAAATTCTCGGTACACAGTTAGCGAAACCTGACAACAGAAAACAGTATATCTGTGACGTTTGCCAAAAGATATATCAATGGAAAAGTACCTTAGTTACCCACATGAGGACGCACACTAATACAATGTTCACTTGTACGTTATGCGATTATAATTGTACACAAAAGGGTCATTTAGTGAGGCACATGAGAACTCACACTGGTGAGAAACCGTATTCTTGCAAGTTATGTGATTATAAAGGTACAGCAAGTAGTAGCTTAGTGAACCACATGAAAACTCACAGTGGAGAGAGGCCGTTCACTTGCAAGTCATGCAATTATAAATGTAAACTAAAAGGTAGTTTAGTGAGTCACATGAGAACTCACACCGGCGAGAGGCCGTTTGCTTGCAAGTTATGCAACTATAAATGTAAAATAATTAGTCAATTACAGAATCACATGAGGACTCATACTGGCGAGAAGCCATTTGCTTGCAAGTTATGCGATTACAAAAGTACACAAAAGGGTAATTTAGTGAAACACTTGAGAACTCACACTGGTGAGAAACCGTTTGCTTGCAAGTTATGTGATTATAAATGTACGGCAAATAGTAGTTTAGTAGAGCACATGAGAATTCACACTGGCGAGAAGCCATTTGCTTGCGAGCTATGCAATTATAAAAGTACACACAAATGTCATTTAGTGAGGCACATGGGAACTCACACTGGCGAGAAGCCGTACGCTTGCAAGTTATGCAAGTACAAATGTACAAGAAATAGTATTCTAGTGAGGCACATGAGAACTCACACTGGCGAGAAGCCATTGTGCTTGTAAGTTATGCATTAAGTGAGGGTTTCTCAACCTTTTGCTAGTCATGGACCCCTCTCAAAATTTCAAAGAGCCCACGGTTTCCTTCCGGAAAAAAAACAAGAATTAGCATTTAAATACCAGCTTTTATTGTTTGCGATTAAAGGAGAATGCCCAATAATCTATGGGCGTGTAACCCAGTCGTTTACAAGCATGTTGTATGAAGCATTTATTGCAGATTAATTCCTGATAACCAAACACACCATTTTAATACCTCTAGGACTTGCCGTTTTTTAATAAATCTAAGTTTAAGTTTAAAAATGATTCTAGGTTATGTGTATATAATTGTTAAACTAGTAAGGAAAGCCGTGTATCATTCCTGCCGATTTGAAGTATTTGTTTAGCACGCACTATACTTAACATACCTGTTGCAATGATGTCCAATACAAAAACAATAAACCATAGAATTAATATTGGTCTCCGCTGCGTTACAATAAACATTCAAAATGTAAACAGAGTAGACGTCACTAGCGTCACACACATGACACAACTATAATAAAACAATGACATGTCACATTGACATCTTCAAATAAGTTTCGTTAAGTAGGTACACAAAATCAAGAAGATTGTAGTTATATATTTCATTGCACAAAACGCAACGAAGTTAAAAAAATATTATAACAAAATAATATTATTAATTATTACTTATTTACTTTAATCATATTGTACGATTTACAACAAATAACAATTAACAAATAAAATAATGTATTTAAATAATTAATATCTGTTCTATTTTAAATGAAATGATTTTTTTTATATAACAAACCTCTTTTTGGGCATGTACCTATGCGTAGAATGTAATGCAAATGGCCGTCAGACTTAAACGGGAAGTTGAAAAGACGGTTTAATTCCTTTTTTATTACATTTTTTTATCTGCAGCTTTTGCATTAATAATTATTAATTTTCAAATTGTCATATATTCGTAAGATAATTTTTAATAAATTACATTTTGTGTAAACGTTTGGGTCAGGGGTGGTCATTCTCCTTTATATATTTTTTTATTTTATTTTTATTTTATTTTATTGTTTTGCCAACAGGCGTTCACACATAAATTACAAAAGATCAAAATAAGTCTAATGAAACATTTCAGGTGTGCACCCAATTACAGGCAAACCGACATGCATATAAACAAACGTGCAAATGCGGGTTTGCTAGTTAATCAGCTACTTACAAAACGTCTACTTACAAATTAAAGATATTTACACTAAAAAATTATAAAAATAACTACAATAGAATAATATCTACAGGTTATGGTTCGATTTAGTACAAAATTTTGATAAGCTTGAAAGAAGCATAAGAGGCTATGATACAGATTCAATATATTTATGTTATAATCTTTTATACTGTTGCAAAGAGAGTGAATGCAAATCGATAATAATATTTGAGTTTTTAAAAAGTTTGTTGTGCTCGCGACATATTCTTAATAGCACATTGTTCGCTCCCATTTTTGTTCTGCAACCTTTTATGACAAATGGTTTGTACCTAGAGATCCGTAAGTTGATTCGAGGCACAGAAAAGTTATATATGAAGACTTAATGTGGTTACTTCTGTTGTACACAATCTCTAAACTTAAATTAAATTGACAAGTTTAAATATAGTGCTATCCTTTTCTGCAGGGAGCATTGTGAAAGAGATAGTAATATATTTAGACCTGTCATTTTAGTTTAGATTTAGAGATTGTGTACAACAGAATCAGCCACAGTGTGGGGTTGCTGCTGCTCATGTTGGATTGCTGGAACGTCAAGTTGAGGAGCCGTTTTCGATAGCGCAAGATGCATATCACATTTGACTTCTACATTCCGATGATTTGATTTTGTTGACTGACTGAATCCCTGCCTCACACCTACCAGTTACCACCGAGATACTTATCGGTGAGGCAGGGAGTTTCTTTTTCTTGTTTACTAAGTAAGTCCAACTAAGTAGTTGGAAACGTTACGTAGATTGCGTTACGGTAATACGTAAATTACGTAACGGTTATATCTAAATCGTGGTTTCTTGTCCCGACTTTCGGGGAATGTTTTTGGTTAGTTCCCACTAGTTCAACTGAGTAGTTCAACCGTTGAACTAGTGAGACTTTTTTGTCCCATTAGTTCAACTGCATCTAGTTTTTTAAAAAGTTGAACTAATGGAACAATATAGTTGAACTCAAGTAGTGCGGGGAATTCAAGCAAATTGATTAAATTAAGTGAAATTAAATTATTTGTGTGTAAAGCGTATTTATTTATAGCAAGATAACGTTTGTCCATCAACTACACCAACAAAAAAAAACAAATATCACAAAAAAATTTATATTTCATGTACACTGCACACTTTTAAACGTCAACATATAAAGTACATGAAAGTGATGTAATGGTGATAATTACTACGAAAACTTAAAATTAAAACTACGAGGGTTCCAAACGCGCCCTGGTCTATTTCACAATTTTCTGATAAGTGTCGGATAGCTTATATTCACAACTAGCTGATCGCCACAACTTCGTTCGCGTAGATATAGGTTTTTATATAAGATCAGATCGGATCTCATAATTATTTTATGTACCTAAACTAACTGTAGCCTAAGTTACTCCCTATAACATCACCTATCTGCCATTGAAAGTTCCATTAAAATCGATCCAGCCGTTTCGGAGATTAGCTGAAACAAATAGACAGACCGACAAACATAAATTTAAACGCACACCAGTTTAAAATAAGCCGTACGTTCAAAGACCCGGGTCTCAAGTTATTTGAACCCAATACTGAGGGTTGTAATGTCTGTCATTTCTTCGAAATCAATGTGAAAAAGTTATTAAATATTTAAAAAATAGTATACGTACAGCAGACAGCACACAGGTGAGCTACGTGATCATGGGTATTAAACGCTATTATTACTATAAATTAATTAATTTCAATTTTGACTTAATTTAATCTGATGAATTCCCCGCACTACGCACTACCTGAGTTCAACTATATTGTCCCATTAGTTCAACTTTTTTAAAAACTAGATTCAGTTGAACTAATGGGACAAAAAAGTCTCACTAGTTCAACGGTTGAACTACTCAGTTGAACTAGTGGGAACTAACCATGTTTTTCTGTAAATAAAATTTGTACTTGTGTAAATAAATCGGTTCTTCGCAAAAATGATTTCAATTACATCAAAACCTCCACTATACAGCTATAGGTACCTCCTAGCAGGTAATGGGATCAGTGATTGGGATTTACAAGTCGCTTGTGAATCTTTACTCATTCTATTACCTGCTAGGGTAGGTACAGTGCTTGGCAGTTATGTGTATGTATGTTTGTACGTTCATCGTTGCCCTCGTAATTATTAAACCAATACATTTTTAGTTTCATAAATGTCCTATTATTTTAGTGTTCGTAATTTCATAATGAAACACAACCTGTCTGTCTGACGCAGATGTTTTATTCAGAAACTATTAAAGCTGAAATTGTGAAACCTAGCAGGCTTGTACTTCTAGATAGGGGGGCCTCCGAACCTGAACAAATACTCTATACTTAATCAAGTCCCAAATTAGAATCCGTTTTGTAGTTCAGAATAACTCTCAGTAGGTATTGGGTCCAAATAACTTGGAACCTGAACTCTAGAAACCTTTGAACATACGGGTTATCAAATGGCGTGCGTTATTTGTCTGTCTATATGTCTGTTTGGTCCGGCTCTCGTAGAGAGTAGTATATTCTTTGGGCTAATCTCTTAAAAACTGAATCAATTTTGACGGGACTATTGCTGGCAGATATCTGATGTTTTAACAAAGCTTTAAAAGAATGAAGCTGTAAAAAATGAGAGTTCCGCCCAAAAAAATCTAAATCCACGATGCAAACCTTAATAATGGGAAAGAGTTATTAAATTTTTGTAGTTAGGTATGTTTTGATGCGTCACTTTTAGCTTTTAGTATTTAGCAATGTAACTGTGAGGTTTTTGAAAAACAGAGTTCCTGCGGGATTTTTGAAAACCCAAATCCACGCGGCCGAAGTCGCGGGCATCAGATAGTCTAAAATAAAAAGATATACATTTAAATTAATTATCAAAATAAAATAAAAAATCGACTGAATAGGTTAGACCCACAAAAGCTATGCTGCTAAAATATGAAATATCTTGAAAATCAATATTCAAAACAAGTAACAATAAACATTTAAAGATCTTTGGCTGCTCCCGAAGGATTAATTGAACAATAATATTTCGGTGTATGCCCCGTTGTATATATAATCCTTAGATTAGGTATATAGGAGAGGATATGTTGCATTTTACTCAATTATAGTTATATGATGTATTTTTCGAATAAAACAAATTAAACTATTTCTAAGCCTTTCTTATTTATGGAAAGCTACATTATTAGAAAGAGACAGGTCGATTATGTTATTGCGTAAACGCGTCACGCAAATGTCGAATGACGTCATAAAAATTACCTACTGAAGCCACTTTTTTGTCCCTTAAAAATGGCGTTTGTTGTTGTTCCGGTGTGTCAGTTCTAAGTTTTTACTTATTTTGCACTGTTTTCATGCGTTTCAGCAGTTGTTTTAAGCAATAAACAATGGTGAAGTGTTCAATTGTGAGTTGTGATCGTAAAAGCAATGTAAAACGCCCAGGAATTTCTTTTCATAGGTAACTAATAAATTCTTCTATTTTCTCTTTTTGTAGCGAGTATTTTGAGTTTTTTCGATTAAGTAAAGCTCAGCTTCTTCTTTATTTAATTCAAAACGCGTAAATTTATGCGGTATTGTCAAAAACTTCGATTATTTCACGAGAATAAGTTTGATTGTGTGTATAGTGTTGGGATTGTATTGTTTACAATTAAACTGAATGTCGATAAAAATAAAACTTACCGCACCTGTCACCTACTGTTTGTCTCTCAGAGTGGTAGAGAGAGATGAAATTGAAACAGTAAGTTTCTTCTTAGTGATATTGCCAATCTAATTTTTTGCCGACTTAAAAAAAAAGAGGTTATGTATGTAATATTGGAACTGCAATATATTCACATATGATAGTATATTAATTAGGGCTTCCAAACAATGTTAAATAGCCCTTAACCTTCCTCAGAAATTGGGCTATCAAACGCAAAAAGGATTTTTCAAATCCGACAGGTATTTCCATAGCATCCATTATATCCATCAATTCCATTATAATTAGCGCGTTCAAACAAACAAACTCTTCCGCTTTAATAGATTAGTATAGATTATTGTCATACTGATTTTCAAAATAAAATATGTAAATAATGTGACTGATAATTTTATATCGAGTATTTAAGTATCGATAGCACCAGCCCTAAAAGTCATTTAGGCTCCGCCCATACGCCATTTTTAAGGTTCCGGAAGCTTCAATTTAAATTTGATGTTTCATATCCTCTTCTATATACCTAAATCTACCTAATCTAAGATATAATCCATTACATGACTCACAATGTTTGACACATTACTAAAATTACCCATCTCCACAGTTATTGTACACGCCATGGAGTCACCATGGAGTGCTCGTTTCGCAGTCTGTGAGTTTTTGTTTTTCGGTTGCGACTTTGACATTGACATGGTTGGATTTTGGAATTTGCCTACTTATAAGTTTATAACTTAGTACTTCCCTCGCACGCTGGAGTCGTAGATACTAATCATTAATCTGTGGCTGGAGTAAAGAGTATATTAATCGAACTAGATGATGCCCACGGCTTCGCCCGTGTGGATTTAGGTTTTTAAAAATCCCGTGGGAACTTTTGATTTTACAGAACAAAAAGTAGTTTATTTGTTAAGTAACCCGTCTCCAAAACGGAAAAATCCCGTGGGATCCCCACGATTTCGGAATGCAATTCCTTACAGCATCAGGGTTGAGGAGTTAGATATGTACCTACTCGAGTTCATTCAACGATAAAGTCTTTAATTGGTACCCCAATATCAATTTAAATAACCGACAGTTTCTGAATCCCATTAGTTTTGAGGATCAGGTCCCCTACAGCATCAGGATTGAGGAGTTGGAATCCAAATTTTTTATAAAACAGGGTCGCCAAGTTTTTCTATCGATTAAAAAAAGAATTACTTAAATCGGTTCAGAAATCTCGGAGATATCGGTGTACATAGGTAGAAAAACACAACTCCTCCTTTTTTGAAAGTCGGTTAATAAAGTAGCCTATGTTACTCCCTGGTTAATTCTCTACTTGTATGTGAAGGTCCCGTCAAAATCGGTTCAGCCGTTCCAAAGATTAGCCCGTTCAAACAGACAGACAGACAGACAGACAGACAGACAGACAGACAGACAGACAAAAATTTCAAAAACGTGTGATTCGGTTATAGTATCGTTCAAATAATCATATGAGCTTAATATGAGGTAGTTATTTCGATATTACAGACAGACACTTCAATTTTATTTATTAGTATAGATATAATAATACTGGGACTGTAGCGTTACGTATTATAGATACTAATCAGTAATTTGTGCCGGTGCCAGCAGCACGACTGGAGTGGACGCTATAGTGTCGTCTGAACTCCGGAGAGTCCGGAGTCTGAATTATAAATATAAACTATTGAAGATGCGGTGCTGCGTGCCGTTCTGCAAAACCACGGCGGAGGTCGTGTCCGAGTCGGAGGAGGTTGCATTTCACGAGTGAGTGTTCCATTGTGTCCGCGCATTGCTGCAACTGTAGCGGGCGGAGGTCGTGTCCGAGTCGGAGGAGGTTGCATTTCACGACTGAGTGTTCCATTGTGTCCGCGCATTGCTGCAACTGTAGCGGGCGGAGGTCGTGTCCGAGTCGGAGGAGGTTGCATTTCACGACTGAGTGTTCCATTGTGTCCGCGCATTGCTGCAACTGTAGCGGGCGGAGGTCGTGTCCGAGTCGGAGGAGATTGCATTTCACGAGTGAGTGTTCCATCGTGTCCGCGCATTGCTGCAACTGTAGCGGGCGGAGGTCGTGTCCGAGTCGGAGGAGGTTGCATTTCACGACTGAGTGTTCCATTGTGTCCGCGCATTGCTGCAACTGTAGCGGGCGGAGGTCGTGTCCGAGTCGGAGGAGGTTGCATTTCACGACTGAGTGTTCCATTGTGTCCGCGCATTGCTGCAACTGTAGCGGGCGGAGGTCGTGTCCGAGTCGGAGGAGGTTGCATTTCACGAGTGAGTGTTCCATTGTGTCCGCGCATTGCTGCAACTGTAGCGGGCGGAGGTCGTGTCCGAGTCGGAGGAGGTTGCATTTCACGACTGAGTGTTCCATTGTGTCCGCGCATTGCTGCAACTGTAGCGGGCGGAGGTCGTGTCCGAGTCGGAGGAGATTGCATTTCACGAGTGAGTGTTCCATTGTGTCCGCGCATTGCTGCAACTGTAGCGGGCGGAGGTCGTGTCCGAGTCGGAGGAGGTTGCATTTCACGAGTGAGTGTTCCATTGTGTCCGCGCATTGCTGCAACTGTAGCGGGCGGAGGTCGTGTCCGAGTCGGAGGAGGTTGCATTTCACGAGTGAGTGTTCCATTGTGTCCGCGCATTGCTGCAACTGTAGCGGGCGGAGGTCGTGTCCGAGTCGGAGGAGGTTGCATTTCACGAGTGAGTGTTCCATTGTGTCCGCGCATTGCTGCAACTGTAGCGGGCGGAGGTCGTGTCCGAGTCGGAGGAGGTTGCATTTCACGACTGAGTGTTCCATTGTGTCCGCGCATTGCTGCAACTGTAGCGGGCGGAGGTCGTGTCCGAGTCGGAGGAGGTTGCATTTCACGAGTGAGTGTTCCATTGTGTCCGCGCATTGCTGCAACTGTAGCGGGCGGAGGTCGTGTCCGAGTCGGAGGAGGTTGCATTTCACGACTGAGTGTTCCATTGTGTCCGCGCATTGCTGCAACTGTAGCGGGCGGAGGTCGTGTCCGAGTCGGAGGAGATTGCATTTCACGAGTGAGTGTTCCATTGTGTCCGCGCATTGCTGCAACTGTAGCGGGCGGAGGTCGTGTCCGAGTCGGAGGAGGTTGCATTTCACGAGTGAGTGTTCCATTGTGTCCGCGCATTGCTGCAACTGTAGCGGGCGGAGGTCGTGTCCGAGTCGGAGGAGGTTGCATTTCACGAGTGAGTGTTCCATTGTGTCCGCGCATTGCTGCAACTGTAGCGGGCGGAGGTCGTGTCCGAGTCGGAGGAGGTTGCATTTCACGAGTGAGTGTTCCATTGTGTCCGCGCATTGCTGCAACTGTAGCGGGCGGAGGTCGTGTCCGAGTCGGAGGAGGTTGCATTTCACGAGTGAGTGTTCCATTGTGTCCGCGCATTGCTGCAACTGTAGCGGGCGGAGGTCGTGTCCGAGTCGGAGGAGGTTGCATTTCACGACTGAGTGTTCCATTGTGTCCGCGCATTGCTGCAACTGTAGCGGGCGGAGGTCGTGTCCGAGTCGGAGGAGATTGCATTTCACGAGTGAGTGTTCCATTGTGTCCGCGCATTGCTGCAACTGTAGCGGGCGGAGGTCGTGTCCGAGTCGGAGGAGGTTGCATTTCACGAGTGAGTGTTCCATTGTGTCCGCGCATTGCTGCAACTGTAGCGGGCGGAGGTCGTGTCCGAGTCGGAGGAGGTTGCATTTCACGAGTGAGTGTTCCATTGTGTCCGCGCATTGCTGCAACTGTAGCGGGCGGAGGTCGTGTCCGAGTCGGAGGAGGTTGCATTTCACGAGTGAGTGTTCCATTGTGTCCGCGCATCGCTGCAACTGTAGCGGGCCGGGGCGGCGCCGCCATCTCAAGCCCGCACTCTAGAGCAATTGAACTGCTATTTGTGATCTGTTTAACAAGAGTCTCACTCGATGAGACCTCTGTGTTAAAGCACCTGCTGTAATTTCCAGGTTCCCCGATGAAGCGCCTCTCCGTGCCGCTTGGCTCAGAGCCCTCGGCAAGCAAGACACTCTCCTGCCAGACCCTGCCGTGGTCTGCTCGCTGCATTTCCTCTATGATGACATTTATGAAACAGAAAGTGGCTCAAGGCGAATTCGGACCGGCGCTATCCCCTCAACAGTGCAGGTGCTACTTCATAATGCTTGTAGTTTTAGTTTGAAGTAAATAACATAAAAAAACTGGACATAGATTGCACTAAAAGCCAATAGTAATAAATACTTACCATAAATCATATTGTGAGATTGTGATAATAAAAAAAAACAGCTAAGTTGTGGGATCTTCACAGACCAGGGCACAACAGTTTAAGTTTGGGATAATAACCAGGAGTCCAGGACCAACAGCTTAACATGTTCTTGAGAAACAGGAAGCAAAACTTCACAGTCTGTCTTCCTTTCTGTCACAAACTCAGATTTATGTTTAACCAGCATAATTGACTGACATGTACTCTCGCCACGACCACCACTTTTTCTTGATCGACGGAGACTTGTTGCAGTACATTGTTTAAGATGGAAATGCTCATACTGGACACTTTGCGCAGGTCTGCATGATGTGCTTCGACACTCACAGCAAGCTGTTCCCAATGAGTAAATACAAGCTGGAAGAAGCATATGAACGCTTGGTGGGACAGGCTGTAAGTTAAACATTTATTCCTTGATATGTATTTGATTATAAGTTCACCTCTATGGGCAGTAAGGTGTTTAATTGTATTTATTTTCTATGTTAATAATAAAATAATAATTGATATGAATCAGACTGAGCTGCATTTTGCCGAGTGACTGTTTAAACAATGTTAGCAGCCACCTATCTACTCAAAACCTTATTCACGAACAAAGCAAACAACTATCTTAAAACTTGACACAGACTTTTCACATTCTGGCAGTACTGTAATAACAGATAATTAGGATATTGTAATTATTAAACTTAAATAACAGAAATGGCTGCCGCACCGAATGATAGTGATGTAGTAGTTTGAGAAGTACACACTGGTATACTGACTGACGTGTGGTTGCAGGTGTGTGCTCAAGGAAACCTGAGACAAGCAGTTTGTGTACAATGTGCCCAGAGGTTGGTGAACTTTAGCAAGTTCAGAGACAAGAGCTTGAGAGCCCGTGCCCTGATGATGGAGCTGGTTGGGAAACACAAACTGGTGAGTCTCTCAGTGTATCAATATCCATTATAACTGCAAAAAAGAATTGCTGAACTCGATGTGATGTACTACTGAACTAGTTCCGAACCCATGGTGTTGTGGTGCTATAAATGGGGAGTCTGGTCAGGTCAGGGCTGTTTGAGTATTTATAATTTCTCCTCTGCCAGATACAAGACTTTCTGGTCTGGTCTGGTGGGAGGCCATGTTCACATTGCTCATGTGAAGAGCCCCAGACGTGTTGTCTTACAAGAGTCCTTGTCTTATATAGTTACAAGTACAACTGTGAGTAACATTTGATGTTAATGTTCACTCACTCCTTTGCATTACATGTTCCATAATGAACTTTTTGTATTTAGTCTCTTGTCTCGTGACAAAAAGACAATTGTTTGAATGTAACTTATGAAAGGGGCATTTACTTACAATATCTTTGTTTGTTTATTTGTTTCCTCCAGTGATCTGAAAAGCAGAGTGTACAACTTTGTCCTAAAACACAATTTAGTGATCAGTGAGCGTTTAAATGGTAGTTGTTTTGTTGGTAATGTCAACGCATCAACTGGTTCCACTGTTCCAGATAACAATACGCCATGTGAAGTCGATAAGCCGCGCGAAGCACCAACTGGAGTCTGGCATCGTGAAGACAGTACTGGAGCCTGACCGCTGCGACGTGTACATAGCGCACTGTGACGCAGGCAGACCGACAGTGGCAGTGAACAGTGCACACGACAGCACTGACACGTACAATGAAGACTACTTCTCCGACGACAGCATAGCGTTGGAAGCGCGACTACTGGACGACGCCCTTCGCGATGCTCTCGAGCAGAGACGAGCCGTTGCGGTGAGTGCCAGTGCTTCTGCATGGTTATGTCGAGGTTATCTGTTATCTCCTCTAACATTATAATGAAGACACAAACGAGCCCTGCTCTGCCGTCCTAACGAAGAGTGCAATAACTAGGTTTTGACTACTTTCAAGATATTTGCAGTTAAAGATTTAATTTTTGTTTTGTGTGTATCTTCGTAACTATAAAAGCTATTGGTTTGAAACTTTTACTGAACGACAGATAAAATAATGCTTAATTTTATGTAGTATATTATATTTGTACATAAGTTTATATACACACTAAAAACGCAATAATGTATTTATCATTAGGACTTATGAATTGTTTTGATATAGCATTCCTAATCATAATTGCAATAACTACACTACTTACTGCAGTTTTTGTTAGTAAACCTACATACTACTTATTTGTGTAGCACAAACTATATGATGCCCTATAGTTTCTTCCAACCATAATATGTACGGTTTTCCTTAGTGAATTATTTTAATTAGATATAAGGTGATTGCAAGAACATAATAAGAATAAAAGAGATTTACCAAAATAATTTAAATAGGTTTTTATTATTTAAAACTAATAACTTACATGACGATTTTCGATCTGTAACTTAATTCAAAAACATAGAACTTTCGTATAATTGTCCTACCCCCATTTTACCCCCTTATATATTTTACATAGGGGAGAAATTTCCTAAATATTTTCTAGGCTAGATATCTACGCCCTAGAAAGAACCTACCGTCCAAATTTCAAGATAATAATAACAATAATTAAAACTTCACAAAAACTTTCATCCCCTTTTTTATCACCCTTAATGGGAGATTTTCCAGAACAACTTATACAAGTTTTTATTATTTAAAATTCATAATCTAAATGCCTATTTTCATATCTGTAACTTCAAAAACATAGAACATATAACCTTCCTACCCCCATTTTACCCCCTTAGGGGAGGATTTTCGTGAAATATTTTCTAGGCTGATATCTAAGCCTTAGAATAAACCTACCTTCCAAATTACAAGTTGATAATAACAATAATTAAAACTTAACATAAAAACTTTCAACCCCTATTTTACCACCCTTAAGGGAAGATTTTTCAGAATAAAATATACAGGTTTATATTATTTAAAACTAATAATCTAAATGCCGATTTCAGGTCTGTAACTTTAAAAACATAGGACTTGCATACAAACTTTCAGCATCACGCGATACGTGCTGGCTCAAACCGCTCAGAGTTCCGCCTGTCTCGCTCGCACTCTGCATGACGCATTCTTTAGATGCGCTACAAGTACCTAGCGCGCTCCGGTCGGTCGGTAGTTAGCGCTACTGCGACCCGAACTGCACATTATTGTGTCATTACAGATTCGCTATTTATTTAAATAATTTTACGTAGTGTATCTTTGTACCTCGTAGGTACTAATATTATGTATTCTGTGGCTCGGCTGAGCAGCTCGATGTTGTTTATTCGCCCTTAACAACAACACTCGCTCCCCGCAGAGTGTACCATGCGCCATGGCGGTGAAGAGTGAGCACGGCGAGCCGGCACAGGAGCTGATGCAGTGCGACAGCGCGCACGGCGAGCTGGAACAGCAGCTGATGCAGTGCGAGCGTGCGCCCTGCACCATGGCGGTGAAGAGTGAGCACGGCGAGCTGGCACAGGAGCTGATGCAGTGCGAGAGTGCGCCCTGCACCATGGCGGTGAAAAGTGAGCAAAATTAAAAAAAAATCTTTGACACGATTTTTTTCAACCTTTATTACATGTTATCTCCCAAAGCCACCATGATCCCAACTTCACAGTCGCTGATCGTTCCTCTCTGTGTCGGAGACAATACGCAAAGAAACTTTCAGCTTTTATGAAATAACGAAGGTCTGGGGTTCACAGGCTCTCTATGTTATTATAACAGAGGATGTTGTCATTTCACTTGTGTACATGAGTGTTACATTAGAGGACACTGTTGTATCACTTGTGTACACGAGTGTTACATCAGAGGATACTTGTATCACTTGTGTACACGAGTGTTACATGAGAACACACTGTTGTATCACTTGTGTACACAAGTGTTACATCAGAACACACTTGTATCACTCGTGTACACGAGTGTTACATCAGAACACGCTGTTGTATCACTTGTGTACGCGAGTGTTACATCAGAACACACTGTTGTATCACTTGTGTACACAAGTGTTACATCAGAACACACTGTTGTATCACTTGTGTACACGAGTGTTACATCAGAGGACACTTGTATCACTTGTGTACACGAGTGTTACATCAGAACACACTGTTGTATCACTTGTGTACACAAGTGTTACATCAGAACACACTTGTATCACTCGTGTACACGAGTGTTAAATCAGAACACACTGTTGTATCACTTGTGTACGCGAGTGTTACATCAGAGGACACTGTTGTATCACTTGTGTACACAAGTGTTACATCAGAACACACTGTTGTATCACTTGTGTACACGAGTGTTACATCAGAGGACACTTGTATCACTTGTGTACACGAGTGTTACATCAGAACACACTGTTGTATCACTTGTGTACACGAGTGTTACATCAGAGGACACTTGTATCACTTGTGTACACGAGTGTTACATCAGAACACACTGTTGTATCACTTGTGTACACAAGTGTTACATCAGAACACACTGTTGTATCACTTGTGTACACAAGTGTTACATCAGAACACACTGTTGTATCACTTGTGTACACGAGTGTTACATCAGAGGACACTTGTATCACTTGTGTACACGAGTGTTACATCAGAACACACTGTTGTATCACTTGTGTACACAAGTGTTACATCAGAACACACTTGTATCACTCGTGTACACGAGTGTTAAATCAGAACACACTGTTGTATCTCTTGTGTACACAAGTGTTACATCAGAGGACACTGTTGTATCACTTGTGTACACAAGTGTTACATCAGAGGACATTGTCGTTTCAGTCGCCGCCATGGCCGCGAGTCCCGGCACGCGTCGCGACACAGAACAGCGTCCGACTGAAGAAGCCGATACTACTGGCACCAGTGAGTATGACTCCATACTTGATGTCGTGGACTGACTGTATGTATGTCACGGTCAGAGAGATAGACGCGGTCATTGAGTTTCTGGCTTCGCACTTTACAAAAACACTTTGTCTTCAGTTCTTGGGTTTCGTTAATAGGCAATATTTTATTAAATGTCGTACGTATTTGGGACCGTTCAGATAGACCGGCGCGGAGAGCAGAGCAAATTTTAATCGCATTTAAAATGGAATCTTAAGGCATTGAAATAAGGTTTATTTTTACATTTTATCTCTTTTATGATAAGAGGATGCTCGAGGATGCTCCCAAAAAAGATAAAATGTAAAAATAAACCTTATTTCAATGCCTTAAGATTCCATTTTAAATGCGATTAAAATTTGCTCTGCTCTCCGCGCCGGTCTATCTGAACGGACCCTTTTGCACCGCGCGGAGCGCTCCCCCGCACTCTTCGCTGGCCGCAGGTATATAACAATATATGATGACATTAATAGTTACTGGTCAATGTGATAAAATCCAATCCACCTCGTATGTCAGTCAGTATTAATAATTCCCGGTCGTCAGTAACTCAATTGATCACACTAACAGTGACATATTGATTTGTCTGTCCGATTTTGAACAAGTCATACACATGTTCCCTGACGAATGTCTTGTTTCAGTCGCTCCTTCGACAGTTGCGACGAATCCCGAGAGTGAAGAGCATCCGACTGATACAAACGACGAGTTGGATATATTGTGTTTCGCTCCGAATAGAATCGTTGTTGAAGACGCGAGGAACCCCCAGGACCCTGAACTGAAACCAGAGGAATCGTTGCCAGAAACAGGGAATAGTGTCAGTTGTCCAACAACTGGGCGAAGTGGACTTCGTACAAACAAACTAATGGACACAGATTACAGTGAAATTAAAAGTGAAACTTCACAAAATACAATACTCGGTACACAGTTAGCGAAACCTGACGACCGAATACAGTATATCTGTGACGTTTGCCAAAAGACATTTCGACGGAAAACTTCCTTAGTTACCCACATGAGGACACACACTAATACAAAAACGTTCACGTTAAGCGAGAGCAAATCTCACCAAAACAGTAATTTAGTGAGACGCATGGGAACTCACACAGGCGAGAAAACATTTGCTTGCAAGTTATGTGATTATAAATGTACAGTAAATAGTAGTTTAGTGAGTCACATGAGAACTCACACAGGTGAGAAACCGTTTGCTTGCAAGTTATGTGATTATAAATGTACAGTAAATAGTAATTTAGTGACTCACATGAGAACTCACACTGGCGAGAGGCCGTTTGCTTGCAAGTTATGCGACTATAAATGTACAGTAAAGAGTCACTTAGTGAGTCACATGAGAACTCACACTGGGGAGAAGCCATTTTCTTGCAAATTATGCGTTTATAAAAGTGCACAATATAGCCATTTAGTGAAGCACATGAGAACTCACACTGGCGAGAGGCCGTTTGCTTGCAAGTTATGCGATTATAAATGTACAGAAAGCAGTAGTTTAGTGAAACACATGAGAACTCACACTGGCGAGAGGCCGTTTGCTTGCAAGTTATGCGATTATAAATGTACAGTAAGCAGTAATTTAGTGAGTCACATGAGAACTCACACTGGCGAGAAGCCGTTCGCTTGCAAGTTATGCAATTATAAATGTACACAAAATAGTCATTTAGTGACTCACATGAGAACTCACACTGGCGAGAAGCCATTGTGCTTTTAAGTTATGCATTAAGTGAGGGTTTCTCAACCTTTTGCTAGTCATGGACCCCTCTCAAAATTTCAAAGAGCCCACGGATCCTTCCGGAAACAAAAAAACTAGAATTAGCATTTAAATACCAGCTTTTATTGTTTGCGATTAAATTTTATGTATGAATATTTAATGTGGCTACTTCTGTTGTACACAATCTCTAAACTTAAATTAAATTGACAAGTTTAAAAATAGTGCTATCCTTTTCTGCAGGGAGCATTGTGAAAGAGATAGTAATATATTTAGGCCTGTCATTTTAGTTTAGGTTTAGAGATTGTGTACAACAGAATTAGCCACAGTGTGGGGGTTGCAGCTGCTCATGTTGGATTGCTGAAACGTCAAGTTGAGGAGTCGTTTTCGACAGCACAAGATGCATATCACATTCTACTTCTAAATTCCGATGATTTGATTTTGTCGACTGAAAATCCCTGCCTACCACTGAGATACTTACCGTGAGGCAGGGATTTTCTTTTGCTTGTTTACTAAGTAAGTTAACTTTCGCTTGTTAGTACAAACAACAATTATTAATTAATGTTCACAAACACAAGTACTAATGTGTTTCATCATCATCATCACGATCAACCCATTACCGGCTCACTACAGAGCACGGGTCTCTTCTCAGAGTGAGAAGGGTTTTTGGCCATAGTCTACCACGCTGGCCAAGCGGATTGGCAGACTTCACACACCTTGGAGAACGTTATGGAGAACTCTCAGGCGTTCAGGTTTCCTCACGATGTTTTCCTTCACCGTTAAAGCAAGTGATATTTAAATACTTAAAACGCACATAACTCCGAAAAGTTAGAGGTGCGTGCCCGGGATCGAACCCACGACCTTCGATTAGAAGTCGGTCGTCCTAACCACTAGGCTATCACAGCTTCAGTTAATGTGTTTGTGAACATTTAATTAGTTACATTGGTATGGTATTGCGACGTGTTTCTGTCGCGGCGTGCCGGGGTAGACTCCCCGCGGGCACCGTGTGTCGTCATGCAGTGCGTTCTACTATGATCCAGCGGAACGCCCTGCATGCACACATATGTGTCGCTACAAAGTGAACTACTTGTTTACAAAGTAAGTGCAACTAAGTAGTTGCAAGCGGAAACAAGCAAAAGCTATACTCGTATTACGAATTCCCCGGAATTCTGACAGCTGTCATTGTCATTTACAGATGAGTTATTTGTATGGAGAACAGGGTTAACATCTACGAAGTACGATTTTACCCCAAATTACTTTAATTCACTGTCATCATAAAAAGCCATATGCCGCGTAATAATATTACTCGTTTCGCCTTAAAATAGAAAACACCAAGAGTGGAAACTAGGAAATACACACTAACAGCAATAGAAAACAAAAGAAGCACATTGAAAAAATTTATTGAAAAATGGATGTCGAATGACATTATTACCATGAAGTGTCTGTCAGGCATTTGACATATATACATGCGGCAGTTGATTTGTATTTGCGTAAGTTTTGAATATTTTATCTTTTTTGTGGGAATTGTTTTATCTCTGGTAACATTACGAAACGTCAGAATTCCGGGGAATTAGTAATACGGGTATACGTAGACAAAGGGACGGGACGGCATTACGCGCGTCTCGGTCGCAAATTCAAAAACGCAAACGCACATTATTTACTCACAAGTCACAATATATTGTACCTATACAATTTTTTATTGTGATGAATTATTTTAGTTAGAACGGCATTCCGAATCTGCGGTAGATTCAATTGACGATTCAAAAGTACTTGTAAAAGTTTATTTGAATAAAAAACTTTTCTATTCTATTCTATTCTATTCTATTAGGCTCGCTAAGGACCCCCAGCGCTAATTACACGGACCCCTCAGGGGTCCACGGACCACAGGTTAAGAAACCCTGTTCTAAATGTTGTTTGGGAGTCCGTATAAATAATTGTGTCCTATGTATCTACCTAAACAGGGGCGTAGCTACCGCCGTATCTGCTGTATCAATTATACGGGGCCCCCAAGCCACGGGGGCCCCCGACATGCGTAAGCAAAAATTAACAAAAACTTCCCAAATTGTTTATTTCAGAAATGATAAAATACTATCAGATCCTATCAAAACGCCTATCAGACCTGTCATTATTGTCCATAGAGGCAGAATCTTTAGAAAAATCGGCCAAGTGCGAGTCGGGCCTCGCTCTTTTAGGGTTCCGTACATAATTATAAACAATATAATATTTTGGGTCTAAGAAATATTTAATTTACGAGCTAGACATCGCAACAAACCGTGAAAAAAAAAAACCCAACAAATGTTCGTTTGTTTTGGTCACAGCTTATAAACCATTTTATAAATCGTTGTTTTCAGTATTTGTTGTTTAAATAGAGCATATGGTACATAATATACCGAAATATCATATTCCTAACTAGTTTAGTTTTTGAGATAGCCCCCGTCACAAAAATGGTCTAAACTGACAACTTTGATGGCCCCCCATTTCCTTAATTTTTGAGCAAAAAATTAAAAAAATATATATTCGTACTCTACTCGATGAGCTCTAAACAATGATACCCCACAAGCTAGGGTAAGAAAAAATTTTTTTTTTCTGGCTCCTTTTTCATGTATGGGAGGCCCCCTAAAAAATAATTTAATTGAATTTCTAATTCAATATTTGATTTTGGGTTAATATTTTACACCAAATACCAAAATTTCAGGTTTGTAACTCATTTCGTCTGCAAGCTAGAGACCTGTGACCGGCGGACAGACGGACAGACAGACAGACAGCCGAGTGACATTAATAGGGTTCCGTTTTTTACCCTTGGGTACGGAACCTTAAAAACTAAAGTCATCATCAGCTATAAATCTATATATATAAAAGAAAGTCGTACTTTTTATTCCTGAAAATTAAAGAGTTCCCAAGGGATTTTTAAAAAATATTTTCCCATACAAAATGTTCACGGGTTTCGTAACTGTCAAACAACCCGTCGCGTGGATACGGTAAACTCTCACCTGTACCTACTTATATAATTCTTCCGTAGGTACGTGTGTTTGTCATCTAACTCCTCCTAAACGGCTAGACCGATTTGGAAGAAATTTTGTGTGTATATTTCAATGGGTTCCTGGATGATTTGAAAACAATTACGGGGTAAGTATAGGTAACCTACCGGGTCTCGGTAGGTGACGCTGATGTCGGTATGTCACCACCGGGCAGGACGAAGTCTGCGGGATCCACTAGTGATTTAATAAATCAGTTTGCCGAAAAAAAGCAAGGATAGTATATATGTTACAGCCAAAGTAATTAATTAGCTTTTATTCATAATAACTGGCAATTATAAATAATATCTAAATTGTCCAGATATTATTCATAATATCATGTCAAACCAGACATTATTCATAATAGCAGGTGAACGTTGGTCAAAATGATAAATACGGCCCGACTTGCTTCCCCTCCCGCATCTCATTCCTTTGTGGTGTGGCGTGATCACCACGATCTCGTAATCTAAACTACCCTATCCTAACCTAACCTAACCTAGCCTAAAATTTCTGATGTAGACCGTGCCAAAGCTGATGATAGAAACATTATAAGCATAACTGTTGTAATTTCTCCGGAGACACCTCAGGAGATAAGTACCTGACGAAAATAAGTATTATTAATTAACTAGTGGATGCCTGCCAGTTCGCCCGCGTGGATTTAGGTTTTTAAAAATCCCGCGGGAACTCTTTGTTTTTCCTAAACTCCTTTGAGCTCATACTGTTAAAAGTGGCGCATTAAAATGGAACTACAGTAATGAGTATTAATTTTTTAATAGTTCTTTCCCATCCTAAATTTTTCCCAATGATGTCCCATCAAAATCGTTCAAGCATTTCGGAGACCGTCAATCACAAATTTAAATGCACCCCAGGTGATAATCCAGACGTTTAAAGGTTCCTGTGCAATCCGGGTTCCAAGTTATATGGAATACTGAGGATTGTGATTCTGAACTACAAAACCGATGTCCTTGAAATATTTACGGAATAATAGAATAGAATAGAAAAGTTTTTTATTCAAATAAACTTTTACAAGTACTTTTGAATCGTCAATTGAATCTACCACTGGTTCGGAATGCTGTTCCAGCCGAGAAGAACCAGTAAGAAACTCGGCCGTTGCTCTTTTTAAAAATAACAATATAATAACTTAAATCATGCCAAGTTTCATTTAACAGACCACGTAGTTTTGTCTGCCCTGCCCCTAGAGTATTTTTATAAAGCCGTAGGCGCGAAGGGAGAGCAGCCCCCGCCCGCCGTAGCAAATCGCAGGCACCCGTGCGAGCCGTAGCGGATGAGGCAGGTCGCCGAAGGCGACCAGCAAGCCGAAGCTGCGGAGGTGAGCGTGGGTACCTGCGATTTGCTACGCAAGGGCGATGGGGCTGCACTTCCCCCAGCGCCGAAGCCGTTGCAGAAGTAACTAAGTATGTTTTTGGGTGGTATAAACTGTTTATTTGACGTTATATTTTGCAATATCTGGTGATCAGTTAAACATAAGTCCTTGTTTTGTTACTTTATCCAAGTCTTGCAAGATATTATATAAAATAGCTGAATATTATTTATAATAGCTAGATAATTTTAATAGTTCTGTGTCAATTATTATTACTTTATCCAAATTGAGTTGATATTATTTATAATAGCTGGATAGTATACATAATATCCTTATTTATTACTTTGGCTGTAACATATATTTAATTTGAATTGTTTGTAAAAATTTTAGAAAAAGTGACAGATAAATAATTATGATGAATAAATATTGCTTTTAATTTTATGCAAACATTTTTTTTCTTTTGTGAGAAATCTTTATGATTCATAATGGCCCCCAAACAAATTTTTATACGGGGCCCCGCCAAGGTACGCTACGCCACTGTACCTAAACATTTACCGTTGTTATGGGTACTATTCTTTGTATGCGTTTTTGTTTATTATAATATTATTTTATCTAAATCGTAGTTTCTTGTCCCGACTTTCGGGGAATGTTTTGTTGTAAATAAAATTTGTACTTGTGTAAATAAATCGGTTCTTCGCTAAAATTATTTCAATTACATCAAACCTCCACTATACAGCTATAGGTACCTCCTAGCAGGTAATGGGATCAGTGATTGGGATTTACAAGTCGCTTGTGAATCTTTACTCATTCTATTACCTGCTAGGGTACAGTGCTTGGCAGTTATGTGTATGTATGTTTGTACGTTCATCGTTGCCCTCGTAATTATTAAACCAATACATTTTTAGTTTCATAAATGTCCTATTATTTTAGTGTTCGTAATTTCATAATGAAACACAACCTGTCTGTCTGACGCAGATGTTTTATTCAGAAACTATTAAAGCTGAAATTGTGAAACCTAGCAGGCTTGTACTTCTAGATAGGGGGGCCTCCGAACCTGCAGAAATACTCTAAGTATACTTAATCAAGTCCCAAATTAGAATCCGTTTTGTAGTTCAGAATAACTCTCAGTAGGTATTGGGTCCAAATAACTTGGAACCTGAACTCTAGAAACCTTGGAACTTACGGATTATCAACTGGCGCGCGTTATTTGTATCTGTCTATATGTCTGTTTGGTCCGGCTCTCGTAGAGAGTAGTATATTCTTTGGGCTAATCTCTTAAAAACTGAATCAATTTTGACGGGACTATTGCTGGCAGATATCTGATGTTTTAACAAAGCTTTAAAAGAATGAAGCTGTAAAAAAATGAGAGTTCCGCCCAAAAAAATCTAAATCCACGATGCAAACCTTAATAATGGGAAAGAGTTATTAAATTTTTGTAGTTAGGTATGTTTTGATGCGTCACTTTTAGCTTTTAGTATTTAGCAATGTAACTGTGAGGTTTTTGAAAAACAGAGTTCCTGCGGGATTTTTGAAAACCCAAATCCACGCGGCCGAAGTCGCGGGCATCAGATAGTCTAAAATAAAAAGATATACATTTAACCTTTAAGTACCGACGTACTATTTTAGTTACATAAGTACCGACGTGAGGTCTGCTAGACCACCATAGTTTTCCAATCGAAAACTTTTGTGTTTCTTATTATTCTTCTAAAAAAAATGTTTCTATGTATTGTTAAATATCTACTTATTGTCTAAGTAAAATAAAATGTAGAAGTTTTCACATTTATTACTGATTATAAGCATTAATATAGCAATCATAGATTCTTCGTTTGAAAAAATTAACTTTTATCTTAATAATTCATATGTATCAGTAATACTACTATTTTTTCTTAAACACAATTTTTTCTTAAAGATTAATAGCTAGATAAATAACAAAAAAATAAAAAACCTTAATAATCAACCGTTTTCTCAAAAATCACAAGGTATCAAATTGCAGGAACTATCAAAGTTTACAAACAGTCTTTGCATAGGCTTACTGCATTGTAGGCACACGTGTTTCATACAAGTATCACAGTCTGTTCAGGTGCTAAATTATGGTCACTCTCCAGCAGTAAAATTTGGGTAGATATCCTTAGATTCGGACTCTGAACCCTCATTTAGCTATTCCACTAAACGTTCTTGGTGGTCTTTATATTGAAGCAGTGTTTGATATCTTTTCTCACCTACAGGAACACTTTTATTTTTATTTATGGCTGCCCGTTTCATGCCTGAAGAACCTGGCTAATCCATTGTTATAACTGACTGAAAATAAAAGAGAAAACAATATAATCTGAAAAAAGTCGCATCCAAAAAAAGTTACATAAGTACCGACGAGTGGTCTGACAGACCACTCGTGATCTTATAAAAATCAAAAGTTACCGAAATCGTACGTGCCGACGCTGCCACTCTGCAGGAACGCTGCTGGGCGACTTCCCGAGGGGTAGAGAGAAGCACAGTAGGATAGTTTTTCGCTAACATAGGTAATCAGACTTTTCGACCTCTCGAGGTGTCTGTCAGACCACACGTCGGTACTTAAAGGTTAAATTAATTATCAAAATAAAATAAAAAAATCGACTAAATAGGTTAGACCCACAAAAGCTATGCTGCTAAAATATGAAATATCTTGAAAATCAATATTCAAAACAAGTAACAATAAATTTAAATATCTTTGGCTGCTCCCGAAGGATTAATTGAACAGTAATATTTCGGTGTATGCCCCGTTGTATATATAATCCATTACATGACTCACAATGTTTGTCACATTACTAAAATTACCCATCTCCACAGTTATTGTACACGCCATGGAGTCACCATGGAGTGCTCGTTTCGCAGTCTGTGAGTTTTTGTTTTTCGGTTGCGACTTTGACATTGACATGGTTGAATTTTGGAATTTGCCTACCACAGACCAATAACATATAGGCATATATGTTGCCTACTTTTATAAATTTATAGTACTTCCCTCCTGCTCTCTCGTTAGAGAGTATTTTTGTTCTGTGCTCCTGCTAGAGAGTATTTTTGTTCTGTGCTCCTGCTTCCCTCGCACGCTGAAGCAAAGAGTATATTAATCGAATATAATAATCAGGGGGTGTAAACTCTCTTAGAAGAAAATTTATACCTACGGGGGCTGAAATTGCCATTGTTAAAACATTCCGATGATAATTGTACATTTTTTAAGCATTGCAACACTAACTTTTCTAAAGTCATATCCAAGACGGTTATAATTCTTTATGTAGATACTGGAGTCTGCGCCTGAAACAATGTAGGAAAGACAAAGTCCATAATTCAGCTGGGCTATTTTTTCTCTCTAGTTTTTCTGTACCTTTACTTACTACTTACCACTTTATTTAAGTAGTTAAGAACGAGATAAAGCCTGTTCAAGGCCACATTTCTTTGTTTCAACATTTTGTTTGAAGCTCGGCAGGGTGATTCAGAACACTTCGATAACATAATCATCAATCGATTCGGTAAGTTATCGTACGATAAGATGTATTTTCAATTCAGAATAACCGTATCAACCGGGAAGTTGTCGAAACCGAAACCGAATCGAACCGACGTAGATATCGTTCGATTGTCATAATCGCTATTCACAACAACTTTATCAAACGCTATCAAAAGCTATTCACAACAACTTTATCGAATAATATTTTCCGAACATCCGATATTTTTTTACGATTATTTATCGAAAGCTACAGGGCATTCGATATCCTAATCTTTTTGTTCATCTACTCGTCAGATAGGTACTTTTACTGTTATTTCGTGAAAAATATGTTCGGAGCCGCAATTAAAATAGATAGCAATAGCCGCAGTAAATCACCGAGGCGAAGAAGACGCGGTGAAGAGGATTCTTAAGAGACGTAGGTATCTACGGACATTGCTTGATACCTTTAACCCATTTGAGGCAAATGCCTCAACTTTTATGGGAAAATATAATAAAACTTTTGCCAGAATTTGCGTTAATTTTACTAACTAATAAGAGGGGGCATTACAGGAGGCAACACGTAATCATGTAGATTTATATTTTTGGTATGTACATGATTACCAACCAATGCCATAATATATCTCTCGGTAGAGAGTAGTATATTGCTTGCCGTCTGTCCGGACGGACAGACAGGCAGATTGACAGCGGAGTCTTAGCAATAGGGTCCCGTTTTACCCTTTGGGTACGGACATCTGTGTGGTATTTACGAGAATAGCTGTAATAATACTTTTGTAGTACACTTCGACGTTTTTCTCTCTAAATCAATAATTTAATGTTATCATTTTAAATAATGACTTTAATTACCTTCAAGATGATTAAAAGTTATTTTTTAATGCTTAATATGAATGTATATTATGTAAAATTTTGGTAAAATAACATACTTCATAAATGCACATGTCTTAATCGCAATGTATCTTATCGATACCGGTATCGTAATCGATATCCAATTGTATGCTTTTATCGTTCTGAATTGCACGAAAAAAAATTTGGATACAAAATCGATACCAAGTCGTATCGACACGGTAAGTTATCGAAGTGTTCTGAATCGCTCTGCAAATTCCATAGGTTCAATTGTTCATGGTCAATTAAGTGTTTTTAAGTTGGTAGTCACTGACGTAATAGTACGTAATGTTGGTAATAATTGTTTTTTTCAAAATGGCGTCTTTGTTATTGTGTGGATAAGTTTCGTAACAATTAAAATATTTAGATTTCTTGCGATCATATTATAAACTTTAAATACGTCGAGTCGAGCTTCTGTTACTCTGTTTGTGTTTTATAGTGTAGTGCTATTTATATTTGAGACGTTGATTCTGTTTCATTGAAACAAGACTCATATGTGGAATTCTTTGCTCGTATGTTTTATTTCATTATCTGACCTGACAAATAAAACAGCAACAACTCGCCGGTAAAGACAACATCAAGTTGATTCGATTTCCTAAAACCTGCTTAAGGAATCTTGCATGGTACGTATAACCTAACCTAACTTAGTAGATTTATATAGATCGACCAGAATCTCATGAAAAATAGGGAAATGAAATTCCAAGGTTAGCAACTAGCTAACTAAGCTAGCCAAGCTAGCGATAAACAAAGTAACTGACATTTTTTGTGAAATTGACTTTTTGCATTAACAAAAGTTTTATGTCGAGTAGTTTTTTACCACAGTTTAATATTTCAAATAACTTGAACCGTTTACTGAAATTTAAATTGCCCAGACAAAGTAACTGCACTCACTAACCTGGAATATAAATAAAAAAACCAAGTAAACAACAAGCACAACACAAAAACAAAGTAATTGGATGTTGATCACTTTTTTTTGTATTTAAAATGCAGTTGCTTGATTTTTCGTTTCGTGAAACGATCCCAGGTAAGGTGTTCTGAATGTAATTACTTTGTTTATCACTAGGGCAGCCGAGTTAACCTAGTGTTGCTTACTACAAAATTTAATTTCCCTATTTTTCATGAGATTCTGGTCGATCTCTACTTACTAAAATTCATTCTCTATAAATTTTATACAGACACAAGCACACATTTTGATATTTATAGTGATATCAACAGGCGTGCTTACTGCTTATGTCTATAGTTTCCTGCTAATATACTGATGTGTTACTGTCAACCATTTTCCAGACATTGTAGATACTAGTTAGGAAAAATAATATTGGTAGCCCACCCTTAGTGTTTACTATTTATTAGGTACATATAGGGTAGTAAAAATACTTATATGTTATGGTATATATTATTTGTAATAATTAGTACCAATTAATCAACAAAATCTAGTCTGCCAATCCGCTTGGCCAGCGTAGTACACTATGGCCAAAACCCTTCTCACTCTGTGAGGAGACCCGTGCTCTAGTGAGCCGGTAATAGATTGATCATGATGAATCAACAAAATTGTTTCTTTTCAGATTTGAACTAAGTATGTGATTGAACAGAGGTTTTACTGATTGTACTAAACGGAAGTTACAAAGAACTGCTGTTCCATGTGATGTAATTGAATATGAAAATATTAACAGCATTGTAAATAGTGTCTCATACATATTATGTTTAAAATGATTTTGTATGTATTTGGAAAATAGATCGTTTTCAGAAGAAGTGTCAGCCACCACACTCAAAAAAAATCCTTACACATAAATAAATGTGAATTGTTAGAAAGAAAACCTGTTGTTTTATTTTGAATCGTAACTAAAACTTTATTGATAAGGCATTTTGACTCGAAAGAGAACTTGGTGTATTTTATTTCACCAGTTCTCTCTCGAGTCAAAATGCCTTATCTAAAAATATTATTTAGGATAAGTAGGTATAGAATCTCCCGCCGTCAGAGTTGTTGGTGGGCTGAATCTAGATGGCGCTGAACTGTTCTCATTTTTTTACTATGGAGTTTACATTCTTCTCTCGTTAGAGAGTATTTTTGTTCTGTGATAATAATACTGGGACTGGAGCGTTACGTATTAAAGATACTAATAATCCTATATGTTATTGGTCTGTGCTAATCAGTAATTTGTGCCGGAGCCAGCAGCACGACGCGACTGGAGTGGACGCTTAAAGCCTGATTTACACATACTAAGTTGTCAAGTAGTTAACTAAATTTTAACTTAATTTTAAGCGTCTTAATTTTAAGTAAGCGTTTTACGAAACCAGACAAGTAATTTAGTAAAGCTCTCAAGTTCATACCGAGATGAACAGCGAAGTGCATGAAATAATAAACTCTGTAATTTTATAAGTGCTCAGTGAAGTCACAGAAGAAATTAACAATGAAATTTTCAATGAAAAAACACTTTCCCGCGCGAAATAGCATCTCTAGTCACCGGCGGGGGTTGCGCGGGGTGCGGAGGGCGCGGCTACTTAACCGAAAATAGACAAAATTCTATTCTACTTGTTTACTTGCATACTAAATTTTAACTTGCAACTTATTACTAAATTCACTGTTTACATGCATTATTTCACTTAAAATTAAGTTAAAATTTAGTTTATTACTTGACAACTTAATGTGTGTAAACCAAGCATTAGAGTTTAGTGTCGTCTGAACTCCGGAGAGTCCGGAGTCTGAATTACAAATACCTATAAACTATAGAAGATGCGGTGCTGCGTGCCGTTCTGCAAAACCACGGCGGAGGTCGTGTCCGAGTCGGAGGAGGTTGCATTTCACGAGTGAGTGTTCCATTGTGTCCGCGCATTGCTGCAACTGTAGCGGGCGGAGGTCGTGTCCGAGTCGGAGGAGGTTGCATTTCACGAGTGAGTGTTCCATTGTGTCCGCGCATTGCTGCAATTGTAGCGGGCGGAGGTCGTGTCCGAGTCGGAGGAGGTTGCATTTCACGAGTGAGTGTTCCATTGTGTCCGCGCATTGCTGCAACTGTAGCGGGCGGAGGTCGTGTCCGAGTCGGAGGAGGTTGCATTTCACGAGTGAGTGTTCCATTGTGTCCGCGCATTGCTGCAATTGTAGCGGGCGGAGGTCGTGTCCGAGTCGGAGGAGGTTGCATTTCACGAGTGAGTGTTCCATTGTGTCCGCGCATTGCTGCAACTGTAGCGGGCGGAGGTCGTGTCCGAGTCGGAGGAGGTTGCATTTCACGAGTGAGTGTTCCATCGTGTCCGCGCATTGCTGCAACTGTAGCGGGCGGAGGTCGTGTCCGAGTCGGAGGAGGTTGCATTTCACGAGTGAGTGTTCCATTGTGTCCGCGCATTGCTGCAACTGTAGCGGGCGGAGGTCGTGTCCGAGTCGGAGGAGGTTGCATTTCACGAGTGAGTGTTCCATTGGGGGGTGTTACACTATCAGTATTATCACGCGATCCGCGATACGCGATCCAATTATTGACGGTTTGGCCGCTTATTTGCGTCAATACTGATGGATTTCCGGATGTTCTTGAAATCCGCGATCCGTGGATCGCGATACGGTATTGATAGTGTGACAGGCCCCAATGTGTCCGCGCATTGCTGCAACTGTAGCGGGCGGAGGTCGTGTCCGAGTCGGAGGAGGTTGCATTTCACGAGTGAGTGTTCCATTGTGTCCGCGCATTGCTGCAACTGTAGCGGGCGGAGGTCGTGTCCGAGTCGGAGGAGGTTGCATTTCACGAGTGAGTGTTCCATTGTGTCCGCGCATTGCTGCAATTGTAGCGGGCGGAGGTCGTGTCCGAGTCGGAGGAGGTTGCATTTCACGAGTGAGTGTTCCATTGTGTCCGCGCATTGCTGCAACTGTAGCGGGCGGAGGTCGTGTCCGAGTCGGAGGAGGTTGCATTTCACGAGTGAGTGTTCCATTGTGTCCGCGCATTGCTGCAATTGTAGCGGGCGGAGGTCGTGTCCGAGTCGGAGGAGGTTGCATTTCACGAGTGAGTGTTCCATTGTGTCCGCGCATTGCTGCAACTGTAGCGGGCGGAGGTCGTGTCCGAGTCGGAGGAGGTTGCATTTCACGAGTGAGTGTTCCATCGTGTCCGCGCATTGCTGCAACTGTAGCGGGCGGAGGTCGTGTCCGAGTCGGAGGAGGTTGCATTTCACGAGTGAGTGTTCCATTGTGTCCGCGCATTGCTGCAACTGTAGCGGGCGGAGGTCGTGTCCGAGTCGGAGGAGGTTGCATTTCACGAGTGAGTGTTCCATTGGGGGGTGTTACACTATCAGTATTATCACGCGATCCGCGATACGCGATCCAATTATTGACGGTTTGGCCGCTTATTTGCGTCAATACTGATGGATTTCCGGATGTTCTTGAAATCCGCGATCCGTGGATCGCGATACGGTATTGATAGTGTGACAGGCCCCAATGTGTCCGCGCATTGCTGCAACTGTAGCGGGCGGAGGTCGTGTCCGAGTCGGAGGAGGTTGCATTTCACGAGTGAGTGTTCCATTGTGTCCGCGCATTGCTGCAACTGTAGCGGGCGGAGGTCGTGTCCGAGTCGGAGGAGGTTGCATTTCACGAGTGAGTGTTCCATTGTGTCCGCGCATTGCTGCAACTGTAGCGGGCGGAGGTCGTGTCCGAGTCGGAGGAGGTTGCATTTCACGAGTGAGTGTTCCATTGTGTCCGCGCATTGCTGCAACTGTAGCGGGCGGAGGTCGTGTCCGAGTCGGAGGAGGTTGCATTTCACGAGTGAGTGTTCCATTGTGTCCGCGCATTGCTGCAACTGTAGCGGGCGGAGGTCGTGTCCGAGTCGGAGGAGGTTGCATTTCACGAGTGAGTGTTCCATTGTGTCCGCGCATTGCTGCAACTGTAGCGGGCGGAGGTCGTGTCCGAGTCGGAGGAGGTTGCATTTCACGAGTGAGTGTTCCATTGTGTCCGCGCATTGCTGCAACTGTAGCGGGCGGAGGTCGTGTCCGAGTCGGAGGAGGTTGCATTTCACGAGTGAGTGTTCCATTGTGTCCGCGCATTGCTGCAACTGTAGCGGGCGGAGGTCGTGTCCGAGTCGGAGGAGGTTGCATTTCACGAGTGAGTGTTCCATTGTGTCCGCGCATTGCTGCAACTGTAGCGGGCGGAGGTCGTGTCCGAGTCGGAGGAGGTTGCATTTCACGAGTGAGTGTTCCATCGTGTCCGCGCATTGCTGCAACTGTAGCGGGCCGGGGCGGCGCGCGCGTCGTGGCGCCGCCATCTCAAGCCCGCACTCTAGAGCAATTGAACTGCTATTTGTGATCTGTTTAACAAGAGTCTCACTCGATGAGACCTCTGTGTTAAAGCACCTGCTGTAATTTCCAGGTTCCCCGATGAAGCGCCTCTCCGTGCCGCTTGGCTCAGAGCCCTCGGCAAGCAAGACACTCTCCTGCCAGACCCTGCCGTGGTCTGCTCGCTGCATTTCCTCTATGATGACATTTATGAAACAGAAAGTGGCTCAAGGCGAATTCGGACCGGCGCTATCCCCTCAACAGTGCAGGTGCTACTTCATAATGCTTGTAGTTTTAGTTTGAAGTAAATAACATAAAAAAACTGGACATAGATTGCACTAAAAGCCAATAGTAATAAATACTTACCATAAATCATATTGTGAGATTGTGATAATAAAAAAAACAGCTAAGTTGTGGGATCTTCACAGACCAGGGCACAACAGTTTAAGTTTGGGATAATAACCAGGAGTCCAGGACCAACAGCTTAACATGTTCTTGAGAAACAGGAAGCAAAATTTCACAGTCTGTCTTCCTTTCTGTCACAAACTCAGATTTATGTTTAACCAGCATAATTGACTGACATGTACTCTCGCCACGACCACCACTTTTTCTTGATCGATGGAGACTTGTTGCAGTACATTGTTTAAGGTGGAAATGCTCATACTGGACACTTTGCGCAGGTCTGCATGATGTGCTTCGACACTCACAGCAAGCTGTTCCCAATGAGTAAATACAAGCTGGAAGAAGCATATGAACGCTTGGTGGGACAGCCTGTAAGTTAAACATTTATTCCTTGATATGTATTTGATTATAAGTTCACCTCTATGGGCAGTAAGGTGTTTAATTGTATTTATTTTCTATGTTAATAATAAAATAATAATTGATATGAATCAGACTGAGCTGCATTTTGCCGAGTGACTGTTTAAACAATGTTAGCAGCCACCTATCTACTCAAAACCTTATTCACGAACAAAGCAAACAACTATCTTAAAACTTAACACAGACTTTTCACATTCTGGCAGTACTGTAATAACAGATAATTAGGATATTGTAATTATTAAACTTAAATAACAGAAATGGCTGCCGCACCGAATGATAGTGATGTAGTAGTTTGAGAAGTACACACTGGTGTTATACTGGCTGATGTGTGGTTGCAGGTGTGTGCTCAAGGAAACCTGAGACAAGCAGTTTGTGTACAATGTGCCCAGAGGTTGGTGAACTTTAGCAAGTTCAGAGACAAGAGCTTGAGAGCCCGTGCCCTGATGATGGAGCTGGTTGGGAAACACGAACTGGTGAGTCTCTCAGTGTATCAATATCCATTATAAGTGCAAAAAAGAATTGCTGAACTCGATGTGATGTACTACTGGACTAGTTCCGAACCTATGGTGCTGTGGTGCTATAAATGGGGAGTCTGGTCAGGTCAGGGCTGTTTGGGAATTTATAATTTCTTCTCTGCCAGATACAAGACTTTCTGGTCTGGTCTGGCAATTAAGTAACCGGTGAGTGTTTAAATGGTAGTTGTTTTGTTGGTAATGTCAACGCATTAACCGGTTTCACTGTTCCAGATAACAATACGCCATGTGAAGTCGATAAGCCACGCGAAGCACCAACTGGAGTCCGGCATCGTGAAGACAGTACTGGAGCCTGACCGCTGCGACGTGCACGTAGCGCACTGTGACGCAGGCAGACCGACAGTGGCAGTGAACAGTGCGCACTGTGACGCAGGCAGACCGACAGTGGCAGTGAACAGTGAGCTCGACACGGCGGCGAACAGTGCACACGACAGCACTGACCGCTGCGACGTGCACGTAGCGCACTGTGACGCAGGCAGACCGACAGTGGCAGTGAACAGTGCAGACGACAGCACTGACACGTACAATGAAGACTACTTCTCCGACAACAGCATAGCGTTGGAAGCGCGACTACTGGACGACGCCCTTCGCGATGCTCTCGAGCAGAGACGAGCCGTTGCGGTGAGTGCCAGTGCTTCTGTATGGTTATGTTGATGTTATCTGTTATCTCCTCTAACATTATAATGAAGACACACACGAGCCCTGCTGCGCGGCGCTCTGCACGGCTGTGCTTTGTTGAGAACATCGCGAGCATCACGCGATACGTGCTGGCTCAACCCGCTCAGTGTTCCGTCCGTCTCGCTCGCACTCTGCATAACGCATTCTTCAGATCGGTATCGGTAGGATAGGTCGGTCGGTAGTTAGTGCTACTGCGACCCGAACTGCACATTATTGTGTCATTACAGAATCGCTATTTATTTAAATAATTTTACGGAGTGTATCTTCTATACCTCGTAGCTACTAATATTATGTATTCTGTGGCTCGGCTGAGCACAGTACAGCTCGAGGTTGTTTATTCGCCCTTAACAACAACACTGGCTCCCCGCAGAGTGCACCATGCGCCATGGCGGTGAAGAGTGAGCACGGCGAGCCGGCACAGGAGCTGATGCAGTGCGAGAGTGCGCCCTGCACCATGGTGGTGAAGAGTGAGCACGGCGAGCCGGCACAAGAGCTGATGCAGTGCGAGAGTGCGCCCTGTGTACACGAGTGTTACATCAGAGGACACTGTTGTATCACTTGTGTACACGAGTGTTACATCAGAGGACACTGTTGTATCACTTGTGTACACGATTGTTACATCAGAGGACACTGTTGTATCACTTGTGTACACAAGTGTTACATCACAGGACACTTGTATCACTTGTGTACACGAGTGTTACATCAGAGGACACTTGTGTACACGAGTGTTACATGAGAACACTCTGTTGTATCACTTGTGTACACGAGTGTTACATCAGAGGACACTGTTGTATCACTTGTGTACACGAGTGTTACATCAGAGGACACTGTTGTATCACTTGTGTACGCGAGTGTTACATCAGAGGACACTGTTGTATCACTTGTGTACACAAGTGTTACATCACAGGACACTTGTATCACTTGTGTACACGAGTGTTACATGAGAACACTCTGTTGTATCACTTGTGTACACGAGTGTTACATCAGAACACACTGTTGTATCACTTGTGTACACGAGTGTTACATCAGAAGACACTGTTGTATCACTTGTGTACACAAGTGTTACATCACAGGACACTTGTATCACTTGTGTACACGAGTGTTACATCAGAACACACTGTTGTATCACTTGTGTACACGAGTGTTACATCAGAGGACACTGTTGTATCACTTGTGTACACGAGTGTTACATCAGAGGACACTGTTGTATCACTTGTGTACACGAGTGTTACATCAGAGGACACTGTTGTATCACTTGTGTACACGATTGTTACATCAGAGGACACTGTTGTATCACTTGTGTACACGATTGTTACATCAGAGGACACTGTTGTATCACTTGTGTACACAAGTGTTACATCAGAGGACACTGTTGTATCACTTGTGTACGCGAGTGTTACATCAGAGGACACTGTTATGTCACTTGTGTACACGAGTGTTACATCAGAGGACACTGTTGTATCACTTGTGTACACGAGTGTTACATCAGAGGACACTGTTGTATCACTTGTGTACACGATTGTTACATCAGAGGACACTGTTGTATCACTTGTGTACACGAGTGTTACATCAGAGGACACTGTTGTATCACTTGTGTACGCGAGTGTTACATCAGAGGACACTGTTATGTCACTTGTGTACACGAGTGTTACATCAGAGGACACTGTTGTATCACTTGTGTACACGAGTGTTACATCAGAGGACACTGTTGTATCACTTGTGTACACGAGTGTTACATCAGAGGACACTGTTGTATCACTTGTGTACGCGAGTGTTACATCAGAAGACACTGTTGTATCACTTGTGTACACGAGTGTTACATCAGAGGACACTGTTGTATCACTTGTGTACACGAGTGTTACATCAGAGGACACTGTTGTATCACTTGTGTACACGAGTGTTACATCAGAGGACACTGTTGTATCACTTGTGTACACGAGTGTTACATCAGAAGACACTGTTGTATCACTTGTGTACACGAGTGTTACATCAGAGGACACTGTTGTATCACTTGTGTACACGAGTGTTACATCAGAGGACACTGTTGTATCACTTGTGTACACGAGTGTTACATCAGAGGACACTGTTGTATCACTTGTGTACACGAGTGTTATATCAGAACACACTGTTGTATCACTTGTGTATACGAGTGTTACATCAGAGGACACTGTTGTATCACTTGTGTACACGAGTGTTACATCACAGGACACTGTTGTATCACTAGTGTACGCGAGTGTTACATCAGAGGACATTGTCGTTTCAGTCGCCGCCATGGCCGCGAGTCCCGGCACGCGTCGCGACACAGAACAGCGTCCGACTGAAGAAGCCGATACTACTGGCACCAGTGAGTATGACTCCATACTTGATGTCGTGGACTGACTGTATGTCACGGTCAGAGTGATAGACGCGGTCATTGACAGTAATGACCGGTCAGTGTTCACGATCACTGCTACGTTTGAAACATTAACATAACATACACAGGTAATTAGTATTGGTACTTGTGATAAACATTCCCGTCAGTCACGCTCGCTGCATTCAGGACACACTTCGCGAGTGTCAGGCTTCGCGCTTTACAAACAATACTTTTTCAATCCTTGGGTTTCGTTTTTAGGCAATATTACATTTGGTGTACATTTGCACCGCGCGGCGCGCTCCCCGCACTCTTCGCTGGCCGCTGGTATAAGAAACACCGCGCGTGATTGATAATCATCAAAGATGACTACCGGTCAATGTGATAAAATCGCATTCACCTCGTGTGTCGGTCAGTCTTATAATTAAATCACGTTCATTAATAACTTTCAATTAGTAACACTAACCGTGACATATTCGTTTGTCTGTTCGACTTTGTTTAATGAAGTTTAAAAATATTTCCTGACGAATGTTTTGTTTCAGTCGCTCCTTCGACAGTTGCGACGAATCCCGAGAGTGAAGAGCATCCGACTGATACAAACGACGAGTTGGATATATTGTGTTTCGCTCCGAATAGAATCGTTGTTGAAGACGCGAGGAACCCCCAGGACCCTGAACTGAAACCAGAGGAATCGTTGCCAGAAACAGGGAATAGTGTCAGTTGTCCAACAACTGGGCGAAGTGGACTTTGTAATTCACAAAATACAATACTCGGTACACAGTTAGCGAAACCTGACGACCGAGTACAGTATATCTGTGACGTTTGCCAAAAGATATTTCAACGGAAAACTGCCTTAGTTACCCACATGAGGACACACACTAATACAACAACGTTCACTTGTACATTTTGTGATTACAATTGTACAAAAAACAGTAATTTAGTCAAGCACATGAGAACTCACACTGGCGAGAGGGCGTTCGCTTGCAAGTTATGTGATTATAAATGTACAGTAAATAATAGATTAGTGACTCACTTGAGGACTCATACTGGCGAGAAGCCATTTGCTTGCAAGTTATGCAATTATAAATTTACAGTGAATAGTAATTTAGTGAGTCACATGAGAACTCATACTGGCGAGAGGCCGTTCGCTTGCAAGTTATGCAATTATAAATGTACACAAAATAGTAATTTAGTGAGTCACATGAGGACTCACACTGGCGAGAGGCCATTTTCTTGCAAGTTATGCGATTATAAAGGCACAGTAAGTAGTCATTTAGTGAGTCACATGAGAACTCACACTGGCGAGAAGCCATTTGCTTGCAAGTTTTGCAAGTATAAATGTACGCGAAATAGTCATTTAGTGACTCACATGAGCACTCACACTGGCGAAAAGCCATTTGCTTGCAAGTTATGCGATTATAAATGTACAGAAAGCAGTAGTTTAGTCAAGCACATGAGAACTCACACTGGCGAGAGGCCGTTCGCTTGCAAGTTATGCGATTATAAAGGCACAGTAAGTAGTAGTTTAGTGAGTCACATGAGAACTCACACTGGCGAGAGGCCGTTCGCTTGCAAGTTATGCAATTATAAAGGTGCAGTAAGTAGTAATTTTGTGAGGCACATGAGAACTCACACTGGCGAGAAGTCTTAGCGCTTGTAAGTTGTGCATTCAGTATAAATGTACAGAAAGCAGTAGTTCAGGCAAGGACTGCTCGTGTAGATGTAAGATCCTTGATAAGAGGGGGTAAGTCATCGGGATTAGTAACTCAAGTTTATTAAGTTAATTTTAACCGACTTCGAAAACAAGAGGTGATAAAATTGACACACTACGTATGTATGTAATCTATACTCTAGTCTATACTAATATAATAAAGCGGAAGACTTGTTTGTTTTTTTGAACGCGCTAATCGCTGGATACCCCAGTCAAAGACATTAAAATCGCAATCAAACGGCTAGTTCTGATTTTTTTATAATATAACAGGGATCCTAGACCGGTCAAATCAGACTAAAAAATATGGGTGAGGTTACAATAATTCACACCTGGCTGAAAATTGGTAGGATTGTTCAAAACACTTATAAATGAAATGTGAAAGTCCTCATCGATCCTACACCTGGAAAAAATGTACTCCTGGACACGCACAGTTGACTCACACTTGGCTGAAAATTGGTAGGATTGTTTGAATCACTATTATAAATGAAATGTGAAAAGTCCTCATCGATCCGACACCTGGAAAAAAAATTACTCGGGGTCAAAGGTCACAAAAACGGGTTTTTCACGATTTTCTGCAAAACGGTAAGTTTTATCATAAAATTAGCTCAGACAAAATTGTAGATCAGATAATTATTTATAAAAATGTCTAAATACTTTTTTTCTTCAGAGCCACCGTTTTTGAGATATAACGATTCAAAAAGTTAAGTGTCGAAATAAAAATGAGGGACTGGATTTCTTTTTACCCGAAATTGTGATATTTCCAATATTTTATGTGTGTAAGTGTGTAACTTACACATACTTATACAAAGTGTTACAAATATCAGGAAATCTTTCTGAATCACGAAGAACTACCCAAAGGATGTCGTTCAGAGCCCTAGCCTGAATAACTGCTAACGGCGGTCATTTTGAAAACGTGATTAATTAATAAGTTGTTTAATTTTAACCCTTAAGTACCGACGTGTGGTCTGACAGAAACCTCGAGAGTTCGAAAAGTCTGATTACCTATGTTAGCGAAAAAGTATCCTCCTGTGCTTCTCTTTACCCCTCGGGAAGACGCTCAGTAGCGTTCCTGCAGAGTGACAGTGTTGGCGCGTACGATTTCGGTAAGTTTTGATTTTTATAAGATCACGAGTGGTCTGTCAGACCACTCGTCGGTACTTATGTAACTTTTTTTGGATGCGACTTTTTTCAGATTATATTGTTTTCTCTTTTATTTTCAGTCAGTTATAACAATGGATTAGCCAGGTTCTTCAGGCATGAAACGGGCAGCCACAAATAAAAATAAAAGTGTTCCTGTACGTAAGAAAAGATATCATACACTGCTTCAATATAAAGACCACCAAAAACGTTTAGTGGAATGGCTAAATGAGAGCTCAGAGTCCGAATCTGAGGATATCTACCCAAATTTTACTACTGGAGAGTGACCATAATTCAGTACCTGAATAGACTGTGATACTTGTATGAAACACGTGTGCCTACAATGTAGTAAGCCTATGCAAAGACTGTTTGTAAACTTTGATAGTTCCTGCAATTTGACACCTTGTGATTTTTGAGAAAACGGTTGATTATTAAGGTTTTTTTTATTTTTATTATTTATAAAATAAAATAAAATAAAATAGCCTTTTATTTCAGAGTATATGTTGTATACATCAAATTTTCTTATAAATTATTTTCTAAGCTCTGAGTGCCTTACGGCAAAGGCCTCCTCCAGCTAAATAATACGGATAAATCGTCATAGAATTTATTTATCTCACTTGTTTCTGATTGTTCTGTGTGAGCATAGACTTTTATAATCGTCCAATCTTTTTTGTAGTTTGGTATGTTCATGATTATTGTGGCTATTCTTTCCGATACTCCTGTAAATTCCTTAATGTTTGATTTTAAGTGTTTTTTGATCAAAAAGCCTCTGTGGCCCGCAGTTTCTCCTATATGGTACATTATAAAATCTTCGCGTTCTTCTATCGTCTCCCCTAGTCTGCGCATTTCACTGATACCTATAATATCCCAGTTTATATCTTGTGTTGCTAATATCGGTTCTTGCAGACTTTCTTCAGTTCTAAGGGTTCGTGTGTTGAGTGTTGCAATGTTAAGAACTTTTTTAGCAGGTTGTTTCATTTCTTTTGAGATATTGGTGCCCTTGTTCTCGGCAGGACGATGTTTCCTGTAGTTATTATTATTATTTTGGGTTATATTAATTAGTATTGCTGGAGGGTTTTGGTCTTTAGGCGCTCCCGCGGGGACCAGCCGTATTGGGGGCCTTGAGTTTTGTTTTGTTTGTTTGTTTTTGACTAAGTTTTGAGTCTGTGGTGCGCGTATTTTAGTTTTTAGTTGCTATTGTTCACTCTGGTTCAAGTTTCCTCTACTGTTTCTCAGTTGATCCATTTTGGCATGTTTTTTTGTTGGCTTTGGGACATTTTCCTGTGTAGAGGGTGAGAATTGTTGTTTTCTTTTTTCTCTTTTTGTTGTGCTGCCGTCTTTTACAATCAACTTGTTGTAGTTTAAATATGCTATTTTTCCCTTTTTCCTTTCTTCCAGAACCTGTTCTTGGAGTGCTTTTCGTTCTTCTAAAACTTCTTTAGGGTAGTCCTCGGTAATATTTATGTTCTTTCCTTTTAATGCCTTTTTATTTTTCAAGATCGCAATTTTTTTGCTTACTGTAGTTAGTCTTAGTAAAATGGGACTCGATTTGCGATCGCCTAGCTTCCTTGTGTAGTCTATTTCCTTGTCGGACAGGTCAATCTCCATATTAGAGTTTATCAATTCCAGGATGCTTGCCGATTCTTTTCCCTTCTCGCATTCAATTCCGTGAACCACAAGGTTTTGTTGTCTATTTGTTCTCTCGAGTTGGAAAACCTTCTGGTCTAAAGTTATTATTTTTCCCTCCGCAGATTCTATTTTTTCTTGTATTTGCTGTAGTTCGGCATTTACCGCGTTAACTACCTTGCGTGTTATGCATTCAGTTTGAGTTTCCAATTCAATTTTTAATTTTCCGAGAATTTTTTCGATCGCATTATCCGAAATGTCCATGTTGATAGTGTACTCGGGGCCGTGGTTTTATTTTTCGAAATTTCCACACAAAAGTACGTGTTTTTTTCCTGATGAATACGTAATACGTTAAGCAGTATAGTTCATCACTCGCAAAACACAGTTTTATTTAGATATACTTAGATATGGTTATTTTTATCACACTACACTGTCATTTTATTTTGCCAAATTTCCATCCAAAAGTACGTGTTTTTCCTGATGAATGCGTAATCCGTGAAGCGGTATAGTTCCTCACTCGTAAAAACAACAGTTTGATTGGATATACTGTAGGTAGTTGGTTATATAATTTATCACACTACACCGTGATTTTATTTTGCTAAATCTCCATCCAAAGGTCCGTGTTTCTTCCTGGTGATTATGTAATCCGTGAAGCAGTATAGTTCCTCACTCGTAAAAACAACAATATCACTTCAGATCGCGTTTTCACTAATTATTTTTAATTAAAACTGCAGGAGCAAAATTCAACGAATGTTCACTTGACAGCTGTCAACCACAGACTCCGAGATTTTTAATATTTATCTAGCTATTAATCTTTAAGAAAAAAATATTTTTAATAAAAAATAATAATAAATACATATTATGAATTATTAAGATAAAAGTTATTTTTTTCTGACGAATAATCTATGATTGTTATATAAATGTTTCTATACTAATAAATAAAATTGAAGTGTCTGTCTGTAATATCGAAATAACTACCTCATATTAAGCTCTTATGGTTATTTGAACGATACCATAACCGAATCACACGTTTTTAAAATTTTTGTCTGTCTGTCTGTTTGAACGGGCTAATCTTCGGAACGGCTGAACCGATTTTGACGGGACTTTCACAGACAAGTAGAGGATTAACCAAGGAGTAACATAGGCTACTTTTTTAACCGACTTTCAAAAAAGGAGTTGTGTTGAAATCGGTAAGTACCTATGTTAAAAAACGCTCTGATAGGTGTTTTCGCTGCGTGCGACGGCCGACGCTCGCGCTGCACGGAACTCTCCGCACCGCGCCGCGCGCCCCTGCGCCCTGCGCCCGCCGTACGCGGCACCGCGGTACGCCGCCGCGCGGTGGGGGGCGGGTGAACCAGAAATCTACTTATCCCTCAGGATTTGTGAAAAACCGAAATTCACGCGGGCGAAGCCGCGGGCAAAAGCTAGTTAGAAATAAATGTCAATACTTCTATATTTTGTTTTACTTATACAATAACTAGATATTTAACAATACATAGAAACATTTTTTTAGAAGAATAATAAGAAACACAAAAGTTTTCGATTGGGTAACTATGGTGGTCTAGCAGACCTCACGTCGGTACTTATGTAACAAAAATAGTATGTCGGTACTTAAAGGTTAAATAAATGATTTAATTCACACTGGTTTTTATTTCCTTACATTTCAATTATCGTATCAAATGAAAAGAGTGATTTTTGGGCATTAAGTGCTACACAATAACAACCAGTTTGCTAAAACCTGCGCCATCCCTTTTTTTAACCGGAGAAGGGTCACAATTCAAGAGTTCGTATTTTGGTACATGTTTGAGATAGCTATGAACATTGTTCTAAGAAATTGTAGGTAATATTATGTAGTTTTATAATAGTTTAAAAAACAATAATATTCATTGGACATTTTTCGGTATTATGAGGCGAATAAACAAAAAATGTCATGATTTTTCTATAAACTTTGAGTTAATTTATTTATTTTTAAATTGTTTCATTTTATTTTAGATAGATTTAATATCTTGAATTGATAAATTATGATAATAGCTAGTAAATAAAAAAGACAGAATGAAAAAAACAGTAAAAACAAAAAAAAAATTTAAAAATAGATAAATATATTAGAAATATCACAATTTCGGATAAAAAGAAACCCAGTCCCTTATTTTTATTTCGAAACTTATCTTTTTGAATCCTTATATCTCAAAAACGGTGGCTCTTAGGGAAAAAAGTATTCAGATATTTTTTATAGATAATTAATTATCTGAAGGCCTACTACAATCTTTAATCTAACGATCCAATTCCGATGCTATTCAATATCGGCGCTTAAAATAAATCGCTTTGAATTCGTACCATGAAGTATCTTTTTGTTTCTATATTTTTATACTAGGTTTTTGTTTCTGTTCATGACGTCATGACGTCTATTGGTCGGATAAAAGATTTCATGGTACGAAATAGCGATTCAGTTCAGTTTAGGTCTTTAATTGAGTCGCGATTATAGTTGATGGTAGACCCACTGATCTACAATTTTGTCTGAGATAATTTTATGATAAGACTTACCGTTTTGAAGAAAACTCTCCGTGCAAACTTTGACCGCGAGTAATTTTTTTTTCAGGTGTCGGATCGATGAGGACTTTTCACATTTCATTTATAATAGTGTTTTGAACAATCCTACCAATTTTTAGCCAGGTGTGAATTATTGTAACCTTCGAAGTCTAAATTGACCGGATTATAGCCCGTTTGACAAAGGGACGGCATTACGCGCGTCTCGGTCGCAAATTCAAAAACGCAAACGCATATTGTTTACTCACAATTCACAATATATTGTATACAAATTTTTATATTAACCCTTAATCAAATGGAACACTTTTTAAGAGATACATAAAAACTGAGACCGGTTCTAGGGGGGGTTTTGTGAGTAGATTTCAAATCTCATGAAAATAATATGAAAAAGTGGGGGGAAAAGGGGATTTTGCGGTGGGAAATAATTTCCCTTTGTTTGTAACGGCATTGCAAAATATTATCAAGTGGGAAATATTTTCCCATTATTCAGTGTAGGTTAAGATAGTTTCAAGAATTTTACTACTGCTAATATACTAGTTCTTCACCCTGCTTTGCTTTTCATTTTATTTTATATAAAAAATAAAAAATATATATCATGCAATTCTAAAATAAAACAGTGTAGAGGTTTTAATAGTTTAATGACAAAAATAAAAGTAAATGCAAAATTATGGTTTCATTTCAATGCTCTGTTTGCTCAGTGATTGGACATTTGACACCATCACCAGCACCACATAAAGTTCCATAATCATGAAGTAGGTACCTCAGACTTGTAATTTTATCGGTAGTAAATATTTATAATATAATATTTAAAAAAAAAGAATTATGAACTTTATCTGGATGCCATGTGTCAGATGTTCATTCACTGAGTAGACATAGCATTGATAATATTTCAATTATTGACTATTGAGATGGACAGGTATGAAAAGTTTTGAAGTAATTCTTGGCACACAAAGCTACTTTACATGTAGTACATTGAATTTTGGTCCTCTGTTCTTGTCTCTTTGTGCTGCAGAATCTACATCTTTTGTAAGTACTGATTCCTTCTGGTAAATGTATGCCCACATTCAATAAACGGATTTCATCCGGGACACCGAAGATACCGCCTTTCTTGTTTTTAAACACTGTTCCTTTTTGTGCTTCTGTTTTCCGAGTTGTGTAATTGTCTATCAATGAACGTGCTAAACGCAACCTGAAATCCCTATGAGCGTGCAACGTTGCCACATGTGTATAGGTGTAGGTTATAAACGCGTTGATAATTGATGCATCAAATAAGAAAAATAACAATCTCATCCAGAATTTTCTGGATTTGCGGTTTATTGGGTAGGAAGACCTGAAATGATCAAATAAATCTACCCCACCCATACTAAGGGTATATGAAGCTATGGCTTTCGGACAGAGAATTTCTTTTCTAGAGCCATCCTTCTGTGTTCGTTTCACGAACATTACATCTCGTGGCTGATGTGCTGTGGAGAGAACTGCTACCTCTTTAGTATCACACCACTTGATGGCTGTGATTGGCTCTGCTGTGACAGCTGCAAAATCATGTTTCTCTAGTCTCAATGCTTTTGGTTGTTTTTTCTTTATCATGTCAGGAAGATCTTTTCTGTTACTTCTGACTGTTCCTACTGCATAAATGTTTTTTTCATATAGGTCTTCTAAAAGATTACAGCTCGTAAAAAAATTATCGAACGCGAGTAACGTGTTTCGTGGTACATTATTACAGAGCGTCATTACCACATTATAGCCAAGGCCTTCATTTTCAGTGCTGTCGCCTTTTCCGGTGTATACTTGGAATTGATATAAATATCCTGTTTTTGCGTCACATCTTGCCCAAATTTTAAATCCTCTTTTGACTGGTTTTTTAGGCATGTATTGCTTTAACGAACTACGGCCTTTGAATTTGACCATACACTCGTCAATCGATTGTACCGCCGAGTTGTGAGCTTCATTCTGATATACATTATTAAGTTCAGTGAGCAGAGGTCTAACTTTGTATAATTTATCATAGGCAGAAGAGCCTCTTGGTGGTTCAGTAGCATTGTCGTTCAAGTGAAGGTTTTCCGTTATTTTTTTAAATCTAACTATTGGAAAAACCTGGGCGATTTCTTTGTTGTAATAAAACGGATCTGTCGACCAGTACAACTCCATGTCTGGTAGAGGGTTTAAGCCCATCATGATCAAAATTCCTAAATACGCCTTAATATCTTGATCAGTGACAGGTATCCAGTTATGGCTATTTTTTTGACGAGCATACCTATTTGTTTGTTCGACTATAATTAGTATAACCTTATCTGGAAAAAACCTTTCGAAAACATTCAATGGTGTAGTTTTGTGGGTGTCCCTAGTCCTGGGTTCAAATCGCTTTTCAAAAGGAGGAATATCATGGGCTAAATCCTGGTTTTTCCATTCTCTTGGTTGGGAGCGGTCCCTAAGTACTACATTATGAGCGCGAGACTCTTGTTGATCATCCTCTAAAAAGTCGTTTATTAGATTGTTGTCTAGAAAATAGTTATCTAACACAGCAGTGGTAGCTTCAGCCTCAAGGAGTGGACTATTAGAAATAACTGGCTCCAGGAGTGGACTATTACTACTATCGTCTTTTGGAATTTCAAGATATACTGCCTCAGGACTGCCTTGATTTTCAGTGTCTTTTTCTTGTACTTGAAGTTGGCTATTATATGTATCTTGATCAAAATTGAAATCAACTGATTGAGCTATGCCACCTGTGTTAGTTGTGTTGTCAGAGTCAGATTGATGATTTAAAACTGACAATAATGATTCTGTTGTATGTACAATGGGTTCAGTTTCCACAGTCTCGTAATCATCTTCTGTGCCAAAAATTTCTTCTAGACGCTGTTCTATAATGCTATCGTCAGGTTGATTCAAGTAGCTAATTGGAATAGAATCAACACTATTGGCATAACATGGGTCATCATCACTATCTGATCCGGACAAATCGGATATATCTGCTAGGTTCTCAATAGCGGCTTCCAGATTCTTCTTGTTTAGTACTTTATACTTTTTGGCAATCATTTTTTTGAAGTTGCTAAAAATAAAATAATATAAATCATAAAAAGGACAACAAAGGCACAGTCATGTTTTGGTCAATGAATGGGCAAATGACAAATGAGTCACAAATGAGTCAAATGACAAATGGCAAATGAGTTATCAGATTTTTGAAATCCGGAACAAACAATGGGAAATTATTTCCCACTAATTTAACATGAAATATTTTCAATGAAACTTATTGTTTTCTAGGTTATATTCCAGCGAAAAGTTCAGAAAATATGTCTATTTTACTATAATATTACGTGAACTCACTTACCAGATTTTTTTTTTCACAAAGTTTCAAAAAAACTGACGAGAATAGTACAAGTTTTACAAAACAATAAAACTTGTATTATTGGAGCAGAGATGATGCACAGCATCTGTGAGATTGCGTGGTACTTCCCTTTTATTTTTCGGCCAATCAGAGTCACCTGTAATGATACCTGTCAAGTGACCGGCCAATCAGATTCGTTTCCGCTTGTTGTTCATTGTCACGTGGTCACCTGGTGGGGTGCTTGCACGCTAGCCTCATAGGAGTCTCTCACCAGGAGGCCTTATTGGGATGCTGTGCATCATCTCTGCTCCAATAATACAAGTTTTATTGTTTTGTAAAACTTGTACTATTATTCGGCATGTGATGATGCACAGCATCTGTGAGAGACCTGTCTATTAGCTCCTGGTGACCACCGAACGACGCTATGTGAATAAAATATGATTAACATTAGTAAAATAATTGGCTTTTTCCAAAATAAGTAACAAAAACTATTGAATCAAAAAAGGTATCAAAGTATCAATAGCCGCAAAGAGCATTTATTTTAATTTAATAGATTCTAAATCAAAACTCGGGCTCGAAAGTAAGTACTTGGATGGAAACGTCTGAAATAACCGTTTATTATTATTATTACTTGATTTGAAGATTGGTTAAAATTTGATCGGCCTATAATTTACAATAAAATTTTAGCAAAGTTATTTTCTCTACGTCAATTGGCATGAGTGAGAATAACTTTGATGGGTAGGTAGATTTCTCACACCGAAATAAAAGACGCTACAGCTGAGCGTAGGTTTCCGGGTGAAGCCCGTATGTTGGCATCTTTTAGTACCGATTTTACCCAGTTTCCAATGAGTATTTTAGATGCTACAAGTGTTTCCCCTTTCATTGTGATAAACAATGAATCGGGACTCTAAGCTACCTGTCTGTGTTCACTTAACTCTAACAGTTTAAACAGGACAGGAATTTGTAATTTATTTCTTGTTAGAATTTTGTAATAGTTTGCAACCTGATTGCCTGTATGTTGCATATCTGTTTTCGATCCGAATTCGGAATAAAATATGTTATGGTCATCTTCATCGAAGTAGTAACCTAAAGAAATTTTTTAAATGTGAAATCATGAACGCATCTGCCAGATGCCAGAAATAACATGCACACCAGTCTACGGAATGCTTCAAACAAGGTTATCCTATTTGGAAGATTACTATGCAACCAGACAATCAGGTTACTAGGGTCCCAAATGGGAGATTTCTCTGCTCTTGGAGACTCTGAAGAGATATTGATTTAAACATGTGTTTAACAAGGAAATATGAACTTAGTTTGGCTCGTTTTTGGATTGACAAAAAGTTGCCACCGCGAATTTGTGCAATAAGAAGCTAATCTCTCTTCAAGGAAACAAGAAGGCAAACATTTTTGCTAATACACTTCCATCAGGAATCGTATAAATATACGACCCATAGTCGAAATTACGGTCTGTGCACCATTTGTATCTGTGACCCAGGCTGGTTTGTAGGTTTTTATAGTTGATTCTCTCCAACTTAGTTTTACAAGTTTCTTTCAAATGCAGACCAGTCCTCCAGCTGGTTTCCTGACTTAAGCTCCAATTTTTCATATGAAAAGCTATATTTCTTGCATTCGAGGCGGGGCAAGGCCTGTGATCTGATATAATAAGACTTGTTCCAGATCCACGTTCCTCATTGGTCTTCTTAGCAGCCGTCTGAGGAGGTCTGGGAGCCAGAAAGCTCTGTTCCACATCGGTGCCACGACGAGGAGAAATGTTCTTGTGCTGAGTTCAGATGATGAAGAACTCGGGGTATTAAACTCAGTGTTGGAAACACCCAGGCCAGCTGATAATTCCTTACTTGAATGAAGTTGTTGAAAAAGGTTGCCGAAGAGTCATTTAAGCAATCTTTGCTGATATAATGCTCTACAATTTTCGTTTGGTTGATGGCAAATAGGTTATCTATGGTGTTAAAAATCTCATGAATATTTTCCTCAGCGCAGCGCTTCAGGTGCCTGTCGGCGATATCGTTGAATCTGCCTGGCAGATATTCGGTAGTGATCGATATGCGATCAGTATAAGAGTCATCCGATGGTATGGTTAGGTCAAAAAGGGCTACCAACCGTGTTCCACGTTCTTTCCTGATGGATAAGATACTACTGTCCGATTGTCTGTCTGGGTCACAAATTGTTGACCCTATTGTCGGAGCTTGTAGTGACTTACTCTGCTGGTTTGATGGCATACATTTATTTACGGTTGCAATGCCAGTTAAGTTGATCCGGTTGCCACTTACCCAACGTCATGAAGTTGTTCATCTGCACCGCACTGCAACTGAAATCGGCTGCATCCGTAGTCAGAGAGACATTACCTTTGGATGAAAGGTGTTCTTCACTCGAGGGTCTACTATTATGTCGTTCCACCCTTAGAGATCCGCAACAACGGTTGCAGATAATATACTCACTCGCCTGTCTGGCAGGAGGAAGTTTGTTAAGGAACGTGCATGTTGTTGTAGCTGCCGGCAGTGTAACCGCCGCGCCCCCTGGGAGTGATAAAGTTGGCCAAGTTCATCTTGCCTAAAATAAATTGGGAGTTTTTCAGAGACAGTTACCTCTCGGTCAGGGCCTGACTCACGCGGGTATGTCCATCCTAATGTTTCTAGCAAACTGGTGGCTGTCCTGACCTGTTCTTGAAGCCGATTCTTTGATTGGTTTGCGAGAAGAAAATCGTCCAAGTATATAATTGCTTTCAAACCTTTGTTTCGTAGGATTTGCACGACCCAGTTGGTCAGAGTAGCAAAATCTTGGGTGCGCATGATAGTCAGAAGTTGCTCGTCATTTGTAGAACTTGTTCTCCGTAATAACCGGAGGAATCACCGATGACTCTCCGCGATGCTCAGAAGAAAATATGTTGATGTAAGGTCCAGCTTCACCATGCAGTCATTTACCTGAAGGAAATGAGGTACCTGATGATGAAAGAACAGCTTTAATGGCTTGGGCACTAAGTAATCGTTCACTTCAGGTTAAATATAGGTCTGTTCGAACCGTCGCACTTCTTTGGCAAGAAATATTTCCGAAATGAAGCTGGACTCCAAACTTTTTCGGTCCGGGATTTCCAGACCTCCCTGTTTCAATAGTATCTATTTGTTTCGTCATCTGTGGTGATTCCGGGGATTCAAGGCAACGCACAATACTTGGGCATGATTAGACAAGTTTGGGTTTGGAGATAAATGGCAGCCGCATTCCCATAATTATATGAGAAGGGCCTTCGGAGCCCAAAGCAGCTGCCACTGGCCCCGATACGCTCGGGGACAGCCTCCGCAAAACTCGAGCTGAGATGGCTGCAAGTCATTTGCCGAAGCGACTCAGGATATGAGGGCATGATTGGACAAGAGTAGGTTTGGAGGTAAATGGCAGCCGCATTCCCATAATCATATGAGAAGGGCCTTCGGAGCCCAATCCAGCTGCCACTGCCTCCGATACGCTCAGAGACAGCCTCCATAAAACTCGGGCTAGGATGACCGCGAGTAATTTGTCCAGGTACCGGTGGCATTATAGTTGAAATTGCCTTCTTTTTCTTTCCTTGGTTATCCTTGGTGCAAAAGAACTGGTTAATGGACTGGTAAGATGCGTCACGTGCTCCACTTGATTCTGGAGCTGGCTTTTGACTTTTATTCCCGTCCCTACAGTGCAAACCAAAGTTGGACCCTCTTATCCATGTCCTCGAATGTTGTACATATGATCGCAACTGATCCTCATTTAAAAAATATTTATATCTCAGAGGTATCTTACGCAGACCCTCTCACAAGTTCTTATTAGGCAGCTCGTTCAAAATACGGTCAAGACTTAATACTACTTAATCCGCCTGCTTGCCACATACTATCTGCATCCTTTTATCAATAATTGTATGAAATTTCGACTAAGATAGGATAAGGTCCAATATTTTATCGAAAATGTTAGATGCGGTGAGTATTGTATTTGCAAACGGCGGCTATGGCCCGTTTGGAGCCGGTGATGTAGTCGTTGTCTTTGATAAACTGCCTAAGCTCATCATTGACCTCGAGCTCAACAAAACCCGGTGAAGCGTTGTGGATTTTCAAGACATCCACATAATATTTCTCCATGCTTGATCACCAAATTTTTGTAAGTTAATGAACCGATTGAAATGCTCTCATTCAGCAGAGGTACATTAGGATCTTTTAATGAAGTGTTAATCAGATCTAACTCTAAATGATACAATTCACTAGGCTGATCGATATTACTAGATAGGAAGAGTAGGTTTGGAGGTAAATGGCAGCCGCATTCCCATAATCATATGAGAAGGGCCTTCGGAGCCCAAAGCAGCTGCCACTGGCCCCGATACGCTCGGGGACAGCCTCCGCAATATGTCAAACAATTATCAGTCTGTCAGTCAGAATTTTCAGTCTTAACAGGTTGTATCTGTACCGACATAGCAACAGATACCGTAGTAATTGGCGTGGAATGCGACGTCGACGGAGCGTGCGCAGTTATCGATTGTACTTGCAAAATCAAATGATACAAATCATAAGATTGTATATGTGGCGGCACGGGGCGCGTCACAAGTTGCAGTAGGTATTGCCATATTCGCAGCGAGTGAATATGAGGGTAGCGTGTGCGCCAAAGCTGGAACTGACGGTACAAAACCGCGCGTATAAACACTAAGCAATGGCGGCGGGGCCGATTGCACATTGCGAGAATAATCTTCGTTTCTCAAGATGTCGGTCAGAGTGCTGACCTGACTAACAAAACAAATGGATAAAAATATATTTGGCCGACTTACCGAGTTGTCTTCTTTTTACCTCGCTTGACTTCGGCGAGCTGTGGTCCCCTGATCCAGAACTCGACTTCAGAATCCGGGGTTTCCTGATAATGCCGCTTGCTACCGGTCGTAGCTGCGGCCTCGGCGTCAGCGCTTTGTTCCGCATTATTAATGTCGGAATTATCCATCTCTTAGTTTAGAAGTTCGATTAAACACACTTTAAACTATACGGCACTCACTTTCACTTTTCACTTTGAAGTATACGATATTTAATTACATATACAACAATTATCACTTTAAATTTAATCAATTTTCACTTTAAAGTAAGCACATGATAATTCGTTAGATATACGTGTTTTCGAACCGGGAAATAACGACGCTATGAGGCTAGCGTGCAAGCACCCCACCAGGTGACCACGTGACAATGAACAACAAGCGGAAACGAATCTGATTGGCCGGTCACTTGACAGGTATCATTACAGGTGACTCTGATTGGCCGAAAAATAAAAGGGAAGTACCACGCAATCTCACAGATGCTGTGCATCATCACATGCCGAATAATGCGATATTTTATAGAAAAACCACAACTTTTGACTTTGACTTGTCGTATACTGACAGGCATAGACAACGAAAAATAAAATTTCAACTTCTGGACAAATGTTGCCATTTATCAGTTAACAAATATATTCAAAATTAGTTTTATCTATGGTTGGCACTCCCAGGTGTTGTCATTAAAAAAAAAATATGGAAAATATTCGTCCTGACTAAGTGGGAAATTATTTCCCAGTATTTGATTAAGGGTTAATTAATTATTTTAGTTAGGCTCGCCATGGTCTCCCAGCGTTAATTACACGGACACCTCAGGGGTCCACGGACCACAGGTTAAGAAACCCTGTTCTAAATATTGTTTGGAGTACGTAAATAATTGTGTCCTAGATATAACATTTACCGTTGTTATGGGTACTATTCTTTGTATGCGTTCTTGTTTAATATATTATTTTATCTAAATCGTAGTTTCTTGTCCCGACTTTCGGGGAATGTTTTGTTGTAAATAAAATGTGTACTTGTGTAAATAAATCTGCTCTTCGCTAAAATTATTTCAATTACATCAAACCTCCACTATACAGCTATAGGTACCTCCTAGCAGGTAATGGGATCAGTGATTGAGATTTACAAGTCGCTTGTGAATCTTTACTCATTCTATTATCTGCTATATTCTATTAACAATGCTTGGCAGTTATGTGTATGTATGTTTGTACGTTCATCGTTATACATATATACACATTTTTAGTTTCATAAAATTTTAGTGTTCGTAATTTCGTAATGAAACACAAGCTGTCTGTCTGACGCAATGTTTTATTCAGAAACTATTAAAGCTGAAATTGTAAAACCTAGCAGACTTGTACTTCTAGATTGGGGGGCCTCCGAACCTGAAGAAATACTCTATACTTAGTCAAGTCCCAAATTAGAATCGGTTTTGTAATTCAGAATAACTCAGTATTTTATTAGCATAGGCACTTGACAAAATATACTTAGAAATATCATTAAATTAAAAAAACTAAAAATTAAAGTAAAAAAAATTTTTTTCTTTTTATTATTATTTTTTGTATATACACTTATAGATTACAGTATGAGAAAAAATTACATGTACAAGGCTTCTTCATAACTCTAGCAGTTTTCCCCGAAAATTAATGGAGTGTAGTGACCTATCGTCGGATAAAAATGAATTTAGTAGCCCATCTTTGATTATTTTATGAAATAATGAATAATTATATGAAAAAAACGAATAAAATTGAAATAAAATCTAAACCTTGAGTTTAGATTAACAGTAAACAAGTATAATCATTTTAAATAAATTAAAAAATTGAATTAAAAATTTTAGATTTGACGAGGCTGGTCTTGCAGAAATTTTACGTCTCAATCTTTGTTAAACCGAGTTAAGTAGTCGCCTTGTCTGAGGAGATAGGTTTGACAATAATTTGATTGGTTTCTGTAATTTCAGGTGAAATATTTCCAGTTTAATTCTCTTTTAGAGGAACTTCAGGGGTATCGTTGGCCAATACTTATCTCTTTAACTTTATTTTGCCCCCTCTTTTTTTTTCTTATATTTCAAAGAGTTTTTTTCTGTTCATGTTGTGCTCAAGCGGACATTTCAATGATGCTGCGAATCTTTTTCTCTTCTTTTCTTAAAAGGTAATTTTTTCACTATTTTTTTTTCTTAATTTTAATAATTCCTGAATTGTTTTTTTAATTTCTCTTAATTTTGGCGTTTTCTGGCTCTATCTTTAGCTAACTTTTCTTCTTTTGTAAGTTTTTTCTTTGTTTTACTCATGTCCACTTGTTTTTTTGGAACGGAATGGATATAAATGAACTGGAAACAAATGACCAAATCGATTTTAAATTTAAAATACTCGAGATACGTGAATGCATAAAATCTCAGAAATAGAACTCTGAATAGAAACAAAACGTAAATCCTAGTACTAAATCTAGAAAAAATTAAAAAAATTAAGTCACGTTGAAAATCGATGGAACGTAATGAACTCTACCGCGTGACAAAATACTTCTGACTACTCGCGAATGCAATTTTTTTTGTTAATTGAAAGATCACCATACTATAACAGAACAGCAGCGGCACTAACTGAGACGCCGGATACGCAGGAGGGTAAATCGTTGCTGTACACGTTTGAACACGTCGTGAAGTAGCGATTCCATTACCAGAGAACGTAATGACCGTTTGCGATTGACAAAATTAAAATTAAAAGTTGGATTATTTCAGGGTTAGAATGGCTTTATAAATTACAAAGGGTAAACAGTCTAATCTTATATCATTGTTTAATTTGAAAAACAAATTAATAACTAATTCATTTGATGCACACGAATTGAGTAAAAAAATATGTAATTCAATAGATGGACATTTGCACACGGAGATAAATGACTTTTTCACAGGATTTTCCTAATTTTCTTTTTACCCTGAACATTCAGCCCTTTTGTAATAGGATGCCTTCTTGCATCGTTTCAAGATAATCAAAACCATTTTTTTCCATAATAGATAAAACATAGCAATTTTAGCCTTTGCAAGGTGTTTCGAACGAAAATCGATAACCAGTAACCACCCACATACGATTCATAAAATTTTAGTGTTCGTAATTTCATAATGAAACACAACCTGTCTGTCTGACACAGATGTTTTATTCAGAAACTATTAAAGCTGAAATTGTGAAACCTAGCAGGCTTGTACTTCTAGGTAGGGGGGCCTCCGAACCTGAACAAATACTCTATACTTAATCAAGTCCCAAATTAGAATCCGTTTTGTAGTTCAGAATAACTCTCAGTAGGTATTGGGTCCAAATAACTTGGAACCTGAACTCTAGAAACCTTTGAACATACGGGTTATCAAATGGCGTGCGTTATTTGTCTGTCTATATGTCTGTTTGGTCCGGCTCTCGTAGAGAGTAGTATATTCTTTGGGCTAATCTCTTAAAAACTGAATCAATTTTGACGGGACTATTGCTGGCAGATATCTGATGTTTTAACAAAGCTTTAAAAGAATGAAGCTGTAAAAATGCCTGGGAAGTATACAACGGCCGTCCAGCATAGTCAGCAAGAGGGAGCAGCCGTGGTGGTTTTAGTTAGGGTATACCCCCACTAGGGGGGGAGTCCCACATAACCCCCGTTCTGCCCAAAGAACGGGGGTAGCCATAAAGCTTTCCACCACGAAAAAAAAAAAAAAAAAAAAAAAGGTATTGGGTCCAAATAACTTGGAACCTGAACCACCCTGAACTCTAGAAACCTTTGAACGTACGGGTTATCAACTGGCGTGCGTTATTTGTCTGTCTATATGTCTGTTTGGTCCGGCTAATCTCTTAAAAATTGAATCAATTTTGACGGGACTATTGCTGGCAGATATCTGATGTTTTAACAAAGCTTTTATGTAAAAAAATGAGAGTTCCGCCCAGGTTCCGCCCAAAAAATCAAAATCCACGATGTAAACCTTAATGTGTGGGAAAGAGTTATTAAATTTTTGTATATAGGAGTTAGGTATATTTTGATGCGACACTTTTAGTATTTAGAAATTTAACTGAGGTTTTTGAAAAACAGAGTTCCTGCGGGATTTTTGAAAACCCAAAACCACGCGGCCGAAGTCGCGGGCATCAGATAGTCCAAAATAAAAAGATATACAAAATTTAGATTAATTATCAAAATAAAATAAAAAATCGACTGAATAGGTTAGACCCACAAAAGCTATGCTGATAAAATATGAAATATCTTGAAAATCAATATTCAAAACAGCTATTATAAACATTTAAATATCTTTGGCTGCTCCCGAAGGAATAATACAACGGGGCATAGGTACACCGAAATATTACTGTTCAATTAATCCTTCAAGGATTAATTGAACAGTAATATTTCGGTGTACCTATGCCCCGTTGTATAATCCATTACATGACTCACAATGTTTGACACATTACTAAAATTACCCATCTCCACAGTTATTGTACACGCCATGGAGTCACCATGGAGTGCTCGTTTCGCAGTCTGTGAGTTTTTAGGGTTCCGTACCCGAAGGGTAAAAACGGAGCCCTATTAATGTCACTCGGCTGTCTGTCTGTCTGTCTGTCCGTCTGTCCGCCGGTCACAGGTCTCTAGCTCGCAGACGAAATGAGTTACAAACCTGAAATTTTGGTATTTAGTGTAAAACGTTAACCCAAAATCAAATATTGAATTAGAAAAATATATGAATTAGAAAAATATAATAAAAGATACATGAAAAAGGAGCCGGAAAAAAAAAATTTTCTTTACCCTAGCTTGTGGGGTATCATTGTTTAGAGCTCATTAAGTAGAGTACAAATATATATTTTTTTAATTTTTATCTCAAAAAACAAGGGAATGGGTTTGTCGGTAGTTTGTCGGCTCGTTGCTATTGTAGTGCACGTAATCGGGCATTACGTCATTCTCACTACCGACATTTTATTATGAGAGAGGGGCGCAAGCGCGGGTGACACATTCCGATCTGGGCTCTCGACGAGAGCGCTGCTTTGTTCGTGCGGTGTATATAGGCTGTGTTGTACAAAGTAGGTGGTATCGTGCGATGTGTGTCGTTTAGATTAGATTGGTCGGAAGTGGTTCGGTTGCAGGGGAGGAGGAGACCGAACTAGGTAGGTAGGGAAAAGTCAGTTAGTGTGTCAGTTAATGAGAAGGCTTTTCAATTAGGCCCGTACCCATGTGACGCCCACAGCAATGTAATTCGATCTACCCTGATAATGAATAATGATACTACTAGAATAGCCTTCTGATGTCGTCCGCTGGTCCATCACTGGTCATCACTGGCGACATCAGAAGTGGGATCTGAAGGGCTAATTGTAGTTGTAGTTCTTAAAATGGTTCATCAAGATGATGATATGATAAATGATAAATGGTTTACGCGATAAAAACTAAAGAAATGCTATTGGATTGCGTTTACGGGAAGTAGTTTTTGATCAGTTATGTTAGAGAGTTAGACGCCGCCGAGTTTCTTGCTGGTTCTTCTCGCTAGGTTGCGGCATTCCGAACCAGTGGTAGATTCGTTTTAGTTTGAAAATGTAATTGAAGTAACTTCAGCCGTGATATTTGATTGAGGGTTTGCGATAGCAATTGCACCCTAATCAGATAAGTGTTGCCATTTCCGGGAATTAGCAGGGAAAAACGTAGATTGCGCGTGTGGTGTAGTTAATCGAAAGAACTGGCCTACATAGGTCGACGTTCTCGACCAGACTAGGGGTTGACTGTGATTATTATTTTGACTATGACGTTGACTTTGACCTTTGTTACTGGAGGACGAGTGAATGGTCTAAGGAACTGGCTCATGTGGGTCGAGGTTCCGGATCATTTCACTCGCAGTGTGTGAACGTGTGACGTTCGTTGTTAGTGTGAGCTGGGTGGCGGGTGGATGGTCTAAGGAACTGGCTCATGCGGGTCGAGGTTTCGGATCACTTCGCTCGCGGCAGCGTGTGAACGTGTGACGTTCGTTGTTAGTGTGAGCTGGGTGGTGAATGAATGGTCTAAGGAACTGGCTCATGCGGGTCGAGGTTCCGGATCACTTTGTTCACGGCAGCGTGTGAACGTGTGACGTTCGTTGTTAGTGTGAGCTGGGTGGCAGGTGAATAGTCTAAGGAACTGGCTCATGCGGGTCGAAGTTCCGGATTACTTCATTTGCGGCAGCGTATGACCGTGTGTTACAAGTGGGGAGGGCACTGACGGGTTGTGTTTGCTACACGTCATCACATGAGGTGGTGGCTGGTTGACGCGATTGACAGCTGAGGTGATGACTGACGATTGACAGATTGAAGCACTGACGGGTTGCCTGCTATACGTCATCACATGAGGTGGTGGCTGGTTGACGCAATTGACAGCTTAAGTGATGATTGAGAATTGACAAACGGCGGTGACCTAGAAGCAGTGAAGTGTCAGGGATGGGCGAGCGTATTTAGAGTTGTACTTCGCCTGTGTGCTGTTCTTTGTAGACATCCCCGGATGCTGGCAGTCGCACAGGGACGTGCGAATGTCAGTCTGGCCGTGTCGGCTCGTTGCTATTGTAGTGCACGTAATCGGGCATTACGTCATTCTCACTACCGACATTTTATTATGAGAGAGGGGCGCAAGCGCGGGTGACACATTCCGATCTGGGCTCTCGACGAGAGCGCTGCTTTGTTCGTGCGGTGTACTGTGTTATATAGGTTGTGTTGTACAAAGTAGGTGGTATCGTGCGATGTGTGTCGTTTAGATTAGATTGGTCGGAAGTGGTTCGGTTGCAGGGGAGGAGGAGACCGAACTAGGTAGGTAGGGAAAAGTCAGTTAGTGTGTCAGTTAATGAGAAGGCTTTTCAATTAGGCCCGTACCCATGTGACGCCCACAGCAATGTAATTCGATCTACCCTGATAATGAATAATGATACTACTAGAATAGCCTTCTGATGTCGTCCGCTGGTCCATCACTGGTCATCACTGGCGACAAGTTTATAAGCTGTGACTAAAATAAACGAACATTTTTTTGGGTTTTTCTTTCACGGTTTGTTGCGATGTCTAGCTCGGAAATTAAATATTTCTTAGACCCAAAATATTATATCTATAATATAATAAAACTGTAACAGATCCAATTCTGTACATTGAAGATATTTTGAAAATTTTTACTGCAGGGCATTCTATAATCGATACTGAAGCCAAAACTGCAATTTTTTTCATTTTTGTCTGTCTGTCTGTCTGTCTGTCTGTCTGTCTGTCTGTCTGTCTGTCTGTCTGTCTGTCTGTATCTTGGCCGCGCATCACGCCGAAACTACTGAACGGATTCGAATGAAACTTGGTACGATTTGAGTTTATACTCCGAGGTAGGACATAGGATACTTTTTATCCCGAAATTCAGCACGGTTCCCTTGGGAGAGGGGATGAAACTTAAAACGTGTATTTAGCTGTAATTCATTAACGCGTAGTTCGATTTAACTCATTCTTTTTTTGTTAGAAAGGTAGTACTTTAAGTATTGTCCCATAAATATTTCAAGGTCATAGGGTTTTTGGTTCAGAAATGACAGACATTTATTGGGTTCAAATAACTTGGGACCCGGATCTTTGAACGTATAGCTTATTTTAAGCTGGTGTGCGTTTAAATTTATGTTTGTCGATCTATCTATTTGTTCCAGCTAATTTCCAAAACGGCTGGATCGATTTTGACGGAACTTTCAATGGCAGATAGGTGATCTTATATGGAGTAACTTAGGCTTCATTTAGTTTAGGTACATAAAAGAATTATGGGATCCGATGCGATCCTATATAAAAGCTATAAACACGCGAACGAAGTCGCAGGGGTCAGCTAGTTGTTCATAATTATGTACGGAACCCTGAAAGAGCGAGGCCCGACTCGCACTTGGCTGATTTTTGTTTATGGGTTGAATGCATAGAGATAATAATAATAATAAGGATAATAATAATAATAATCTATAGGTTCATAATATGTTCATAATGCATGTTGAATGTTCGGTAATCGGTTGCGACTTTGACATTTAGAGACTATTTTATAGTATATTAGTGATCTGGTGGTGATCTGTGTGTGCTTCCAAGTTCCACTTCTCTTACTACATTTTACAACATTTTGCCGTGATTTTGCGGACTGGACTGGAGGCTGGAGCAAAGAGTATATTCGAATATAATAATACTGGGACTGGAGCGTTACGTATTATAGATACTAATTAGTAATTTGTGCCGGTGCCAGCAGCACGACTGGAGTGGACGCTATAGTGTCGTCTGAACTCCGGAGAGTCCGGAGTTTGAATTATAAATATAAGCTATTGAAGATGCGGTGCTGCGTGCCGTTCTGCAAAACCACGGCGGAGGTCGTGTCCGAGTCGGAGGAGGTTGCATTTCACGAGTGAGTGTTCCATTGTGTCCGCGCATTGCTGCAACTGTAGCGGGCGGAGGTCGTGTCCGAGTCGGAGGAGGTTGCATTTCACGAGTGAGTGTTCCATTGTGTCCGCGCATTGCTACAACTATAGCGGACCGGGGCGGTGCGAGCGTCGTGGCGCCGCCATCATCTCAAGCCCGCACTCTAGAGCAATTGAACTGCTATTTGTGATCTTTTTAATTAGAGTCACACTTGATGAGACCTCTGTGTTATAGCACATGCTGTAATTTCCAGGTTCCCCGATGAAGCGCCTCTCCGTGCCGCTTGGCTCAGAGCCCTCGGCAAGCAAGACACTCTCCTGCCGGACCCTGCAGTGGTCTGCTCGCAGCATTTCCTCAACGATGACATTTATGAAACAGAAAGTGGCTCAAGGCGAATTCTGACCGGAGCTATCCCCTCAACAGTGCAGGTGCAACTTTATATTGCTTATAGTTTTTGTTTGAAGTCAAAGTAAGTTTAATGTCAAAAAACTGTGGACATAGATTTCTCTAAAAGCCAATAGTTCTAAACAGCCTAAATCATATTGTGAGATTGTGATAATAAAAAAAACCTGGCTAAGATTGTTGTGGGCTCTTCTCAGACCAGGGTGCAACAGTTTTAGTTTGTGATAATAACTAGGAGTCCAGGACCAACAGCTTAACGTGTTCTTGAGAAACAGGAAACAAAACTTCACAGTCTGTCTTCCTTTCTGTCACAAACTCAGATTTATGTTTAACCAGCATAATTGACTGACATGTACTCTCGCCACGACCACCACTTTTTCTTGATCGATGGAGACTTGTTGCAGTACATTGTTTAAGATGGAAATGCTCATACTGGACACTTTGCGCAGGTCTGCATGATGTGCTTCGATACTCACAGCAAGCTGTTCCCAATGAGTAAATACAAGCTGGAAGAAGCATATGAACGCTTGGTGGGACATCCTGTAAGTTAAAAATTTATTCCTTGATATGTATTTGATTATAAGTTCACCTCTATGGGCAGTAAGGTGTTTAATTGTATTTATTTTCTATGTTAATAATAAAATAATAATTGATATGAATCAGACTGAGCTGCATTTTGCCGAGTGACTGTTTAAACAATGTTAGCAGCCACCTATGTACTCAAAACCTTATTGACAAACAAAGCAAACAAGTATCTTAAAACTTAACATAGACTTTTCACATTCTGGCAGTACTGTAATAACAACAGGTAGGTAATGTAACTGTTTTAGGATATTGTGATTGTTAAACTTAAACAACAGAAATGTCCACCGCACATGTGATAGTGATGTAGTAGTGTGAGGAGTACACACTGGTACTATACTGACTGACGTGTGGTTGCAGGTGTGTGCTCAAGGAAACCTGAGACAAGCAGTCTGTGTACAATGTGCCCAGAGGTTGGTGAACTTTAGCAAGTTCAGAGACAAGAGCTTGAGAGCCCATGCCCTGATGATGGAGCTGGTTGGGAAACACGAACTGGTGAGTCTCTCAGTGTATCAATATCCATTATAACTGCAAAAAAGAATTGCTGAACTCGATGTGATGTACTACTGGACTAGTTCCAAACCCATGGCGCTGTGGCGCTATAAATGGGGAGTCTGGTCAGGTCAGGGCTGTTTGGGAATTTATAATTTCTTCTCTGCCAGATACAAGACTTTCTGGTCTGGTCTGGCAATTAAGTAACCGGTGAGTGTTTAAATGGTAGTTGTTTTGTTGGTAATGTCAACGCATTAACCGGTTTCACTGTTCCAGATAACAATACGCCATGTGAAGTCGATAAGCCGCGCGAAGCACCAACTGGAGTCCGGCATCGTGAAGACAGTACTGGAGCCTGACCGCTGCGACGTGCACGTAGCGCACTGTGACGCAGGCAGACCGACAGTGGCAGTGAACAGTGCGCACTGTGACGCAGGCAGACCGACAGTGGCAGTGAACAGTGCACACGACAGCACTGACCGCTGCGACGTGCACGTAGCGCACTGTGACGCAGGCAGACCGACAGTGGCAGTGAACAGTGCAGACGACAGCACTGACACGTACAATGAAGACTACTTCTCCGACGACAGCATAGCGTTGGAAGCGCGACTACTGGACGACGCCCTTCGCGATGCTCTCGAGCAGAGACGAGCCGTTGCGGTGAGTGCCAGTGCTTCTGTATGGTTATGTTGATGTTATCTGTTATCTCCTCTAACATTATAATGAAGACACACACGAGCCCTGCTGCGCGGCGCTCTGCACGGCTGTGCTTTGTTGAGAACATCGCGAGCATCACGCGATACGTGCTGGCTCAACCCGCTCAGTGTTCCGTCCGTCTCGCTCGCACTCTGCATAACGCATTCTTCAGATCGGTATCGGTAGGATAGGTCGGTCGGTAGTTAGTGCTACTGCGACCCGAACTGCACATTATTGTGTCACTAGATTCTGCCCGCGGCTTCGCCCGCGTGAATTTCAGTTTTTCACAAATCCCAAGGGAATCGTGGATTTTCGGCTCCCGTTCCCGCTCCCTTTTCCAAACTTTATACCTACTTTCAAGGAAGTTTGCTATAGTAATCTACCTATAGCTGTAGATATATATTACGTTTTTATCAAAATCCCGTGGGAACTGTAGATTTTTCCAGGATAAAAAGTGCATACGCATACAGATGCATGCAACTATTGTAATAATGTGCTATGTGAGCGTGATTTACCTAAGAACAGTCAACGCCATCTATCGCGTTTTTGGAAGTCTATATCTATTTTAGTCCCACAGGAATACTTTTCCGGGATAAAAAGTACCTTATGTTATAAGTCAGGGCATAAGCTATCTCCATTCAAAATTTCAGCCAAATCGGTTCAGTAGTTGCGGCGTGATTGAGTAACAAACATCCCAACATCTAAACATCCAAACATCCACACTTTCACATTTATAATATTATAGTAGGATTAGTAGGATTGGTATTGTGATTATGTGTGATAGCTTCTGCCCGCAGCTTCGCTCGCGTGAATTTCGGTTTTGAACAAATCCCGAGGGAATCGTTGATTCCCGGTTCCCGTTCCCGCTCCCTTTTCCAACCTTTATACTTTCTATCAAGGAAGTTTGCTATAATAATCTACCTATAGCTGTAGATATAGACTTCGGGGTTTTCAAAATCCCATGGGAACTGTGCATTTTTTCCAGGATAAAAAGTAGCCTATGTGTTGCCAATGCATGCAACACAGCAAACTATTGCAATAATGTGTTATGTGAACGTGATTTACGTAAGAACAGTCAGCGCCCTCTATGGCGTTTTTGGAAGATTATATCTATTTTAGTCCCACAGGAATACTTTTCCGGGATAAAAAGTAGCCTATGTTTTAAGTCAGGGCATAAGCTATCTCCATTCAAAATTTCAGCCAAAACGGTTCAGTAGTTGCGGCGTGATTGAGTAACAAACATCCAAACATACAAACATCTAAACATCCAAACATCCAAACATCCACACTTTCACATTTATAATATTAGTAGGATTACAGATTCGCTATTTATTTAAATAATTTTAAGGAGTGTATCTTTGTACCTCGTAGGTACTAATATTATGTATTGTTACGAATGAACCTTATTTCTAGAGCATTAAGGTTCATAATTGCTCGTCACCTAATAAATACCTAATCACTCATCGATGTAAACAACCCATAATGTAAACAACAACAACGCGGCTTTTCTAGAACAAACATCGATAGGGGTGGAACTTTCTAGAAAACGCTTAGTCACGCGATAACGGGTATATAAAGGGACCGGCGAGCTGACGGAGGGCAGTTCAGTTCTGAGAGCCGAGCGATATACAAGTGAAGGAAGCGATCACAAGTGAAGAGGATTGGAAGCGAACAAGCGTGAAGAGGAAGTCTACAAGAAGATCAAGAGTACCTAGTGGAATACGGAAGTGCAGAATAAAGTCTGATCAAGGGTCACCAGGTGTTTTATTCCAAATCTTCGAACCCCAGCACGTAACAATTGGTGACAGAAGTGCGATTTGGAAGCTATGCCATTGACTCCGAGAGACGACTTCGGCAGCGAGGGTGTCAAGACCAGGGCCCAGCGTGCAGCGGAATCCAGCCGAGCACCTGTGGAGGAGCACCTGGAGGAACCAGCACCTGGTGGGTCCCCCCAGCTGGCCCCGCCCACTGGCCACACCCACCAGGCCACGCCCCTTGAGACCACGCCCACCCAATCGGAGGCCCCGCCCACTGGCCACGCCCACCAGACCACGCCCCTTGAGACCACGCCCACTCAGCCGGAGGCCCCGCCCACTGGCCACACCCACCTGGCCACGCCCACTGAGCAAGCCACGCCCACCGTTGACTTGTCGAGTTTGATGCGGATAATGCAACAACAGTTTGCAGCGATACAGGAAAATCAAGCAGCGATACAGGAAAATCAAGAAGGGGTGCAGCGGAATGTTTTGTCGGCCGTTCACGAAGTTGGCGGCATGGTGGCTAAATTGCGAAAAGAGTTGGACCTCATGGACGAGCGAGTCACCTGCCTAGGAACGGACATGGATGGTGTGAAGACTGGCCTCACCGAGCTAGAGAAAAAGGTGATACGTCTTGAAACGACAAGACTAACGTCAAGTGGAGCGATGGGCGCAGTTCAGGGACCTAATGTTAAGGTACCCCCATACGACGGTAGCACCTCCTGGCCCGCGTACCGGCAACAGTTTCAGACTGTTGCTACTGCCAACGGATGGACGGACGAACAGTGCTTGACTGCCCTCACTGTCGCATTGAGAGGGCAGGCTCTAACTGTTCTGGAGGCCTTTCCTACTTCAGGCTGTGGATACAAGGAACTGTTGGATGCACTCGAATCCAGGTATGGGGAGCGACATCTGGAGCATGTGTTCCGCGCCCAGCTGCGCGATAGAGTCCAGCGATCTGGAGAGGGTCTCCAGCAATGGGCGTTGGAAATAGATAAGCTTGTGCGGAAAGCTTATCCATCGGCCGACGATAAGATGGTAACCGCAAACATCGTGCAAGCTTTTGTCGACGGAATCAAAGACCTGGAGGTAAGAGCTGCCGTGAGGCTTCGTCACCATGCCTCATTAAAAGAAGCATTGGCGCATGCCTTAGAGGTTGAAGCAGTTCGACACGACATTCGGCAGACTCACAGACTACGTGAAGTTGTCGAGGAGGTGAAAGAGGTTAAGACCTCATTCAGGAAGAACTTTGGCGCTGTGTGCTATAGATGCGGTGAGAAAGGGCATTTGCAGCTGAATTGCCCACAGAAAGAGTCGCAGATGTCCCGACTAACGAAAATAGAGGAACGGTTGGAGGAGCTTGCGAAGAGAGGTGAGGATGCAAGGTCTCCTCAAAATCAGGGAAACTAGTAACAGCCAGGACTAAGGGGCGAGTACTGGCTGGCACGGAGGGAGCCCCAGCAACGGTTATCTCACAAGTATGCGATGGGAACAATTTAGCAATACCAGGCACCATAAACGGGATCGATTGCAGGATGACATTGGACACTGGGGCCTCCAGGACAATAGTCCGGCCGGACCTATTGAAATCTGTGTCGAGGTACAGCAAGCAAATCAACTGTCGACTTCTTTCAGCCTCCGGTCAGCCAATACCCGTCCTGGGGGAAATGACTGTTACAATGTACTTAGGGGAGACATCTTATACGCACAACGTGATTGTGGCTGAAATTATGGATGACTGTATCCTTGGTCTAGATTTTATGAGGACACACGACTGCAGAATTGATGTTGCTGACGGAGTATTTAAGTGTGGTACGGAAGAAATCTTCATTCTCGGAGGTGCTAATGGGAAAGTGACATGTCTTAAGGAAATCGTCATCCCTGGACGTGCAGAGGCTCACGTGATGGTAAAGCTGCCATGTACTAATAACACCAAGGAAGGCAGATGTGTGCTGATTGAGGACATTTCCCAGAAGACAGCCTCTCGAAGATTCATGACAGCAAGAACTCTCGTCAATGGTAGTACTAAAGCTGTAGTAAAAGTTCTAAATTTGGATGATCGCGAGATTTACTTCAATAAGGGGGACATCGTCGGAAAGTGCGAGGAAGTTGTGTGGCTGAAGAAATGCACTTCAATGCCAAGCACGGATAAATCAGGTTCTTGGAAGGATCCTACAGTCTATGAGCTTCTTAAAGACTGCAAAAGCAACCTGACTTATTCACAAAGCATCAAGGCAAAGAAGTTTCTATTACGCTACGCGGACATCTTTTCTAGTCAAGAAGGAAACCCAGGGAGAACATCGTTAGTGCAGCATAGAATCGATACCGGAAATGAGGGACCCATCCGTCAGCGGGCGAGACGGCTACCAATCGCGAAGGAAAAAGAAGTCGAGGATATGCTGAAAGAAATGGAAAGGAACAAAATAATAGAAACATCCGCAAGTCCCTGGTGCTCACCGGTTGTGCTTGTGAAGAAGAAAGATGGAAGCACACGGTTCTGCGTGGACTATAGGCGGCTCAATGACATCACAAAGAAGGATAGTTACCCGCTACCTAGAATCGATGACACTCTGGATACCTTGAGTGGCATGAAATGGTTTTCGACTCTAGACCTAAAATCAGGTTACTGGCAAGTAGAAATACATCCAAAAGACAAGGAGAAGACAGCGTTTTCAACGGGAAAAGGATTATGGCAGTTTAATGTTATGCCTTTTGGATTGTGCAACGCACCTGCCACCTTCGAACGACTCATGGAATGTGTGCTAGCAGGTTTAGTAGGAGATGCCTGCTTGGTGTATCTAGATGACGTCGTTATCATGGGTCGAGACTTCGATGACCATTTGCAAAACATGGAGCGAGTCTTCGCCAAAATACATGGGGCAAACTTAAAACTTAACCCGAAGAAGTGTCAGCTATTCAGGAAAGAAGTGAATTATCTCGGCCATGTCATCACAAGTGAGGGCATCCAGACTGACCCGGCGAAAGTTGAAGTGGTTAAAAAATGGCCTACCCCTAAAGACAAGACAGAGGTAAGGGCATTTTTGGGTTTGTGCTCTTACTACAGGCGTTTCGTCAAGGGGTTTTCTGAGATCGCAAAACCGTTACATAGACTAACGGAAGAGAAAAGACCATTTTGTTGGGATGAAGCCTGTGAAGATTCCTTTTCAAAACTGAAGAAATACCTATGTGAAACACCAATTCTGGGATACCCACAACCGGAAGGCCAGTTTATCGTCGATACCGACGCGAGCAACACAGCGATTGGAGGAGTACTATCCCAAAAGCAGGGAGATAGAGAAGTCGTTATGGGGTATTTCAGCAAATCACTGTCAAGACCGGAACGGAACTACTGCGTGACACGGAGGGAACTTTTTGCCGTGGTAAAAACATTGCAACACTTCAGCAAGTACCTAATCGGCCGAAAGTTTTTACTACGTACGGATCATGCAGCATTGAAATGGCTACTGCAATTTAAGAATCCCGAAGGTCAAGTTGCTCGGTGGATTGAACAGCTCCAGGAATATGACTTCGAGACTCAACATCGCAGCGGGAAGTCACATGGAAATGCAGATGCACTTTCTCGGAGGCCATGCCCGGAAGAATGCAAACATTGCATCAAACAGGAGTCGACGGAGCTATCATTGAAACTTACCAGGACGAGTTCCTTAGGACCCTGGGAGGATGATGCAATGAAGATGGCTCAAGAGGGTGATGAGGATATACGGCACATCATCGTGTGGAAGAAAAGAGGAGACGCCAGACCAACATGGAGTGAGGTTGCACCTATGGGCGTTATCACTAAGGCATACTGGGCGCAGTGGAGCAGTCTTACGCTACAAAATGGAATACTCTACCGAAAATGGGAAAAGACTAACGGCAGGGAGTTCCATCTTCAGATAGTCGTTCCGAGAGCCAAGGTACCCGATGTCCTACGTGAAGTGCATGACGGAGTTTCGGGAGGTCATCTTGGCGTCAAGAAGACACTAACGAAAGTGCGGGAGAGGTTCTACTGGCTCCATTGTCGGGAGGATGTGCAGGATTGGTGCCGTAAATGTACCATTTGCGCTGCCGTGAAGGGACCACAGACAAGGAGTAGGGGTAACCTGCAGCTGTACAATGTTGGTGCACCCTGGGAACGTATAGCTGTTGATGTAGCCGGACCATTCCCTGTGACTGAATCAGGGAACAAATACTTCATGGTTGTTATGGACTACTTCACTAAGTGGCCGGAAGTATTCGCGATACCTAACCAGGAAGCTACAACTGTTGCAACTAAGCTCGTTGAGGAGGTTATATGTCGCTTTGGTGTACCATTGGAAATCCACTCAGACCAAGGAAGGAACTTTGAATCGCAAGTGTTTCAGGAAGTATGCAAAATTTTAGGTCTGCATAAGACACGCACAACTGCATACCACCCGCAGTCTGACGGAATGGTTGAAAGATTCAATCAGACGCTTGAAAGGCATTTGGCAAAGTTGGTTGACGCCCACCAAAGAGACTGGGACAGGTACATTCCACTGTTTCTCCTCGCCTACAGGACTGCAGAGCATGAGAGCACAAAGGCAACTCCGGCGTTAGTCAATTATGGCAGGGAACTACGGTTACCAGTAGACTTATTGATGGGAGGGTCACCGGATGAACCTTGCACCGTACAAGACTACGTCGCCAATCTGAGAGAGAAAATGCGAGAAATACATGCTACAGTTCGGGAAAACGGATTGCAATCGAGTGAGAACATGAAAACCAGATACGACCGGAAATCGAACACGAGCGGATTCGAGGAAGGTGCCTTAGTCTGGCTGCATAATCCGACTCGTCGAAAAGGGAAATCTCCAAAATTGCAAACCAGATGGGAGGGTCCATACAAAGTGGTTAACCGTATTAACGACGTCACGTATAGGATTCAACGTCAACCAAGGGGAAAATTTAAGGTTGTGCACATCGACCGCTTGGCAAAACATTACGGAAGCAACAGTGATGCTCGGGACGAGCATCGCTAAGAGGGGGGCAGTGTTACGAATGAACCTTATTTCTAGAGCATTAAGGTTCATAATTGCTCGTCACCTAATAAATACCTAATCACTCATCGATGTAAACAACCCATAATGTAAACAACAACAACGCGGCTTTTCTAGAACAAACATCGATAGGGGTGGAACTTTCTAGAAAACGCTTAGTCACGCGATAACGGGTATATAAAGGGACCGGCGAGCTGACGGAGGGCAGTTCAGTTCTGAGAGCCGAGCGATATACAAGTGAAGGAAGCGATCACAAGTGAAGAGGATTGGAAGCGAACAAGCGTGAAGAGGAAGTCTACAAGAAGATCAAGAGTACCTAGTGGAATACGGAAGTGCAGAATAAAGTCTGATCAAGGGTCACCAGGTGTTTTATTCCAAATCTTCGAACCCCAGCACGTAACAGTATTCTGTGGCTCGGCTGAGCACAGTACAGATCGATGTTGTTTATTCGCCCTTAACAACAACACTGGCTCCCCGCAGAGTGCACCATGCGCCATGGCGGTGAAGAGTGAGCGCGGCGAGCCGGCACAGGAGCTGATGCAGTGCGAGAGTGCGCCCTGCACCATGGCGGTGAAGAGTGAGCACGGCGAGCCGGCAGAGGAGCTGATGCAGTGCGAGAGTGCGCCCTGCACCATGGCGGTGAAGAGTGAGCACGGCGAGCTGACACAGGAGCTGATGCAGTGCGAGAGTGCGCGCTGCACCATGGCGATGAAGAGTGAGAAAAATTAAAAAAAATTCTTTGACACACGATTTTTTCAACCTTTATTACATGTTATCTCCCAAAGCCACCATGATCCCAACTTCACAGTCGCTGATTATTCCTCTCTGTGTCGGGGACAATACGCAAAGAAACTTTCAGCTTTTATAAAATAACGAAGGTCTGGGGTTCACGGGCTCTCTGTTATTATTATTACAGAGGACGTTGTCATTTCACGTGTGTACACGAGTGTTACATCAGAACACACTGTTGTATCACTTGTGTACATGAGTGTTACATCAGAACACACTGTTGTATCACTTGTGTACACAAGTGTTACATCACAGGACACTTGTATCACTTGTGTACACGAGTGTTACATCAGATGACACTTGTGTACACGAGTGTTACATGAGAACACTCTGTTGTATCACTTGTGTACACGAGTGTTACATCAGAACACACTGTTGTATCACTTGTGTACACGAGTGTTACATCAGAGGACACTGTTGTATCACTTGTGTACGCGAGTGTTACATCAGAAGACACTGTTGTATCACTTGTGTACACAAGTGTTACATCACAGGCCACTTGTATCACTTGTGTACACAAGTGTTACATCAGAGGACACTGTTGTATCACTTGTGTACACGAGTGTTACATCAGAGGACAGTGTTGTATCACTTGTGTACGCGAGTGTTACATCAGAAGACACTGTTGTATCACTTGTGTACACAAGTGTTACATCACAGGACACTTGTATCACTTGTGTACACGAGTGTTACATCAGAACACACTGTTGTATCACTTGTGTACACGAGTGTTACATCAGAGGATACTGTTGTATCACTTGTGTACACGAGTGTTACATCAGAGGACACTGTTGTATCACTTGTGTACACGAGTGTTACATCAGAGGACACTGTTGTATCACTTGTGTACACGATTGTTACATCAGAGGACACTGTTGTATCACTTGTGTACACAAGTGTTACATCACAGGACACTTGTATCACTTGTGTACACGAGTGTTACATCAGAGGACACTTGTGTACACGAGTGTTACATGAGAACACTGATGTATCACTTGTGTACACGAGTGTTACATCAGAGGACACTGTTGTATCACTTGTGTACGCGAGTGTTACATCAGAAGACACTGTTGTATCACTTGTGTACACAAGTGTTACATCACAGGACACTTGTATCACTTGTGTACACGAGTGTTACATGAGTACACTCTGTTGTATCACTTGTGTACACGAGTGTTATCTTATCTCATCTTCCTCTGATGGGGCCCGCTAAAAAGCGGATGCACTTCGACCCTTATGGATCTTTTGTACTCGCCCCTTCCTTATCCCTTAGACCTCCTCAAACACCCATTCTAGGAGTTTGATTGTCGCCTTTAGGTTCAAGGGACCATAATCCTCCGGTTGCGGATAAGCTACCCCCAGAAGATCCATTCGCTTTCTAGCCAGTCCGTCACACTCACACAAGATGTGTTCCATGGACTCATTTTCTTCATTACAGGCCCTACAAATAGGGTCCTCTGTAATGCCCATTTTGCATAACATGGCCTTTGTACTATAGTGACCCGTGTACGCCGCTACAGCATATCTTAGCTGTTTCCTGCTCAGTAAATTTACTTTTGCAAGAAAACCAGCCTTTATAGCTTCCATAAACTTCTTAGAGTGCCTTAGGCCTCCCATCTTATCCCACTCTGCCGACATTATCTTCTCGGCATATGTTGAAAGCGCCATGCCTACCACACAGGGTGCTAGCGCTACACATGGTTCAGGACCAACAAATTTTAGTACTGAACCTTTCCGAGCTAGCTCATCAGCTATCTCATTTCCCTGTATACCAACGTGACCTGGTACCCAAATCAGCTTAACAGAATTTGATTTTCCCAGGCAGTTCAGACCTCCCATGCACTCTAGTACCAGGGAGGACGTGACTCTGCTAGCACTTAGGGCAAATGTGATGTAACACGAGTGTTACATCAGAACACACTGTTGTATCACTTGTGTACACGAGTGTTACATCAGAAGACACTGTTGTATCACTTGTGTACACAAGTGTTACAACACAGGACACTTGTATCACTTGTGTACACGAGTGTTACATCAGAACACACTGTTGTATCACTTGTGTACACGAGTGTTACATCAGAGGACACTGTTGTATCACTTGTGTACACGAGTGTTACATCAGAAGACACTGTTGTATCACTTGTGTACACGAGTGTTACATCAGAGGACACTGTTGTATCACTTGTGTACACGAGTGTTACATCAGAGGACACTGTTGTATCACTTGTGTACACAAGTGTTACATCACAGGCCACTTGTATCACTTGTGTACACAAGTGTTACATCAGAAGACACTGTTGTATCACTTGTGTACACGAGTGTTACATCAGAGGACACTGTTGTATCACTTGTGTACACGAGTGTTACATCAGAGGACACTGTTGTATCACTTGTGTACACAAGTGTTACATCACAGGCCACTTGTATCACTTGTGTACACAAGTGTTACATCAGAGGACACTGTTGTATCACTTGTGTACACGAGTGTTACATCAGAGGACACTGTTGTAACACTTGTGTACACGAGTGTTACATCAGAGGACACTGTTGTATCACTTGTGTACACGAGTGTTACATCAGAGGACACCGTTGTATTACTTGTGTACGTGAGTGTTACATCAGAGGACACTGTTATGTCACTTGTGTACACGAGTGTTACATCAGAACACACTGTTGTATCACTTGTGTATACGAGTGTTACATCAGAGGACACTGTTGTATCACGTGTGTACACGAGTGTTACATCAGAACACACTGTTGTATCACTTGTGTACACGAGTGTTAAATCAGAGGACATTGTCGTTTCAGTCGCCGCCATGGCCGCGAGTCCCGGCACGCGTCGCGACAGAGAACAGCGTCCGACTGAAGAAGCCGATACTACTGGCACCAGTGAGTATGACTCCGTACTTGATGTCGTGGACTGACTGTATGTATGTCACGGTCAGAGTGATAGACGAGGTCATTGAGTTTCTGGCTTCGCACTTTACAAAATCACTTTGTCTTCAGTTCTTGTGTTTCGTTAATAGGCAATATTTTATTAAATGTCGTGTGTATTTTGCACCGCGCGGAGCGCTCTCCCCGCACTCTTCGCTGGCCCCTGCGGCCAATAATAACAATATAATATGATGACATTAATAGTTACTCGTGATAAAATCCCATCCACCTCGTATGTCAGTCAGTATTAATAATTCCCGGTCGTCAGTAACTCAATTGATCACACTAACCGTGACCATATTGATTTGTCTGTCCGATTTTGAACAAGTCATGCACATGTTCCCTGACGAATGTTTTGTTTCAGTCGCTCCTTCGACAGTTGCGACGAATCACGAGAGTGAAGAGCATCCGACTGATACAAACGACGAGTTGGATATATTGTGTTTCGCTCCGAATAGAATCGTTGTTGAAGACGCGAGGAACCCCCAGGACCCTGAACTGAAACCAGAGGAATCGTTGCCAGAAACAGGGAATTGTGTCAGTTGTCCAACAACTGGGCGAAGTGGACTTCGTACAAACGAACGAATGGACACAGATTACAGTGAAATTAAAAGTGAAACTTCACAAAATACAATACTCGGTACACAGTTAGCGAAACCTGACGACCGAATACAGTATATCTGTGACGTTTGCCAAAAGACATTTCGACGGAAAACTGCCTTAGTTACCCACATGAGGACACACACTAATACAAAAACGTTCACGTTAAGCGAGAGCAAATCTCATCGAAACAATAATTTAGTGAGGCACATGAGAACTCACACTGGCGAGAAGCCGTTTGCTTGCAAGTTATGCAAGTACAAATGTGCAAGAAATAGTACTCTAGTGAAACACGTCATGAGAACTCACACTGGTGAGAAACCATTTGCTTGCAAGTTATGTGATTATAAATGTGCAGTAAATAGTAGTTTAGTGAACCACATGAGAACTCACACTGGAGAGAGGCCGTTTGCTTGCAAGTTATGTGATTATAAATGTGCAGTAAATAGTAGGTTAGTGAACCACATGAGAACTCACACTGGAGAGAGGCCGTTTGCTTGCAAGTTATGCGATTTTAAATGTACAGAAAACGGCAATTTAGTGATTCACATGAGAACTCACACCGGCGAGAAGCCGTTCGCTTGCAAGTTTTGCAATTATAAATGTACAGTAAAGAGTCATTTAGTGACTCACATGAGAACTCACACTGGCGAGAGGCCGTTTGCTTGCAAGTTATGCGATTATAAATGTACAGTAAGCAGTAATTTAGTGAAGCACATGAGAACTCACACTGGCGAGAGACCGGTTGCTTGCAAATTATGCGATTATAAATTTAGAGTAAATAGTCATTTAGTGAGGCACATGAGAACTCACACTGGCGAGAAGCCGTTTGCTTGCAAGTTATGCAAGTACAAATGTGCAAGAAATAGTACTCTAGTGAAACACGTCATGAGAACTCACACTGGCGAGAAGCCATTGTGCTTGTAAGTTATGCATTAAGTGAGGGTTTCTCAACCTTTTGCTAGTCATGGACCCCTCTCAAAATTTCAAAGAGCCCACGGTTTCCTTCCGAAAAAATATAAAAAAAACTAGAATTAACATTTAAATACCAACTTTTATTGTTTGCCATTAAATTTTACATATCGACGGGTAAAAGGCGATTTGACTCAAGCGACAATTTTTGCGAAATTGAGTTATATACATATTTGGAATCAGCATTTTTTTCTGCGTCTTTTGAACCATGTTTGGCATAAATATGAGCAATTTTTTGTCGCTTGAGTCCATACAAAAATCGGGTACCATTTCCTGAGCTGCTGAGTAAAGCGACATAATTTTTCAATTTTTTTTTAGATTGTGTATTTGAATCTATTTTGATATTACTTAAAAATACGTATATTTCACTTAACCCTTTTTGCCCTTTTTATATTTAAAAGAATCTGTCTTTTGAACTTTTTTTACATGAACAACAATACATAATACTGTTGTTTAAAATCTTTCACCTTGATTAGAAATATAAATATATGACGCTTAAATCATTTATCCTTGAACAATAAATTGTGTTGAAGTCACTTAAATCATTTAGCTCTGAACTATTTTAGTAGACTATGACACTTAGGCGTGTTTTTTCATGCCTTATATTGTTGTATAGTGTTGGTTCAAGCAGTTTTCTCCCAATCAAATTCTAAAAGTTATACCTTTGATCTATTTAAGCTTAACCTTGAATTCAATTTTGATGGTTTTTAAATCGTTTTGCCCTTATTACGTTTCAAAAACTAGACTCGTTGAACTATAAATACGTTGTATGACCAAATTTTATTTTGTTACTTAATCCTATATAAATAAAGCGCACCGTGATTTGATTCACAAGTTTGTTGTATGAACACACCCCCGCGCGGGCGGTTCACTCAAGTTAGTTCTTGGCAAGCAGACGAAGGTGATACTTGTGTCTCTAGTTGTGTTGAAACATGTTGAACATTCAATCAGAAACAACACAGTATGGGCTCCATCACAATGGTTGACAATTTGTCAGGTCGCAAGGAAAGAGGTTTCGCCGTATCATGTCCAATGGTTGGACCATACAGATTTTAAAAATTATGAAGAATTTTCTGATAAATATTTCAAAGGAAATCTTATGGGGAAAATAAGTAAAATACGTATCGCTACTTTTAAAAAATCGGCTTTACAGAATATATCGGTTAAATACTCAATGAAAGAAGGCTCCGAAGCTGAGCTTATACCAGTTATTGCAAAACATAAAGTCGTCAACACTAAATTGTACAAGACAGCATTACCAATTTCAAAAACCAAATATAATGATTTAAAAAAATTTTGTGACACTGGTGTGATCCCTAAGATTTTTCATCGAGAATATTTGAACTTGCCGATGGGAATTGCACATAAAGATTACATAATAGACACCGACATTGAAGACCAATCAGATGACGAAAATGAAAATTAAGAAACAAAAACAGAAGAGATAAAGATATCGAAGTTAAAATTTTAACAAGAGTGTAATCCTACCTAAACGTTTTTAATCTAAAGAGACTATGAGTATGTTTCTTTTTTTAGGAAACCTAAGAGGCTGATTAAAATGGTCTTGATTTTAGGGTTTATAAGCAATTTCAATTTTTATTACTTTTATAAGCCTTATTTTAATATGGATATTCTTATTTTTTATTACATAGCTGATACCTACTGAAAATTGTTGATTGTAATGGTAATGTGATTAGTAATCACAAATAAATGTTGATACAAAAATAACAATCTTTTACTTTAGTTTTCTATTAGATACTATTTTTATAACACACTAGCTTTTGCCCGCGGATGTTATAAGTTTCACGTGTCTGTGTGTGTATGTGTGTGTGTCTGTCTGTTTCCCTGTGGAGCTCAAATGGGTGAACCGATTTGAATGTGGTTTTTTTGTTTGAAAGGTGAATTACTCGAGAGTGTTGTTAGCTATTTTTGATGAAAATCGATCCAAGATAGCCGCCGCTACAACATGGCAAATAACATATTTTATCACAACTTCCTCAATATGGGTATCAAATGAAAGGGCTTGACTAGTAGAATAGCACTATGTAAATCCAAGATGGCCGCCATCACAAAATGGCGAATGTCGGGGTTTTTTAAATTTTCAATTTATACTTGTCCAACCGTTATACTTACTTTCAAGGTAGTTTGCCATAGTGATCTACTCGTAGCTATAGCTGTGGCTGTAGATTTGGGTTTTTTCAAAATCACACGGGAATTGTGGATTTTTCCAGAATAAAAATAACCTATGTGTTAAGTCAGGGCATTATATATCTCAATTCAAAATTTCAGCCAAATCTGTTCAGTACTTACGATGTTATAGAGTAACAAACATACAAACATCCACACTTTCACATTTATAATATTAGTAGGATTAGTAGGATAGGATTGGATAGGTACAAAAAATAAAATCATAACACACATGTAACAGTTATTATGGATGTCCTTAAAGTTCTTTTTCCTTGTATAAATAAAGTCTCTCGGGCCATTAGATTGTTTTGCCATATTTTGAACTTTAACTGTATTGTAAATCAATCATTCTGCTTTGATTGCAACAGATTTCGGTTATGCCTAAAATCATTTATCCTTGCACTATTTACAGTAATTGTGACGCTTAAGTCTTTTTACTCATTACATTTTTCAACTTTTAAGGAATCTAAATCAATTGTCCTTGATTAAAATACAGTGCAATTTGGCTTAAACGACATTTATCTCCGTTAAAAATATTGCTAATATAATGCAATATACATAAAAAGGTTATGTCTTTTATGTACTTTCATTGAATGGTGGTTCTGTTAACATTAAAACAATACTTAAGCCATACTGATTTTTTTTCCAAAAAAAATATCTTTAAATCGTTCTCCTGTAAAGTTTCCAAAATGTCGCTTGAGTCAAGTCGCCTTTTACCCGTCGATATGAATAGTTAGTGTGGGGGTTGCAGCTGCTTATGTTGGATTGCTGGAACGTCAAGTTGAGGAGCCGTTTTCGATAGCGCAAGATGCATATCACATTTGACTTCTACATTCCGATGATTTGATTTTGTTGACTGAAAATCCCTGCCTACCACCTACCACCGAGATACTTAATTTGTGAGGCAGGGATTTTCTTCTGCTTGTTTACTAAGTAAGTTAACTTGTTTACTATCTTGATTTAGTAAACAAGTTAACTATTTGTTTACTGAGTAAGTGCAACTAAGTAGTTGCAAACGGAAACAAGCAAAAGCTACGTAGACAAAGGGACGGGACGGCATTACGCGCGTCTCGGTCGCAAATTCAAAAACGCAAACGCACATTATTTACTCACAATGTATTTTATACAAAATTTTATATTAATTAATTATTTTAGTTAGGCACGCCATGGACCCCCAGTGTTAATTACACGGACACCTCAGGGGTCCACGGACCACAGGTTTAAGAAACCCTGTTCTAAATATTGTTTGGGAGTCCGTATAAATAATTGTGTCCTATGTACCTACCTAAACATTTACCGTTGTTATGGGTACTATTTCTTTGTATGCGTTTTTGTTTATTATATTATTTTATCTAATTCGTAGTTTCTTGTCCCGACTTTCGGGGAATGTTTTGTTGTAAAGTACTTGTGTAAATAAATCGGTTCTTCGCTAAAATTATTTCAATTACATCAAAACCTCCACTATACAGCTATAGGTACCTCCTAGCAGGTAATGGGATCAGTGATTGGGATTTACAAGTCACGCTTGTGAATCTTTACTCATTCTATTACCTGCTAGGGTACAGTGCTTGGCAATTATGTGTATGTATGTTTGTACGTTCATCGTTGCCCTCGTAAATATTAAACCATACATTTTTAGTTTCATACATTTCCTATTATTTTAGTATACGTTATTTCATAATGAAACACAACCTGTCTGTCTGACGCAGATGTTTTATTCAGAAACTATTAAAGCTGAAATTGTGAAACCTAGCAGGCTTGTACTTCTAGATAGGGGGGCCTCCGAACCTGCAGAAATACTCTATACTTAATCAAGTCCCAAATTCGAATCGGTTTTGTAGTTCAGAATAAAACTCTCAGTAGGTATTCGGTCCAAATAACTTGGAACCTGAACTCTAGAAACCTTTGAACTTACGGATTATCAACAGGCGTGCGTTATTTGTGTCTGTCTATACGTATGTTTGGTCCGGCTAATCTCTTAAAAACTGAATCGATTTTGACCGGACTATTACTGGCAGATATAGACTGATGTTTTATCAAAGCTAATTTTATTTAAAAAAAATGAGAGTTCCGCCCAAAAAAATCAAAATCCGCAATGAAAACCTTAATGATGGGAAAGAGATATTTTTTTGTAGTAGGTATATTTTGATGCGACACTTTTAGCAGTTAACAATGTAATTGAGATTTTTGAAAAACAGAGTTCCTGCGGTATTTTTGAAAACCCAAATCCACGCGGACGAAGTCGCGGTCATCAGATAGTCTAAAATAAAAAGAAATAACAACATATTTTAGATAATCTTTAAGAATTATCAAAATAAAATAAAAAATCGACTGAATAGGTTAGACCCACATGAGCTATGCTGTTAAAATATTAAATATCTTGAAAATCAAAATTCAAAATAAGTAACAATAGGCTATTAAAGACATTTAGATCTTTGGCTGCTACCGAAGGACTAATTAAAAAGCTACAACAGTAATATTCCGTTGTATTAATTGATTACATGACTCACAATGTTTGACACGTTACTAAAATTACCCATCTCCATAGTTATTGTACACGCCATGGAGTGCTCGTTTCGCAGTCTGTGAATTTTGTTTTTCGGTTGCGACTTTGACATTGACACTAAAGATGGTTGGATTTTGGAATTTGCATTTTGCGTTTATCTCGTAGACAGAGAACTCTTTCTACGGTTTATCTTATATCTTATATACCTACCTATATAAGATATAAGAGATATCTTAGAGACTATACTCGTATTACTAATTCCCCGGAATTCTGACAGCTGTCATTGTCATTTACAGATGAGTTATTTGTATCATGAACCTATAGAAGAGGACTTGGCATAATGTCCTATAGAAAATAGTGGATCGGAAAATAGCTTAAGCTTATCAAAATTTTCATAAGTGTGTAAGAGACAACGCTACATTTTTAAACATAATAATAAAACAGATCGTGGCAGAAATTTTATTGCAACTTCCCTTAAGATGGCCTCCCTAAATGTATACATGAACACTCACACACGCACAACTTGAGACATCACAATGAACACGCGCCATTTTATGTTACAGGATTGTGCGTGTGTGAGTGTATTTTTGGCACGTTTTTAAGGTAGGTATGCCTACTCTACTTATTATTATTATCTCTATGATTTGTATGGAGAACAGGGTTAACATCTACGAAGTACGATTTTACCCCAAACTACTTTAATTCCCTGTCATCATAAAAAGCCATAATTATGTCGAGTAATAATATTACTCGTTTCGCCTTAAAATAAGTAGAAAACACCAAGAGTGGAAACTAGAAACTGCATACTAACAGGAATAGAAAACAAAAGAAGCACATTGAAAAAATTTATTCAAAAATGGATGTCGAATGACATTATCACCATGAAGTGTCTGTCAGGCATTTGTCATAATGTCATGTTCACTGTCATGCGGCAGTTGATTTGTATTTGCATAAGTTATGAATTTTTTATCTTTTTTGTGGGAATTGTTTTATCTCTGGTAACATTACGAAACGTCAGAATTCCGGGGAATTAGTAATACGGGTATAGTATATTAGTCATCTGTGGTTTATAATTGTTTTTATTATTATAAATCTACATTCTACGCATTTTGCCTTGAATCGTGATTTTGCTGACGGAGGCTGGAGCAAAGAGTATATTAATCGAATATAATAATACTGGGACTGGAGCGTTACGAAGATACTAATCAGTAATCTGTGCTGGAGCCCGGAGCGCGACTGGAGTGGACGCTATAGTCGTCTGAACTCCAGAGAGTCCGGAGTCTGAATTATAAATTTATGCTATTGAAGATGCGGTGCTGCGTGCCGTTCTGCAAAACCACTGCGGAGATCGTGTCCGAGTCGGAGGAGGTTGCGTTTCACGAGTGAGTGTTCCATTGTGTCCGCGCATTGCTGCAACTGTAGCGGGCGGAGGTCGTGTCCGAGTCGGAGGAGGTTGCGTTTCACGAGGGTAAAAATTCAGAATCGTTTGGCAGGAGTTGGAGGTTGAGGGGGAGGTGGGAAGGGAAGGGGGGTGTCCCCTACCCCCCTACACTACTCCCATGAAAAGGTAATGCACCGTTTTTTTTTTAATGAATTTTTAAAAATCTCATTTTGAGGTTATGTTTTTGTACATTTTTTGATATCATGAGCGTCATTTAAGGTGGGGGAGGAGGAAAGGAGGAGCCCCCCCCCCCCTCCACTATACGACGGTGGCCCGGTCGACGGAGCCCCGCTTCGCGGGGCTCCTTTTTTCTGGGTGGTTTAAAAAAAAAATAACAACGAAGGTGATGGCGGGGTATTGCAGACCCCGCCATCCCCTTCTAACCTAACCCATCCGAGTCTGAGTGCCCTAAAGTCCCGAGCTCGCTTCGCTCGCTCTTGATGGTGGGAGTGGGAGTGAATGAAGAGACCCCATACTATGCGACGGTGGCCCGGTCGACTTTTTTCTGGGTGGTTTAAAAAGAAATAACGACGTAAATATTCACGCAAGAAGACAAGAGCAACGGCGGAATGAATAGAACTTTGATAAATTACTCTCAATTTATCAAAGGAATAGAAAATGTCGTCATGTCAAGCGATTTGACAAGTAGTATAGACCACCAAGTATAAAAATACCATAGATTGTGACACTAGTCTTTGACAGGATCTTACGTCCTTATCGCACTTAAACAAATTAACGTATGCTATCCTGCTCTCACAGTAATATTGCATTCGTTTTTCTGTTTCATCGATTTATAGGTTAGAATAGTTTTATTTATTTTCTCGAAAACTGTGCATTACCTTTTAACGCGAGTGGTATTGTTTTAATCAGGGAGCAAACCTCTACCAAATACAATACCTTTCTCCCTCAAACTCCTGCCAAAGGATATCGAATCCAACCCGGTTGCATTTCACGAGTGAGTGTTCCATTGTGTCCGCGCATTGCTGCAATTGTAGCGGGCGGAGGTCGTGTCCGAGTCGGAGGAGGTTGCATTTCACGAGTGAGTGTTCCATTGTGTCCGCGCATTGCTGCAACTGTAGCGGGCGGAGGTCGTGTCCGAGTCGGAGGAGGTTGCATTTCACGAGTGAGTGTTCCATTGTGTCCGCGCATTGCTGCAACTGTAGCGGGCGGAGGTCGTGTCCGAGTCGGAGGAGGTTGCGTTTCACGAGTGAGTGTTCCATTGTGTCCGCGCATTGGTGCAACTGTAGCGGGCGGAGGTCGTGTCCGAGTCGGAGGAGGTTGCATTTCACGAGTGAGTGTTCCATTGTGTCCGCGCATGGCTACAACTATAGCGGACCGGGGCGGCGCGCGCGTCGTGGCGCCGCCATCTCAAGCCCGCACTCTAGAGCAATTGAATTGCTATTTGTGATCTGTTTAACAAGAGTCACACTCGATGAGACCTCTGTGTTATAGCACATGCTGTAATTTCCAGGTTCCCCGATGAAGCGCCTCTCCGTGCCGCTTGGCTCAGAGCCCTCGGCAAGCAAGACACTCTCCTGCCAGACCCTGCCGTGGTCTGCTCGCTGCATTTCCTCTATGATAACATTTATGAAACAGAAAGTGGCTCAAGGCGAATTCGGACCGGCGCTATCCCCTCAACAGTGCAGGTGCTACTTCATAATGCTTATAGTTTTAGTTTGAAGTAAGTAACATAAAAAAACTGGACATAGATTGCACTAAAAGCCAATAGTAATAAATACTTACCATAAATCATATTGTGAGATTGTGATAATAAAAAAAAAAACAGCTAAGTTGTGGGATCTTCACAGACCAGGGCACAACAGTTTTAGTTTGTGACTAGATGATGCCCACGGCTTCGCCCGTGTGGATTTAGGTTTTTTTTTTTTTTTTTTTTTTTTTTTTTTTTTTTTTTTTTTTTATTTATCAAAATACATAATATTTTATATTGAACAAATTATTTAAGTACATTGAAAAAACCACAGAGGTTTGTCCTCAATGCTTAGTCTACGCCTTATGTAAATCTTACAAACAAATACAATATTATGCTTAAATTTAAATCTTATACCTACAAGACAAATACTTTCTATAACTAATACGTATGTAACACAATCACAATGGGATACAAGTACATTATTTACATACTAACACGTACAAGAACTAAACAACAGAATAATATGTAGGTAGGTAGCCTTAGATTCCTACATTTATTCAACAGACAAGGAAACCATCTCCGAAGCAGCCAAAATTCAAGTATAATTTCAATATATTACCCAGACAACCCATGATCGTCCTTGTTAGTTGCAAATGCGATCATAGATTACCTAGGAAATATTCCTTCAGCTTATGTTTAATATTTTTATGGGTCACTGCATTGGACAGAACTGAGGGTAGCTGATTAATTAGGCGAGGAACAATGTAGCTTGTTGTTCTCTCACCGTATAAGTTGTTAGCTCGCTCAGTACACAACCGGTTTGCTGTTTTCGCCCGCGTCTGTACAGAGTGTTCTATTTTCTTACGTAAATTTTCGTTAAAGAATTCTTGTTTAAGTATTGCGTATTTAAAGTGTTCCTGTATAGGTAATGTTTTGCAGTGTTTAAATATACCTAGCTCATTATTGTCATATTTTTGTTTGATAGAGCCTGAGATAATTGTTTTTAAGATTTTAAGTTGAAGTTTATATATATTATTTAGATAGGTATTATAAGTACGACCATAACTAGTGAGACCATATTGGATATAGGTTTGTGCGAGGCTATTATACAACATTAATTTTATTTTGAAAGGAACACGATGATTTAAGATAGTTATATTTGCTAGAAATTGCCTTAATTTGTTACATACGTGGTCAATGTGTTGACTCCAATTAAATTTGCAGTCAATAGTTAACCCGAGATAGGTATATTTATCGACTAATTTGATAATAGGACAGCTACAAGCATAATGACTACGCGCGTGTAAACAGCTGTGGTTGTGCGCTATAATATTTTTAAACTGCGTATATTTTAAATATGGTGATCTGATATGGATCAGTTTTGTTTTATTGGCATTCAATACTAAGCCGTCATCGTGGCACCACTTAGTCAACGTGTTGAAGTCTGTCTGTAATTGATCACAAATCTTGTTGGGATCTCGGTCTGCAAACAGGAGACAGGTATCGTCTGCAAACTGATAGCAAGTGCAGTGCTCAATACAGTTACTCATATCGTTAACATATGTTAAAAAGTGCAAGGGGCCTAGGACGGAGCCCTGCGCTGTGCCTTCATTAGCTACAATAGTGTCACTATTGGTATTACAAATTTTTACAGTATAAGTGCGATTACGAAGGTAGTCCGCACACCAGACGAGCAAAGATCCACGTATACCACACATATCTAATTTTATTTGCAGCTGGTCATGATTCAGGGTGTCAAAAGCTCGCGAGAAGTCAATGAACAGTGCTAAGACATGTTTTTTTTCATTTAAGTATCCATTGACTTCGTCGGTAAATTTAGAAAGAAGGTTAGTTGTTCCTTTTCCTTTTTGGAACCCATATTGATTTTGATAAATGATATCATTCTTCTTGTAAAATGCATGAATTTGTTCACACACAAACTTTTCGACTATTTTGTCTATCGATGACAGAAGGGTAATGGGTCGGTAGTTGGTGAAATCATTACGTTTACCCTTTTTAAAAATTGGTCTAACAGATCCTCTTTTTAAACTATCCGGGTAAATGCCGCATTTGATACTACTATTAATTAAATTAGCAATGGCAACGGAAATTTGTTTACCAAAAATTTTGATGTGGCTTACTTTAATGCCATCTGCTCCCGGTGCTTTGCTGGAGTTAAGATTTTTAATAATCGTACTGATTTTGTTACTGGTCGCTTTCTGAAATAAAATACTGGAGTTTACAGGTTTGAGGTATGAATTAGCATTTAACAACTTATGGCTACAGTTCGGGATGATAGATTTGACTGCATAATCAAAACCTTTAGCAAAGTTATCAGCTATGGCTTTGTAAGTAAGTCCCTGTGATTCAAACGCTTTTAAAATAGCTTCATCGATAGACAATGTCACTCGACCTAACATCTCATTAATTATTTTATAGATTTTCTTTATATTATTAAAATTGGTCTGGATTCTGTCAGTATAATATAAGTTCCTTTTATGTTCTAAAATTTTGTGTACTTTATTGCGTGTTTTATTGTAGTCTAATCTTAATTTAGCGTCATTTGGGTTTTTTTTCCATAAGCTAAATAGTTTATCTCGTTTATTACATAGTTGATTAACGTTATTGTCCATCCATGGGACCCGAAATTTTCGATTTTTACAACGCTTAGGGGTATAACTTTTGCTTGACTCTTCGCATGCTTTTCTAAAAGAGCTTTTAATAAAGTCGTAAATTTGGACTGGAGAGTTCATATGATTTGTTTGAGTCCAGTCAACCTTGTTTAATTCACTATATAAAATATTATAGTCAACATACGTTTTAGACACATCCTGTATACGCTTCGATGTAGCGTCGTTCACGCAGCTAAATATAATAGCTCGGTGGTCCGCCAGTACTACGTCAATGGCTGCGGAGTGCGGTTCTAGTGTGGGGAATCGCGCGAATATGTGATCAATACAAGATTTTGTTACAATGTTTTTTCTCATCTCAATTCTAGTGTAATCTGCGATTCCACACATTAGGCCGCACTCACTCAGCATTTCCAGATATGAGTCAGTGTATGAAGAATTGCTTTTTAGGTCGATGTTTGTGTCACCAATGAGGAGTATATTATATTTGTGATCAAAATTTGAAATACACTTGCGTAATTCCTTAACGAAAATGGCCTTGTTTGTGGACGGGGGCCTATAAACTGCACACACGATTGCGTCCTGGCAGTGATCGATTTTTAATAAACCTGTAATGTTTTCAAATGTTGTGCTTTTATACTGAATCGGTGTGAATTTCAAGAAATTTTTAGTATAAATAATAATACCACCACCTTTTTTGTCAGTTCGCAACTTTGAGTACATGTTATATCCAGAAATGTTATATAACTGAACAATATTATCGGATATTCCAACTTCTGTAACAATTATCATATCTAGCGGGAAGGAACAGTTATGAATTACTTGTAACAGTTGGGCAAAATTTTTAATAATAGATCTTATATTTATATGTAAGCATGAGAAACGTAAATTGTTACATGTAGGTAGTTGTGAAAAGAAATGATCAATTGATTTACAGTCACAGATTTCATTAACTTTAGACATATTATATCACTTTATGAATAGGTATGTTTAATAGCTTAAAAGTAAGTAATTTAGAGTACAAGTAGATTTTCAGTGGCCTTCCTTCGCAACCAAGTCGATATCTTTTAGGCATCTAATGTAGTAGATCTTACTATTATTTGCCTTTCTGGCACATACCTTGCCGTCTCTGCACCATATGAATTGGAATGAGTTGCGTAATTGTTGTTTTGTGTTATAAAGAAGGGTTTTGGTGTATTTGGTTAAAGCCTCTCTCACGATTAAACGATTCTCCGCTTTTTCTTTCACCACGTTAGGTAAAACATTTCCTACAGAAATACCTTTGTCCTTACTAGATGAAATCCACTTGTTTCGTGCAATTTTAGTTTTCAATTCAACTAGGATTGTACACGGTTTATCTTTGCCGTTTGACATTCGATGAGCCGACTGTATTTCATTTTTGTCCACATCGAGTTTCGAAGCTATTGTGGTCAGCAAGGTATCAAGTTCCTGTGGTCGAACCTCCGGCAGACCAGCAATTTCAATCGATGTGCATAGTGCGTTTTGTTCCGTGTGTCTCAATCCCTGCTCCAACGCAGCAACTCGTAACTCCAAATTCTTATTTTTGTTTTGAAGATCTTGATTTTTTTGTTCAAGATTCTTAATTTTTACATCTTGGTTGTTAATCGACTTCTCTATTGTAGTGATTTGGTCACTTAAAAACTCTAGAGATGATTCCAAGTTGCTGATCGCTTCCGTAAATGTTTTTTTGATTTCACGGCTGATGTCGTTGATCAGCTTCTTTGTATCGATCGTAGGTTTCGTATGGATGGTATGTCCCGTATCTGACTCCTCATCCGCGTCGTCATCCGGAATTAAAAATGAAGACCTACGGGTCATATTTTGTAGGCAGTCTTCGCAGCTCCACTCGATGCCTGTTGAATGCCGCAGCGTGCTAATTTGCTTGTTGGATAACTTGCAGCAGGCAGGATCGGCGTGGACCACTTTGTTACATCTGCTACATTCCAAGCCAGGAGATTTTTTTGTAATATTTCGATTACACGTTGTACATTTTTTTAACACCATATTTTTGATTTGCAAATACACTTAGTAGGTAGTAATTGAATTTAGTGTGTCAACCGTACACAATGAGCGCGCGACGCAGACTGACGGTTTTTAAAAATCCCGTGGGAACTTTTGATTTTCCAGAACAAAAAGTAGCTTATCTCTAGAAACCCTCCCCAAAACGGAAAAATCCCGTGGGATCCCCACGATTTCGGAATACAATTCCTTACAGCATCAGGGTCGAGGAGTTGGATATGTACCTACTCGAGTTCATTCAACGATAAAGTCTTTAATTGGTACCCCCAATATCAATTTAAATAACCGAAAGTTTCTAAAACCCATTAGTTTTGGGGATTAGGTCCCCTACAGCATCAGGATTGAGGAGTTGGAATCCAAATTTTTTATAGAACAGGGTCGCAATGTTTCTCTATCGATTAAAAAAAAAATTACGCAAATCGGTTCAGAAATCTCGGAGATATCGGTGTACATAGGTAGAAAAACACAACTCCTCCTTTTTTGAAAGTCGGTTAAAAAAGTAGCCTATGTTACTCCCTGGTTAATTCTCTACTTGTATGTGAAGGTCCCGTCAAAATCGGTTCAGCCGTTCCGAAGATTAGCCCGTTCAAACAGACAGACAGACAGACAGACAAAAATTTTAAAAACATGTGATTCGGTTATGGTAGCGTTCAAATAACCATATGAGTTTAATATGAGGTAGTTATTTCGATATTACAGACAGACACTTCAATTTTATTTATTAGTATAGATAATAACCAGGAGTCCAGGACCAACAGCTTAACATGTTCTTGAGAAACCGGATACAAAACTTCACAGTCTGTCTTCCTTCCTGTCACAGACTCGGATTAATGTTTAACCAGCATAATTGACCGATATGTACTCTCGCCACTAGACTACCACTTTAACTCTTTTTTGAAAAAATTTTCGTTTTACAAAAAAGGGCAATTCGTGCATTTATAATTTAAAACCGCGGGATTCCCTTCGAGAGAAATTTAAAGAAATAGGTATTCTTACAGTAGCTTCTCAATATATTTATAACAACATAATTTTTGTTAAGCAAAACATTCACAGTTACAATAAAAAGTGTGAATTACACGATAGGCAATTAAGAAATAGAAATAGACTCGTGATTCCTCGATTACGCCTCAGAAAGGTCCAAAAGTCGTTTGTGGGAATGGGCGTAATGTTCTATAACAAAATTCCACAACAAATCTTAGATTTGCCTTTACACAAGTTTAAGAATTCTATTAAAAGTGTGCTCATGAAAAAAGCATATTATACAATTGAAGATTATATAAATGATAAAAAAGCATGGATTTAATTTATTCGCTTTATACGCTATTATAACTTGAGGAGTATTTGATTATTGGTGTTCAATTCAATGCTTTAATCATGGGTAGCCTAAGTATTTCACACTCTCTTTAAACATTTCTGTGGTGGTGTCGTGTGGTGCGGGTTGTTACGTTCCCTCAAATATGGTTGAGCGAAGCAATGGCTGGATCATGCGTCATGCTCGTGAACGGGTGCCGCCCTCGGAAATGGGGCTACTTTTGTCTGCCCTTCTTGACGTGTAGAATTGTAAGCACCATTCCGAACCAGTGGTAGATTCATTTATCGATTCAAAAGCACTTGTAAAAGTTTATCTGAATAAAAAATATGTCTTAGACTTGCCTTTACACAAGTTTAAGAACTTTATTAAAAGTATGCTCATAAAAAAAGCTTATTATACAATTGAAGATTATATAAACGATGAAAAAGCTTGGATTTAACTCGTTCCAGCAATGCGCGAGACGGCATTTCAATCATGTACATTAATAATAATAATTGTTATAATGTTATTTTAAAAAAAAGAGCAACCGCCGAGTTTCTTGCAGGTTCTTCTCGGCTGGAACTGCATTCCGAACCTGTGGTAGACTCAATTGACGATTCAAAAGTACTTGTAAAAGTTTATTTGAATAAAAAACTTTTCTATTCTATTCTATTCTCAATTGATGGAGACTTGTTGCAGTACATTGTTTAAGATGGAAATGCTCATACTGAACACTTTGCGCAGGTCTGCATGATGTGCTTCGACACTCACAGCAAGCTGTTCCCAATGAGTAAATACAAGCTGGAAGAAGCATATGAACGCTTGGTGGGACATCCTGTAAGTTGAACATTTATACCTTGATATGTATTTGATTATAAGTTCATCTCTATGGCCCGTAATTAATTGTATTTATTTTCTATGTTTATAATAAAATAATCGATATGATTCAGACTGAGCTGCATTTTGCAGAGTGACTGTTCACATTTCTCCACTGGCAGTACTGTAATAACAGCAGGTAGGTAATGTAACTGTTTTAGGATATTGTGATTATTAAACTTAAACAACAGAAATGTCCACCGCACATGTGATAGTGATGTAGTAGTGTGAGGAGTACACACTGGTACTATACTGGCTGACGTGTGGTTGCAGGTGTGTGCTCAAGGAAACCTGAGACAAGCAGTTTGTGTACAATGTGCCCAGAGGTTGGTGAACTTTAGCAAGTTCAGAGACAAGAGCTTGAGAGCCCGTGCCCTGATGATGGAGCTGGTTGGGAAACATGAATTGGTGAGTCTCTCAGCATATAACTGTTGTGAGCAATATCCCTTATCCTACTAATATCCTACTTCCTAACTAATATTATAAATGTGATAGTGTTGATGTTTGGATGTTTGTTACTCTATAACACCGCAACTACTGAACCAATTTGGCTTAAATTTTTAAAGATAGATAGAAGGAGATTCCGTCCGGATTTGTGAAAAACCGAAATTCGCGTCGTCGAAGCCGCGGGCAAAAGCTAGTAACTACATAAAAGCTGGACTCATGTGATGTACTACTGGCACACAAGTAGATAAGTACAGAGAGGAAGCTTCATACAAACGGCTCACTGTAGGTACAATCACACAAACACACAGAAACACACTCACCAACGGTTCACGGACGTCCGCTCGGTCCCCCAACTGGTACAGTTGGGTGACAAATGTGCGCATATGTGTGAGTGTACCTACAGCGGGCCGCTTGTAGAAGCTTCCCCTCTGTACTTATCTACTCGTGTGCTACTGGACTAGTGTTGAACCCATGGTCAACAAGCTGTACCAAACAAGCCAAGCTGTGGTCCAATAAGTGGGGAGTCCTGGATTCAATTCACGGCAGGGGCTGTTTGGGATTTAAATTTTTTCTCTGCCAGATACAAGACTTTCTGGTCTGGTCTGGTGGGAGGCCATGTTCACATTGCTCATGTGAAGAGCCCCGGACGTGTTGTCTTACAAGAGGCCTTGTCTTATACAGTCATGACTGTGAGTTTATATTTCGATATTTTTGAGATATTTTGATGTTTACGTTCACTCACTCCTGTGCATTACATGTTCCATAATGAACTTTTTGTATTTAGCCTCTTTTTTCTCTTGGCAGAAAAGATGATTGTTTGAATGTAACTTATTAAAAGGACATTTACTTACAATATCACTGTTTGTTTGTTTGTTTCCTCCAATTAAGTGAAAAGCGAAGTGCACAACTTGGTCCTAGAACACAATTTAGTAACCGGTGAGTGTTTAAATGGTAGTTGTTTTGTTAGTTATGTCAACGCATCAACCGGTTCCACTGTTCCAGATAACAATACGCCATGTGAAGTCGATAAGCCGCGCGAAGCACCAACTGGAGTCCGGCATCGTGAAGACAGTACTGGAGCCTGCCCACTGCGACGTGCACGTAGCGCACTGTGACGCAGGCAGACCGACAGTGGCAGTGAACAGTGCGCACTGTGACGCAGGCAGACCGACAGTGGCAGTGAACAGTGAGCACTGTGACGCAGGCAGACCGACAGTGGCAGTGAACAGTGCACACGACAGCACTGACACGTACAATGAAGACTACTTCTCCGACGACAGCATAGCGTTGGAAGCGCGACTACTGGACGACGCCCTTCGCGATGCTCTCGAGCAGAGACGAGCCGTTGCGGTGAGTGCCAGTGCTTCTGCATGGTTATGTCGAGGTTATCTGTTATCTCCTCTAACATTATAATGAAGACACACACGAGCCCTGCTGCGCGGCGCTCTGCACGGCTGTGCTTTGTTGAGAACATCGCGAGCATCACGTGATACGTGCTGACTCAACCCGCTCACTGTTCCGTCTGTCTCGCTCGCTATAAGTACCTAGCGCGCTCCGGTCGGTCAATAGTTAGCGCTACTGCGACCCGAACTTCACTTTATTGTGTCATTAAATAAAATAAAATAAATAAAAATAGCCTTTATTCTCTGATCTATTGCATAACTTACTACATACTAGTATAACTAATTCCTTATTACTTATATACTTATTCTATCTTACATTAATCTATGAATCTAGTAACACCAGCACTTTTCTGATCAGGGAGTCCTTCCCGGACATAGGCCTCCTCTAGAAGTTTCCAATTTTTTCTATCTCGTGCCAATCGGCGCCATCCTTTCGGCAGATCATCTTCCCATCTTTTTGGTGGCCTTCCTCTTATTCGTTTCCCGTCTCTGGGGTACCATGACATAACTTCCTTGGTCCATTTTTCTTTGGGAGACCTTATCACATGACCAATCCAACGCCACTTAAGTTTCTTGATTTTCTTTGAGACATCTGTCACACCTGTGATCTTTCTAATTTTAGTCAGTCTCCATTTGTCTTTGAGTTTAATGTGCAACATACTTCTCGATCCCCTGTTGGCATACCTTCAGTTTCTGACTGTGAGCCTTCGTCAGGCCCCACGTTTGACACCCGTAAGTAAGTATTGGTAGGATACACATGTTGAATACTTTACGCTTAGTTGGCATTGGGATGTCTTTGTTCTTTAATATTTCTTTCAGCGACCAGTATCGAGTCCAGGTGTTATTTACTCGTCTTTGCAATTCTTTTTCCATCTGCAAGTTTGGTGCAATTATTTGACCTAAGTAGATGTAGTCATTCACATACTCTATGTCCTGGTTGTTTACATTAATTTTTGCCTGATGCCTATTGGTCATAACCTTTGTTTTGGTGGTGTTCATTGTAAGACCTGCTTTTTGGCTTTCTGTTGCTAGCTGTACAAGCATTTCTTGTAGAGTGACAGGGTCCTCGGCAAACAGTACCAGGTCATCTGCAAATCGCAAGTGTGACAATTTACATCCATTAATATTTATTCCCCACCCTTCCCAATCTAAATTTCTGAAAATTTCCTCTAACACAGCCAAAAAAAGCTTTGGAGATAGGGGATCCCCTTGTCTGACTCCTTTTTGGATTTTAAATTCCTTTCCAACTTTTTCTAATTGTACTTTTGTCGTGCTGTGGCTGTATATGTTCTTTATGAGTCTAATATATTTCCTTTCTATTCCTTGATTCATCAAGGCTTTATATATGTAGTTATGAGAGAGGGAATCAAATGCCTTATTATAATCTACAAAGGAAATATAGTAGGGTTTTTTGTACTCATTATATTTTTCTACTACTTGTTTTACTACATGCATGTGGTCTACTGTTGAGAAGTCAGTTCTGAAACCTGCCTGTTCTCTTGGTTGTTCTGCATCTAGTTGCTTAGTGAGCCTGCCTAAGACAATTTTTGAAAATATTTTGTATATATTTGTCATAAGACTTATTGGTCTATAGTTGTCTATTTTTTCTTTATCCCCTTTTTTGTGAATTAGTATTATGGTTGACTTTGTCCATTGATCCGGAATAGCTTCGCTGTCTAAGATTTCGTTAAATAGATTGGTTAGTGGTTTTAGTATTGCATTCAGTGACCCTTTTAGCAGTTCATTGGTTATTCTATCTTCTCCTGGGGCTTTATCGTTTTTTTGTGTCAGTATGGCTTGCCTTGTTTCACTTTCTAATATGTTAGGGATTTCTTCTTCTTCGTTTATGTTCTCAATTGCTACTGGTAAATCGGATGAACTGTAGAGATTTTTGTAAAAGTTCGTAGCGATTTTGCTGATCGTTGTTCTTTTTGATGTTGTATATTCCTTGTTCCGTTTAGTTTTTCCTTTTATTTTCGGTATCCAAGCAGAATGTTCTTTGAGTTTTTTCAGTGCTCCTTTAATTCCTCCTTTTCTTTCGATTTCAGATTGAATTCTGTTTAAACGTATTTCTTTCTTATGACTTCTTATACTTGATGTGATCTGTTTACTTAGTGCTTCTATCTTTTTAATGTTCATATTCCTATCTACAAACAATTTTCATATTGTGTCATTACAGATTCGCTATTTATTTATAGTACATTGTGATACAAGGGTGGAATGTTGGTTATTGCAAACGAGCTGTCATTAACAGGCCCGAACCGAAGGTGAGGGTTTTTAATGTCACGAGTTTGCAATAACCGATACACCCGTGTATCACACGACGTTTTTCAATACAGTTGTGGGAAATAGTAAAAAAACAAATCGAAGAATCAAATGTTTATTTCAACATACATACGTACGTACCTATCTTTGTCGGAATCTTGGGGGCAAAATTCCATCTTGCGTAATTTTTGCCCCAGATAAAATATCAGGTGGAGTTAATTCCATAATATCACTTGTACTTGAACTCATATTTACAAAAAATAATCAATTTATCACACAAAAAAAATGAAAACTTTCAGAAAATGGCGCGTTTTAGCAACTAGACATTTTAAAACGAAACTAGGCAACGGTCTACGCGTATACAGCCTATTCGATTTTTGAGATATGTTAATGTGAAAATAATTAAATTAAAAATGGTAATTAAATATATAATTAATTATAATAAACAAACATTTAAAAGAATTTTGAGAATTCAATGCTAAGACGTACACATTTATTAATTTTTTCTCGTATAAAATCTATCCGATTTTATTCTATGTATGAAAACTCCTTGCTACTAAACTTTTTAAATTGACTTATAAATTTAAAAATAAACTGCAAAACAAAATGATCGAGCTCGTAAAACAAAAGTCACGACCGCGTAAAACAAAACATGCCTGTGCAAAAGATTTAATTTTCTAATCATAACTATAGCCTCTGAAAGTACGCCATGTTAAACAACTGTATTGAAAAATAATTTTACGGAGTGTGTTAGGGGGAAAAAAGGGAGTACAGTACAAGGAGTTGCTTTAGTCACCTGGTTCACGATATGACAAACGCGATGGCTCCTCGAAGCGTCTTTGTATCTTTGCCGTTGCTCCTCTTGGCTGCCCTTCTTACACCCCAACTGCTGATTATGATGATTGGACTTGAATATTTCCCCACCAGCGCTGGTATTTCGTAACTTCTTTGCCTCTTCTCGAAGGGAAATAGTTAGCAATTTCGACCCGATGGAACAGCACGCTGACTCACACAACACTGGCGGTTCCACGATATGGTTTTGTTGTTTACGTTACTCGACATTCGAAAGGAGCTGATTACACTTTTTTTTTTCGACCTGAATGGAGTATTTAACGTTTTGATGATGCATAAATGTGGTGGAAAACGCACACGCACATTTCGCTTCTTGATGATTTTATGAAAAGTAAATGTCACTTCAAAGGCCTCTGCAAACTAGGAACAAGTATCTAGAGCGTATAATTTCTCTAAGTCTGCAAACCATAGAGATAGACTAATGGAGCAGCCATACCTACTTTAAAATCGTGTCAAAAATACACTCACACATGCTTAGATTAGGTATCATACATGCACAATCCGACCACATAAAATGGCGCCTGTTCATTGTGATGTCTGAAGTTGTGCGTGTGTGAGTGTTCATGTATACATTTTAGGGAGGCCATCTTTAGTGGTCAGTCTGCCTCAAACTGTTTTATTATTATGTCAAAAAAGTAATGTTGTCTCTTACACACTTATGAAAATTTTGATAAGCTTGAGCTATTTTCCGATCCACTATTTTCTATAGGACATTATGCCAACTATAAATTATTATTATTATCTCTATGCTGCAAACGGAAAAATGACAGATGCGTTCAGGAATGTGGACTGTAGGGAAAGGAAAATATGAATTTCGATTTTTATTTAATGTTTGGAACTAACAGAGTGTATCTTTGTACCTCGTAGGTATTAATATTATGCATTCTGTGGCTCGGCTGAGCACAGTACAGATCGATGTTGTTTATTCGCCCTTAACAACAACACTGGCTCCCCGCAGAGTGCACCATGCGCCATGGCGGTGAAGAGTGAGCGCGGCGAGTCGGCACAGGAGCTGATGCAGTGCGAGAGTGCGCCCTGCACCATGGCGGTGAAGAGTGAGCACGGCGAGCTGGTACAGGAGCTGATGCAGTGCGAGAATGCGCCCTGCACCATGGCGGTGAAGAGTGAGCACGGCCAGCTGGTACAGGAGCTGATGCAGTGCGAGCGTGCGCGCTGCACCATGGCGGTGAAGAGTGAGCGCGGTGAGCCGGCACAGGAGCTGATGCAGTGCGAGAGTGCGCCCTGCACCATGGCGGTGAAGAGTGAGCACGGCGAGCTGGTACAGGAGCTGATGCAGTGCGAGAATGCGCCCTGCACCATGGCGGTGAAGAGTGAGCACGGCCAGCTGGTACAGGAGCTGATGCAGTGCGAGCGTGCGCGCTGCACCATGGCGGTGAAGAGTGAGCGCGGTGAGCCGGCACAGGAGCTGATGCAGTGCGAGAGTGCGCCCTGCACCATGGCGGTGAAGAGTGAGCACGGCGAGCTGGTACAGGAGCTGATGCAGTGCGAGAATGCGCCCTGCACCATGGCGGTGAAGAGTGAGCACGGCCAGCTGGTACAGGAGCTGATGCAGTGCGAGCGTGCGCGCTGCACCATGGCGGTGAAGAGTGAGCGCGGTGAGCCGGCACAGGAGCTGATGCAGTGCGAGAGTGCGCCCTGCACCATGGCGGTGAAGAGTGAGCACGGCGAGCTGGTACAGGAGCTGATGCAGTGCGAGAATGCGCCCTGCACCATGGCGGTGAAGAGTGAGCACGGCCAGCTGGTACAGGAGCTGATGCAGTGCGAGCGTGCGCGCTGCACCATGGCGGTGAAGAGTGAGCGCGGTGAGCCGGCACAGGAGCTGATGCAGTGCGAGAGTGCGCGCTGCACCATGGCGGTGAAGAGTAAGCAAAATTAAATAAAATTTGACGCACGATTTTTTCAACCTTTATTACCTGTTATCTCCCAAAGCCACCATGATCCCAACTTCACAGTCGCTGATCGTTCCTCTCTGTGTCGGGGACAATACGCAAAGAAACTTTTAGCTTTTATAAAACAACGAAGGTCTGGAGTGCACGGGCTCTCTATTATTATTATTACAGAGGACGTTGTCATTTCACTTGTGTACACGAGTATTACATCAGAGGACACTGTTGTATCACTTGTGTACACGAGTGTTACATCAGAGGACACTGTTGTATCACTTGTGTACACGAGTGTTACATCAGAGGACACTGTTGTATCACTTGTGTACACGAGTGTTACATCAGAGGACACTGTTGTATCACTTGTGTACACGAGTGTTACATCAGAGGACACTGTTGTATCACTTGTGTACACGAGTGTTACATCAGAGGACACTGTTGTATCACTTGTGTACACGAGTATTACATCAGAGGACACTATTGTATCACTTGTGTACACGAGTGTTACATCAGAGGACACTGTTGTATCACTTGTGTACGCGAGTGTTACATCAGAGGACATCGTCGTTTCAGTCGCCGCCATGGCCGCGAGTCCCGGCACGCGTCGCGACACAGAACAGCGTCCGACTGAAGAAGCCGATACTACTGGCACCAGTGAGTATGACTCCATACTTGATGTCGTGGACTGACTGTATGTCACGGTCAGAGTGATACACGCGGTCATTGACAGTAATGACCGGTCAGTGTTCACGATCACTGCAACGTTTGAAACATTAACATAACATACACAGATAATTAGTATTGGTACTTGTGATATACATTCCCGTCAGTCACGCTCGCTGCATTCAGGACACACTTCGCGAGTGTCAGGCTTCGCGCTTTACAAACAATACTTTTTCAATCGTTGGGTTTCGTTTTTAGGCAATATTACCTTTGGTGTACATTTGCACCGCGCGGCGCGCTCCCCGCACTCTTCGCTGGCCGCTGGTATAAGAAACACCGCGCGTGGATAATAAAATCATTAAAGATGTTCACCGGTTAATGTGGTTATTTCCAATATTGACCACGTGTGTCATTCGGGGTCAGTGTTAATAACTCCCTGTCATTAATAACTTTCAATTGATCACACTAACCGTGACGTATTCGTTTGTCTGTCCGATTTTGAACAAAGTCATATTTCCTGACGAATGTTTTGTTTCAGTCGCTCCTTCGACAGTTGCGACGAATCCCGAGAGTGAAGAGCATCCGACTGATACAAACGACGAGTTGGATATATTGTGTTTCGCTCCGAATAGAATCGTTGTTGAAGACGCGAGGAACCCCCAGGACCCTGAACTGAAACCAGAGGAATCGTTGCCGGAAACAGGGAATAGTGTCAGTTGTCCAACAACTGGGCGAAGTGGACTTCGTACAAACAAACTAATGGACACAGATAAAACTTCACAAAATACAATACTCGGTACACAGTTAGCGAAACCTGACGACCGAATACAGTATATCTGTGACATTTGCCAAAAGATATTTCAACGGAAAACTGCCTTAGTTACCCACATGAGGACGCACACTAATACAAAAACGTTCACTTGTACGTTATGCAATTACAATTGTACAAGAAACAGTAAATTAGTGACTCACATGAGGACGCACACTGGCGAGAAGCCATTTGCTTGCAAGTTATGCAATTATAAAGGTACAGCAAGTAATAATTTAGTGACTAACATGAGGACGCACACTGGCGAGAAGCCGTTCGCTTGCAAGTTATGCAATTTTAAAGATGCAGCAAGTAGTAATTTAGTGAAACACATGAGAACTCACACTGGCGAGAAGCCATATGCTTGCAAATTGTGCAAGTACAAATGTACGCGAAATAGTCGTTTAGTGACTCACATGAGGACGCACACTGGCGAGAAGCCGTTTGCTTGCAAGTTATGCAATTATAAATGTATAGAAAACGGTACATTAGTGAGGCACATGAGAACTCACACTGGCAAGAAGCCGTTCGCTTGCAAGTTATGCGATTACAAATGTACAGATAGCAGCATTTTAGTGACTCACGTGAGAACTCACACTGGCGAGAAGCCGTTTGCTTGCAAGTTATGCGATTATAAAAGTGCACAAAATACTCATTTAGTGAGTCACTTGAGGACTCACACTGGCGAGAAACCGTTCGCTTGCAAGTTATGCGATTATAAATGTACAGAAAGCAGTAGATTAATGAGGCACATGAGAACTCACACTGGCGAGAAACCGTTTGCTTGCAAGTTATGTGATTATAAATGTACAGTAAATAGTAGTTTAGTGAATCACATGAGAACTCACACTGGCGAGAGGCCGTTTGCTTGCAAGTTATGCGATTATAAATGTGCCGAAAACGGTAATTTAGTAAGTCACATGAGAACTCACACTGGCGAGAAGCCGTTCGCTTGCAAGTTATGCAATTATAAATGTACACAAAATAGTACTTTAGTCACTCACATGAGAACTCACACTGGCGAGAAGCCGTTCGCTTGCAAGTTATGCAATTATAAAGGTGCAGTAAGTAGTAATTTAGTGAGGCACATGAGAACTCACACTGGCGAGAAGTCATAGCGCTTGTAAGTTGTGCATTCAGTATAAATGTACAGAAAGCAGTAGTTCAGTGAAGCGCTGCTCGTGGAGACGTGAGACCCTTGCGAATGGCGCTCTGACCATTATGAACATTTTGACTTACTCACAGAAGTAGGGAAGTTGCAACAGGGGGTAAGTCGGTTAAAAATTACTTAATAAACTAGAGAATGATTACTTAATGAACTCAAGTTTGTTTAGTTATTTTTAACCGACTTCGAAAAAAGGAGCTTATCAATTCAACACACTACGTAAATCTTTATTTGTTTGGAAATCCTAATAGAATGTCATTAACATAATATGTGATTATATTGCGCTTCCAGTAATATTACATACATATGTGTTGAATTGATAACATGCTTTTTTAAACCGCCGATGCTAACGTAGGGGTGTTACCTATTAGTTTGACCGCTGTGTGTCTGTGTGTGCCACCGTAGCGCTTAAACGGATGATCTGATTAGAATGTTGTTTTTTTATATTAAAGTATTTCTATACTCTGATTTTTAATTCGGTGGAATTCTGACAGCTGTCATTTACAGATTATTTGTATGGAAAACAGGGTTAGCATTTACGAAGTACGATTTTACCCCAAACTACTTTAATTCCCTGTCAACATAAAAAGCCGTAAGCCGCATAGTAAAACTAGTCGTTTCGACCTAATATAAAAATCGCTAAGAGTGGAAAATAGAAAGTGCACACTTACAGCAACAGAAAACAAAAGAAGCACATTGAAAAAAATTATTTAAAAACAGAAGTCGAATGACAAATATCACCATGAAGTGTCTGTCAGGCATTTGTCATATCTACATGCGGCAGTTGATTTTTATTTACATAAGTTTTGAATTTTTTATTTTTTTTTTGTGGGAATATTTTATCTCTGGTAACATTACGAAATGTCAGAATTCCACGGAATTAAAAATCAGAGTATAGGCCTATATAGTCGGACTTTTAATTCGATGTACACACATGACAGTAAACTGTAAACTGACAGTTTCATGGGTTGCTACTTTTGACGAAAAAAAAATTGGGATGTGGTAAAAGTGTATGATTTGAATTGTTCACATCATCACGACATCAATTTTTTTTATCTTTGTTTACCACTGTACAAGATTTATTTTTAAGAGGATATAGTAGATAGGGTTAGATAGATACCTGTAATAATTTCCTAATTATGTAACTTTCAAACTTTATGAAACTAACCTGATAGAATTGTAACCTGTAAAACGTTAAATGTCATAAGCATGTTAGAGGTATATTGTTCCAACTATATACAATTATTTTAAGATCTTATTATGTGACAGACAAATGATTGTAATAAATGAAATGAATCTACCACATCACTATTGATATTATGTTGACGACATTATTTTACGGAATGACATTTTGATCAAACATTACAGAAGTGCGAACTGAGCCATAAAACATTACGATCATAGAGTTGTGAGCCGTCTCCCTCGCTCCATGTAACCTGTTATCGATAAATACTTTTTTAGTGTTACACACAACACCAGAGAAACGGGTTCCAGTTCCATAAGGCCTGTAAGTGCGAGCGAGAAGTAAGATAAAAATAATTTATGACTCAGTTCGCACGTTTGTAATGTCCTAACTATACCTGAAGATCGCGCTTTGAGTGACCCACTCAAGTATTTAACATACAAGTGCGGCTCGTGATTTTGTTGTTCTTTTTTCATCACCTGCAAAAAAACTCTGCCATTTGTGTATCTAGGTATGCTTGTCATTAAATAAATATATTATTTACTATCATATTTTTTTATTTACCTTGACCCTCATTACTAATACACGTGGTTTGCTATGGATGCTAAAACTAATTACTATTTTTTATGCCGGTGTGTAAAGCGCGGTAAAAATGATCACGTTCGTTCTTCGACTACCAAGTGTTAAATAGAGAAAGAAGAGTCCGTAAACCGAATTGGTAGACATAGTACAAGAGGCGTCTATTTGTTGCGTTACAAAGGGTCTTTCCGCATACTAGCACACAGTCGAAACGAATCGAAGCGTCAAATTCTTCACAAGTTGTTCGAATCCGCACGCCCGCGCCTCTTCGTGCGTAGATATAGCACCCGAGCCCCGAGTCCCGACTGACGCAGGGACTCTCGTGGATTCGCTTGAGTTCGCGTCCATACTCGAGTGCGAACGCATGCGCCCCACATTGCACATGTGAACCCATTGCACATGCCATATTTTGTATAGATACTTAGATGCCAATCATCATGATCAACCCATTACCGGCTCACTACAGAGCACGGGTCTCCTCTCAGAGTGAGAAGGGTTTTGGCCATAGTCTACCACGCTGGCCGAGCGGATTGGCAGACTTCACACACCTTTGAGAACGTTATGGAGAACTCTCAGGCATGCAGGTTTCCTCACGATGTTTTCCTTCACCGTTAAAGCAAGTGATATTTAAATACTTAAAACGCACATAACTCCGAAAAGTTAGAGGTGCGTGCCCGGGATAGAACCCACGACCTCCGATTAGAAGTCGGTCGTCCTAACCACTAGGCTATCACAGCTTTTTTTTATGCCATTAAGCCGTGAATTTTTTTCGTTTTTTTTTTAAACGTAGTGATTACATAGGTACTCTTTGGATTCGCTTCGACTTTGCGCAAGTACACCCATGTAGACCAATAATCCGTTCATCTGTCCGTTGTCCGTTGTGGGAATTATTGAAAACTTTCTTAAGTTCTTCGTAAGTCTTTCGTAAGTCTTCTTAGACTTAAATAATAAATTAATATAATATCTACCTACGCAAAAGATGGTGTACTTATTCTCTCTCTTCAATCCCATAGTCCGATGGAAGGTAGCGAAAAAATTGTACGTCCACCGTGGGGGATCTAGAAAAATATACCCTGTGGTTGACATTTGCAAATTGCATCTGTGATTGCGTGTGATTGTGATTTTATTTTTCGCATTTTCGTGGTCTGTGATTGTGAAATGTGAATGTAACTTATAGCACAGTTTAACGAAATACTACCAGTTGTTCGACGTCTTTGAAGTCAATTTCGAAAATCAATTATTATTCTGAATTATTTACTAAATATAACTTCTTATAATTATAACGACAATTATGTTTCTTTGAACAAATTAAATACTTACTTACGATCAGGTAGGTAGGTAGGTACATAATATTATCACATAATATTTTGTAGTTACAGTCTATTAAGTCTGGTAAATTATTCTTTGCGTTTCTACAAAATATTAAAACTTATACCTACTTAGTTTAAGTTTGGCAATGGCTTTAATCAGACTAGTAGGTATAAGGCCCCCATCAACGATTTAAAATATTTAAAACCTCGCTCACGTAAACCGTGCGTAAACCCTCGTCCATCACACAGATCACTAATATACTAGGTCCATCAATCACGCAGACTACGCGAATCTGCGTGCACGGGGCCGCGCCGCCCGCGCTCCGCAACCCACCCCACCGTTGCTCTGTACAAGTAGGTACATTCGTAATTGGACTGTATATTTCAAGGCTGTGCTTATAGGTAGGTACCTACCTACCTAATCTGTGATCACAGAGTAGGTAGGTATATAGGTACCTACTCACCACGAAAAATAAGTTGGTTGTGATTTGCTTTTGCACATCTTTTGCACCATAGAGATAATAATAATAATAGAGGTGCCATACCTACTTTAAAAACGTGTCAAAAATACACTCACACACGCTTAGATTAGGTATCATACATGCACAATCCGAAAACATAAAATGGCGCCTGTTCATTGTGATGTCTCAAGTTGTGCGTGTGTGAGTGTTCATGTATACATTTTAGGGAGGCCATCTTTTGTTTTCAGTCTGCCTCAAACTGTTTTATTATTATGTCAAAAATGTAATGTTGTTTCTTACACACTTATGAAAATTTTGATAAGCTTGAGCTATTTCCGATCCACTACTTTCTATAGGACATTAGGGCAACTCTATATTATTATCTCTATGTTTTGCACTAGGTATCACAGATTAATGATTAGCTAGGGATGCAGTAAATATGCCAAAAGTATCGATATATACCGTATCGATATTTTTAAAAAATATCGATATCGTTTTCGATATATCGAAAAAAATATAGATATATCGGCGAAATTTTTTTGAAAAGTATTTATATACCTACTTTATGAAATTCCATTGTTATTTCTAGACTAGTTCAACAAATCTGTTTGTATAAGTACCAAACTAGGAGCATCATTTCTAGTTCTAATAGATAATGAAAAAATATGTAGTTTTTTTTCGGCTCTGAATTCCAGCGGTTTTGGTGTGTGGCGGAAATAATATTATATCGAACATGATCGAATTTGATACGTTTTCGATACCTACTTGATATTTTATATCGATATACTGAAATAATAAATATCACCAAAAAATATCGATATATCGAACAAAAAAATAAACTAAAGCGTCCGACTGAAGAAGCCGATACTACTGGCACCAGTGAGTATGACTCCATACTTGATGTCGTGGACTGACTGTATGTCACGGTCAGAGTGATACACGCGGTCATTGACAGTAATGACCGGTCAGTGTTCACGATCACTGCTACGTTTGAAACATTAACATAACATACACAGAATAATTAGTATTGGTACTTGTGATAAACATTCCCGTCAGTCACGCTCGCTGCATTCAGGACACACTTCGCGAGAGTCAGGCTTCGCGCTTTACAAACAATACTTTTTCAATCGTTGGGTTTCGTTTTTAGGCAATATTACCTTTGGTGTACATTTGCACCGCGCGGCGCGCTCCCCGCACTCTTCGCTGGCCGCTGGTATAAGAAACACCGCGCGTGGATAATAAAATCATTAAAGATGTTCACCGGTTAATGTGGTTATTTCCAATATTGACCACGTGTGTCATTCGGGGTCAGTGTTAATAACTCCCTGTCATTAATAACTTTCAATTGATCACACTAACCGTGACGTATTCGTTTGTCTGTCCGATTTTGAACAAAGTCATGTTTCCTGACGAATGTTTTGTTTCAGTCGCTCCTTCGACAGTTGCGACGAATCCCGAGAGTGAAGAGCATCCGACTGATACAAACGACGAGTTGGATATATTGTGTTTCGCTCCGAATAGAATCGTTGTTGAAGACGCGAGGAACCCCCAGGACCCTGAACTGAAACCAGAGGAATCGTTGCCAGAAACAGGGAATAGTGTCAGTTGTCCAACAACTGGGCGAAGTGGACTTCGTACAAACAAACTAATGGACACAGATAAAACTTCACAAAATACAACACTCGGTACACAGTTAGCGAAACCTGACGACCGAATACAGTATATCTGTGACGTTTGCCAAAAGGTATTTCAACGGAAAACTGCCTTAGTTACCCACATGAGGATGCACACTAATACAAAAACGTTCACTTGTACGTTATGCGATTACAATTGTACAAAAAACAGTAATTTAGTCAAGCACATGAGAACTCACACTGGCGAGAAGCCATTCGCTTGCAAGTTATGCGATTATAAATGTACAGTTAGCAGTAGTTTAGGGAGGCACATGAGAACTCACACTGGCGAAAAGCCGTTCGCTTGCAAGTTATGCAATTATAAATGTACAGTGAATAGTACTTTAGTCACTCACATGAGAACTCACACAGGCGAGAAGCCATTTGCTTGCAAGTTATGCGATTATAAATGTATACAAAATAGTAATTTAGTGGACCACATGAGGACTCACACTGGCGAGAGACCGATTGCTTGCAAGTTATGCAATTATAAATGTTCAAGAAATAGTAATTTAGTGGTACACATGAGAACTCACACTGGCGAGAGGCCGTTCGCTTGCAAGTTATGCAATTATAAATGTACAGCAAGCAATAATTTAGTGAAACACATGAGAACTCACACTGGCGAGAGGCCGTGTGCTTGCAAGTTATGCAATTATAAATGTACAAAAAATAGTCATTTAGTGAGGCACATGAGAACTCACACTGGCGAGAGACCGTTTGCTTGCAAGTTATGTAATTATAAATGTACAGTAAAGAGTCATTTAGTGAGTCACATGAGAACTCACACTGGCGAGAGGCCGTTTGCTTGCAAGTTATGCGATTATAAATGTACACAAAATAGTACTTTAGTGGACCACATGAGGACTCACACTGGCGAGAGACCGATTGCTTGCAAGTTATGCAATTATAAATGTTCAAGAAATAGTAATTTAGTGACTCACATGAGAACTCACACTGGCGAGAAACCATTCGCTTGCAAGTTATGCCATTATAAAGGTGCAGTAAGTAGTCATTTAGTGAGTCACATGAGAACTCACACTGGCGAGAAGTCATAGCGCTTGTAAGTTGTGCATTCAGTATAAATGTACAGAAAGCAGTAGTTCAGTGAAGCGCTGCTCGTGACCCTAATAGAATGTCATTAACATAATATGTGATTATATTGCGCTTCCAATAATATTACATACATACGTGTTCAATTATTGATAACCTCTTTTTTAAACCGCCGCGCCGATGCAAACGTAGGGGTGTTACCTATTAGTTTGACCGCTGTGTGTCTGTGTGTGGCACCGTAGCGCTTAATCGGATGATCTGATTTGAATGTTGTTTTTTATATTAAAGTATATCTATAATCTGATTTTTAATTCGGTGGAATTCTGACAGCTGTCATTTACAGATGAGTTATTTGCATGGAAAACAGGGTTAACATCTACGAAGTACGATTTTACCCCAAATTACTTTAATTCCCTATCAACATAAAAAGCCCTAAGCCGCGTAACAATATTAGTCGTTTCGCCCTAAAATAAAAATCGCTAAGAGTGGAAACTAGGAAGTGCACACTTACAGCAACAGAAAACAAAAGAAGCACATTGAAAAAAATTATTTAAAAACAGAAGTCGAATGACAAATATCACCATGAAGTGTCTGTCAGGCATTTGTCGTATCTACATGCGGCCAGTTGATTTTTATTTACATAAGTTTTGAATTTTTTATTTTTTTTTTGTGGGAATTGTTTTATCTCTGGTAACATTACGAAATGTCAGAATTCCACGGAATTAAAAATCAGAGTATAGGCCTATATAGTCGGACTTTTAATTCGATGTACACACATGACAGTAAACTGTAAATTGACAGTTTCATGGGTTGCTACTTTTTGACGAAAAAAAAATTGGGATGTGGTAAAAGTGTATGATTTGAATTGTTCACATCATCACAACATCAATTTTTTTTTATCTTTGTTTACCACTGTACAAGATTTATTTTTAAGAGGATATAGTAGATAGGGTTAGATTTTATAGGTTACCTGTAATAACTTCCTAATTATGTGACTTTAAAACTTTATGAAACTAACTTGATGGAATTGAAATCTGTAAAACGTTAAATATCATAAGCATGTTAGAGGTAGATTGTTCCAACTATATACAATTATTTTAAGATCTTATTATGTGACAGACAAATGATTGTAATAAATGAAATGAATCTACCACATCACTATTGATATTATGTTGACGACATTATTTTACGGAATGACATTTTGATCAAACATTACAAAAGTGCGAACTGAGCCATAAAACATTACGATCATAGAGTTGTGAGCCGTCTCCCTCGCTCCATGTAACCTGTTATCGACTATCGATAAATCCTTTTTTACTGTTACACACAACACTAGAGAAACGGGTTCCAGTTCCATAAGGCCTGTAAGTGCAAGCAAGAAGTCCGATAAAAATGATTTATGACTCAATTTGCACGTTTGTAATGTCCAAACTATACCTGAAGATCGCGCTTTGAGTGGGCCGCTCAAGTATTTTACAGCTTTTGCTAAGTATTTTTATTTTGTTGTTTTTTTTTTCATCACCTGCAAAAAAACTCTTTGCCATTTGTGTATCTAGGTATGCTTGTCATTAAATAAATATATTATTTACTATCATATTTGTTTTATTTACCTTGACCCTCATTACTAATACACGTGGTTTGCTATGGATGCTAAAACTAATTACTATTTTTTATGCCGGTGTGTAAAGCGCGGTAAAAATGATCACGTTCGTTCTTCGACTACCAAGTGTTAAATAGAGAAAGAAGAGTCCGTAAACCGAATTGGTCTTGGTAGACATATACCCGTATTACTAATTCCGCGGAATTCTGACAGCTGTCATTGTCATTTACAGATGAGTTATTTGTATGGAGAACAGGGTTAACATCTACGAAGTATGATTTTACCCCAAACTACTTTAATTCCCTGTCATCATAAAAAGCCATATGCCACGTAGTAATTTTAATCGTTTCGCCCTAAAATAGAAAACACCAAGAGTGGAAACTAGAAAGTGCACACTAACAGCAATAGAAAATAAAAGAAGCACATTGAAAAAATTTATTCAAAAATGGATGTCGAATGACATTATCACCATGAAGTGTCTCGTCAGGCATTTGTCCTATCTACATGCGGCAGTTGATTTGTATTTGTGGGAATTGTTTTATCTCTGGTAACATTACGAAACATCAGAATTCCGCGGAATTAATAATTTGGGTATAGTACAAGAGGCGTCTATTTGTTGCGTTACAAAGGGTCTTTGTGTCGGCGCATAGCCGCATACTAGCACAGAGTGGAAACGAATCGAAGCGTCGAATTGTTCACAAGTTGTTCGAATCCGCACGCCCGCGCCTCTTCGTGCGTAGATATAGCACCCGAGCCCCGAGTCCCGACTGACGCAGGGACTCTCGTGGATTCGCTTGAGTTCGCGTCCATACTCGAGTGTACTCGAGTGCGAACGCATGCGCCCCACACTGCACATGCGAACCCATTGCACATGCCATATTTTTAACCGACTTCAAAAAAAGGAGGTTCTGTATTCGACCCGTATGTATGTATGTAAGTATGTTCGCGATTATCTCCGCAACTAATGAACCGATTTTGATGATTGTTTCACTATCGTAATCTACATACTTTCAGAAAGGTTTTAGTACTTAAAACACATCTCGTTCATCTCGTTCTCTCATCACGTTTTAACACATCGAGTTACAGTAGAGTAATATAATGATTCAAAAAGATAAGTTTCGAAATAGATATGAGGGACTCGGTTTCTTTTTACCCGAAATTCTGATATTTATAATATTTTATATGTGCAAGTGTGTAACTTACACATAACTTACACATATAAGTTACATACTTTGATACTTACACACATAAAATATTGGAAATATCAGAATTTCGGGTAAAAAGAAGTACCTCATTTTTATTTCGACACTTAACTTTTTGAATCGTTATATCTCAAAAACGGTGGCTCTTAAGAAAAAAAGTATTCCAAAATTTTTTATAGATAATTATCTGATCTACAATTTTGTTCAAAATAATTTTATGATAAGACTTACCATTTTGCTGAAAATCGTGAAAAACCCGTTTTTGTGACCATTGACATCGAGTAATTTTTTTTCGGTCTCGGATCGATGAGGACTTTTCACATTTCATTTATAATAGTGTTTTGAACAATCCTACCAATTTTTAGCCAGGTGTGAATTATTGTTTAACCTCACCCCTATTTTTTAGTCTAATTTGACCGGTCTACAATATGCCGTGACTTTTTCTCGATTTGCTTCGATTTTGCGCAAGTACACCCATGTAGACCCATAATTCGTTCATCTGTCCGTTATCCGTTGTGGGAATTATTGAAAACTTAAGAAGACTTAAAAGATTTGTATATCTGCCTACGCCAAAGATGTACCTATTCTCTCTCTTCAATCTCATAGTCCGATGGAAGGATTGGAAGGTAGGTATCTACCTAGCGAAAGTATGGTCCGCCGTGTGGGGATCTAGAAAAATATAACCCATGGACTTTGCGCTCCAAACAAAACGATAATAGTGAATAAAGAAAGGCCTTGAACAGGTCTGGAAGTGGCTTTGTCTCGTTCTCACCTAGTTAAATAGTGTGTGAGGTATAGAAAAACTAAAGAGAAAATATCGCCCAGGTGAATGACCTTGTCTTCACTCTTCACTACAATATTTAAGGCGCAAGTTCCAGTGGTATAGGTATAGAATATATATATATTTAACCTTCTTGGTGGGGGTTGACATAATGGTTGACATCCATTAATCTGTGGTTGACATTGTCGCGACAAACGGTCGCGAATCGCGATTAAATGTAGATATTAACAATAAAGACTAAAAATATAAATCACTTAATCATTAAAGCTAGCAACACCGAGAATCTTAATTGCCCAGCCTTAAGCTTATGGCGGCTCCTCACTTCGCTATTCATGTTCGCGTATTTGCCATATTTGCCGAAAACGGCGATGTGTAGATGGTATACTTGACGAAACATTCGCGCTATTTGCCTATTTGGGTAAATTTATTTGCCTATTCGGCAAATAGGACGAATAACATTAATTGCCGAAAACGGCGATGTGTGGATGGTAATTGACGAATATTCGCGTTATTCGTTTTCTATGGCGTTTATTTTTCGTTGTCTATGGCGTTATTTGCCTATTTGGCAACATAGATCATATACTAACCACAGATTAATAATTATAATCTAGATTATGACGAATAACAAACACGCTTATCCGCACAGCTGTCGGTTTTTCAACGCGCATCAAAGGAGCCGAATAGACAAATACACAAATACTGTGACTACATATTCGTCCTATTCACATCAAGGAACATACTCTTCAGGATAAACGCATAGCTAATAATATACTAATATAGCGCTCGCGTGCCGCTTACTAATACGAGCGTCACTTGTATTTGTTTTTGTGCCGTTACTAACACGTTTTATTACCATGAATTACTGGGACATTGCGACCATTTTACTGCCTCATTGGTCTAGTGGTTAATATATTCGACTGCAGATCACGAGGTCCCGGCTTTGATTCCTGGGTCTGGCAAATCATTTGGTTTTTTCTGTCAAGAAATTCTCAGTGCCATCTCGGAGTTGGTAGATGGCGGTGTTTCACCCCCGTGCCTCGGAGAGCACGTTAAAACATTCGGTCCCGGTTATTATCACTATAATGCGACAATATAGTCGTTACAGCCCGTATTGGAGCAGCGTGGCGGGTCTAAGCTCTAAATCCCTCTCTTCTATGAGAGAGGGAGGTCTGTGCCCAGCAGTGGGACGTTAGAAAGACTGTAGTAGTGGTGGTGGTGGACCATTTTAGGGCTTTTAGAACTACCAAATTAACATAGTTCAGAGAACCGATAGACGTTGTGTCCCGTGACGTCCCAAGGTGCTAGAATGGCGACCTCGCACCGGAAAACGCAGTGATGGTAGACCCCCCACTAGGTGGACCGACGGTATCCGAAGAGTCACAGGGAGCCACTAGATACAAGCGGCACAAGATCTTGGCGTGTGGAAGTCCCTTCAAGAGACCTATATCTAACAGTGGATATCTATCAGTTGATAACGGCGACGACGACCACCAAATTAATTTTTGTATCTGGGACCCTAAAAAAATAATCACATAAAATTTATCTATATTTAATATAGTAACAAGAATTAAAAATCCCGCTGCAAGTGCTATCTCGTCCGACGGTCCGACATATCCACAGAACCACAGAACATATACATTTTATAGTTAGGTACCTACTCCTAGCGGAGTACAGAACACAGACTACTAGCGAGTACCTATCTATCTACCATAGAGTAACTAATAGTGGAGTTGGTAGTCTCGCGACAAATTCATATTGCCCTAGCAATGCCGTACTGTTCCGTTTTGGAGTGTAAAAATGATAGTAGGAGAAAAAATCTTAAAAATGGAGGTGTTTCGTATCATCGGTAAGTACGATTTTCATTGTTTTCCAATAAATCTTAATTTATTTCAATTTGCTAATATTTAATAGGACGGTTAGTCAAAATCAACCTTAAGCAATTAAGATAAAGTTTATTTTGGATTGATTCTATTCAATAGAACATTCCGAAAGTACTTCGCTCCGTGTTCGCTACTCATTTAGTGATGTGGCCAAGTCGAATATTGAATTTATCGATTGATATCGATATAAGGAAATAAATAAATAGTAACGTAATAATTATAATTTATTAATGAGTGAGACGTTGCATTGATCACTAAATAGACATCAGTAGTTCCTCTAACCTTCATTTAAAATATTTTTAGGTTTCCCAAAGATCCAAGCATCAAAGAGAAATGGATAGATGCAACGGGTAGAGTTAATTGGATGCCAACCAAATCAAGCACGATATGCTCTGAACACTTTTTAGTAGTCGATTTTATAATCTACTAGCTTCTGCCCGCGGCTTCGCCCGCGTGAATTTCGGTTTTGAACAAATCCCGAGGGAATCGTGGAGTTCCGGTTCCCGTTCCCGCTCCCTTTTCCTACCTTTATACTTAAAATATCAAGCAAGGTCGCTATAGTAATCTACCTATAGCTGTAGATATAGATTTCGGGTTTTCCAAAATCCCGTGGGAACTGTGCATTTTTCCAGGATAAAAAGTAGCCTATGTGTTGCCAATGCATGCTACACAGCAAAGTATTGCAATAATGGGTTATGTGAGCGTGATTTACCTAAGAACAGTCAGCGCCCTCTGTGGCGTTTTGGAGGTCTATATCTATTTTAGTCCTACAGGAATACTTTTCTGGGATAAAAAGTTACTTTATGTGTTAAGTCAGGGCATATTAAGCTATCTCCATTTAAAATTTCAGCCAAATCGGTTCAGTAGTTGCGGCGGAGAAGAGGAACAAACATACACACAAACTTAATAACTTAATAACGCCTTTATAATATTAGTGTGATTGTTATTTTCCTCGCTAGAAAGCTCCGATACTCGATAGTATACGCGTCCGATCGCTGCTAAATTCAAAATGCTATAGGAGAACTTTACGCATCGCCGCCCCGGCCAGCTGGAACCGCGCGCCGCGCGCAAAGTCTATGTCCCGCAATTTTTAAATCTGTAATATCTTCGAAAATATTCATTTAAATCATATGCTGTAAAGGGCCATATAGATCTATAATAAATCAACAATGTACTTAAGGTATTTAATTAGATAAGGATTTATGCTGTATTGGTTAAAATCGCTTCTAAAATTAGCCATTATTTGTCGTAAAAAAGTAAATGACAAAAAATGTTATTGTGGGATATCCATAAGAGATAGACATATACCATCGCGGAGTTTTCTATAGACCTTTTCAATGTGTACAATACTTAGTACATTATATTGATAAATCTCGTAGGGTTCAGCCTGCGTTTGCAATGTAAGCGGAAAAAATGTAATTATTTACGACATCACATTAGAAACCTCAAAAATAACAGTATTTCTCCACTATTTAATGGATGTTATCTTCTATAATATAATAAAACTGTAACGGATCCAATTCTGTACATTGAAGATATTTTGAAAATTTTTATAGGAGGGCACTCTATAATCGATACTGAAGCCAAATCTGCAATTTGTTTCATTTTTGTCTGTCTGTCTGTCTGTCTTTCTGTCTGTCTGTCTGTCTGTCTGTCTGTCTGTATCTTGGCCGCGCATCACGCCGAAACTACTGGATGGATTCGAATGAAACTTGGTACGATTTGAGTTTATACTCCGAGGTAGGACATAGGATACTTTTTATCCCAAAATTCAGCACGGTTCCCTTGGGAGAGGGGATGAAAGTTAAAACGTGTATTTAGCTGTAATTCATTAACGCGTAGTTCGATTTCACTCATTCTTTTTTTGTTAGAAAGGTAGTACTTTATATATTGTCCCGTAAATATTTCAAGGTCATAGGTTTTTTAGTTTAGAAATGACAGACATTACAACCCTCATTATTGGGTTCAAATAACTTGGGACCCGGATCTTTGAACGTAGGGCTTATTTTAGACTGGTGTGCGTTTAAATTTATGTTTGTCGGTCTGTATTTTTGTTCCAGCTAATTCCAGCGAAACGGCTGGATCGATTTTAATTGAACTATCAATGTTATAAGGAGTAACTTAGGCTACATTTAGTTAAGGTACATAAAAGAATTATGGGATCCGATCCGATCCTATGTATATAAAACCTATAAACACGCGAACGAAGTCGCGGGGGTCAGCTAGTCATACATATAAACCTTCCTCTTGAATCACTCTATCTATTAAAAAAACCGCATCAAAATCCGTTGCGTAGTTTTAAAGATTTAAGCGTACAAAGGGATATAGGGACATAGGGACAGAGAAAACGACTTTGTTTTATACTATGTAGTGATACTTCTATACTAATATAATAAAGCGGAAAAGTTTGTTTGTTTGAACGCGCTAATCTCAGGAACTACTGGACCGATTTCAAAAATTATTTCACCGTTGGATATGTACGTGATCCCTGAGTGCTATAGGCTATATATTTTGTACCACGGGCGAAGCCGGGGCAGACCGCTAGTATCAAATAAAGGATATAGATATACGAAACCTACTGCGCTTCCATCAATGAAAATCGTTAAGTTTTTTAATCAAGTAAGTAACCTTGTTTTATTTTATCACTTTCAGTAAGTATTGAATATACTTGATATTATAATACTAAACAACACACCTCTAAGTTATATTTTTGTACTAGCTTTTGCCCGCGGCTTCGCCCGCGTGAATTTCGGTTTTTCACAAATCCTGAGGGATAAGTAGATTTCTGGTCCACCCGCCCCTCGCCGCGCGGCGGCGTACCGCGGTACCGCGTACGGCGGGCGCAGGGCGCAGGGGCGCGCAGCGCGGCGCGGCACCGGGATTCCATGCAGCGCGAGCGTCGGTCGTCGCGCGCAGCGAAAATACCTATCAGGGCGTTTTTTACCGATTTCAACACAACTCCTTTTTTGAAAGTCGGTTAAAAAAGTAGCCTATGTTACTCCTTGGTTAATCCTCTACTTGTCTGTGAAAGTCCCGTCAAAATCGGTTCAGGCGTTTCGAAGATTAGCCCGTTCAAACAGACAGACAGACAGACAAAAATTTTTAAAACGTGTGATTCGGTTATGGTATCGTCCAAATAACCATATGAGCTTAATATGTGGTAGTTATTTCGAAATTACAGACAGACACTTCAATTTTATTTATTAGTATAGTATAGATAGTATAGATGAAGATTGACTGACTAAATATCAAATTTAATTCGTAAACACACTAAGTAATTTTTCATGAAGGCAATAGTCGAAAAATATATAAATGTTCGCATACACCATTTATTAAAATTAAAAATAAGACTTTCAAAACGCCAGTTTCTTAACAAATATGTTTTATTTCAAGGGCAATAAATAAAATTGAACTATTTTCATACGTTGCAGTATTTATTGTGCATACTTGTAAAAGGCATGCATACATACCAGCACTTTTATTCAATTTTATAATTACATTTTTTAATTTTATTTTTGCGAATGAACAAAATAATGAGTATCTATCGATATCGATAGATAATTTAATGAGCTACGTGGTGTGGCCCCAATTGAGTAGCCGACCGATCACGCAAATGTCAACCCTATTAGTAACGAAATTAAGTTTATAATTGCTATCACTTAGAATACCGCCATCTATGGTCAAGTAGCGGAATTAATTGGACAATTGAATCTAGTGTGATTATAGCTCTTAAATACGTTCTTCCACTAAAGCAAAATAAATCTTATTTCTAGAACGTCAGGATTTGTTTCCAAATCTGTGACGTAGGCTAGTTTTGACTGAACTTAAAACGACAAATCAAACGATTTGTTTCTATGTAGTGCAATATATGATAATCGGTATATTTGTATGAGTTTGGCGACAGCGGTTCCTATAGTAGTTTTGGTGTATTGCAGTTCCAACCTGTTTTTTCTGTTCCGTGTATTCGGCCAATCATAGTTGCCAACTTAGGGATTCCTCCCTAAATTTAGGGAGTAAAAAAAAATCGGTGGGATTTTTGTAGGGGCCTTATATTTTTGGGGTATTTTTAAGTATTTTGTCTTTTTAGATTTTAAATAAAAGTTGTTCAAAATTTAATTTTCAAAAAAAATGTCTCGTATTTTTTATTAGGACTATTTATCATGAAAACCGTAATTTCAAAATTAAATTTTCATAAAATTAGCAATTTCATAATTTTGGAATTACGTTAAAAAAATTCTTGTTTACAATTTTTTTATAAGACCAATATTATCATCATAATTTCAAACCATTAATTTCGAATTTAAAGCAAAAATCTTGGCCTTTTTAGGGTTCCGTAGTAAACAAGGAACCCTTATAGTTTCGCCATGTCCGTCCGTCTGTCCGTCTGTCCGTCTGTCCGTCTGTCCGTCTGTCCGTCTGTCCGTCCGTCCTCGGTTAATCTCAGAGACTATTAGTGCTAGAAATCCGTAATTTGGCATGAGTATAAATATTAATCACGCCGACAAAGTGGTGAAATAAAATTTTGATAAATATTTTTTTTTAGGGTAGCTCCCCTACATGTAAAGTGGGGATGAATATTTTTTTTCTCGTCTACCCCATAGTGTGGGGTATCGTTGAATAGGTCTTTTAAAAATACTGTGGGTGTGGGAACATCATTTTTCGATTTCTAGATCCGTTTGTAAAATATGATGTTTTAAAGTGCAAATTTTTATTAGAGTCAAGTGTCCCCCCCCTCTATCAGCCAAATGGCAGTATATAGGAACTTGAAAAAATTCACAGCAGTAGGGTATATAATCAATTTTAAAGGAAAACTATCACGGCTAAGTAGGGTTCACAGGTTAAGGAGTTATATCTGTTTTTCGAGGATTGTGACTACGGAACCCTACACTGCGCGTGGCCCGCCACGCACTTGACCGGTTTTTATTAGTGTTTTTGACTTAAGCTTTAGGGAAAAATATTTTTGAGAGTTGGTAACACATTGTGGCGAATATTCGGGTATTTGGCTATTTGCTCCATGTGTGGATGGTCTTAATTGTCATGTAATGTTTATTCGCGTGGTCGTCAAATATTTTGCCGAATAAAGCTATACGAATACGCGAACACGAATACGCGAAGTGAGGAGCCGCCATTAGATTCTATGGCGAGTTAACCCGCCTCTATATCCGTAGAAAACTTATGGTTTGGTCGTCTATAGTCGCGAACACGTTTGAGAATAATTCTGCCGTACCGCCATTTTGCAATAAGGCGGCAGCGAGAGTGGTTCGAGATTGGATAGCTGGTGGCGTGGCGACTGGCGTCCACGCCCCCTGGAAACTAAGGTTAGTGGTAGAGGATAAGGATTAAGGATTATGAGAGACTAGATTACTGTAGATAGATTTAAGTGTCGACTTCTGATCAGAAGGGGTCCCCAGAAAGCAGACCCGATTTATGTTTCCCCTCAGGTCACTCTATGATAGATTTGCGGAGCGCCCCCCCTGGTGACTTGGTCTCAGCGGGTCGCATCCGAGGGTTCCCAGATTAGAAACCCGATAAGAGATAGACTGGAAGGCTGCTTGCTGTCGCGGCGGTAAACGGCTTCCAGAAGGTTCCAAGATACGAACCCGATACGTGTTCTACTCGCTAAGAAGAGCGACTGCAGTGACCTGTGGAGAGACTCCCCTACTCCTGGGCGGAACTCGTCCTGAGACGAGTTCTGCCCGGGCATAATTTGTATTACAGGCAAGGTTGCGGCCCCCCACTTGAGTGATAACCATGGCGTCAACTAGGACCCACGCCGGGGTGCTGGGCGGATGAACAGACTCCGCTAGGAACTTGGGTAAGTGCATAAGCCACATGCTCACAATAATCATTCACGGTACCTCTGGTCTAGTCACCCGAATCCAGGCAGATTGTTAAACGTGTAACACTTGAGACAAAAAAGGAGGTAGCCGCGACAGACATTTCACATTTGCAAATAGGGTATTTGACTAATTTTTGGAAATTGTTTTAAATTATTCTTTATTACTTATTAAAACACACTACATTGATATTTTTCGCAATATCTACAATATTAAGAATTAAATCAATGATAAAGTTTAAGTTTTGAAAACCACGCCAAAAACGACATTTCTGATCACATGATACGCGTGACGTCACGAATCGGTATGAAAATCACTTCTCTCGCTCGCTCCTTATCGGAACTCGGTGCGTGCGACAGAGACGCTACGCAAGGTGAATGCTGTATCGTAATGTTGTAAATTGTTATACCTACTCATTTTAATATCAATCTTATTGTTTCAATTTTAAAGTTTAGTTTCGGTTGACTTGGTAAACTTCAATTATAACAACCAAGTCAAGTGCAAATCAAGTGACGTCACAATCAATCCCAGAGCGTTCTGGTTACCGATAAAATTTCAAAAATTATTATGTTTTATTTCGTGCAAAATATCGCGTAAAATTACATCCAAACAAAAACATTTCATGTGAATAATAAGGCCAACTTCCTATCAAAAAGTTTCGGCCATTAAAAGTACTGATATCAAAAATTATGACCAAGTCCTTTGCTAGGCTCGATAAATGAAACCATACAGTTTTAGAAGGTATATTATCTTCTTCGATCACCCTCAAGCTGTCATACCATTCCTAATGATCCTGTTAAAATATTTTTAAATAATTTATGTCTTACTAATAACACTATAATATGAAGCTCATTTGGGACTGAGAATAGTTTTATTGTTTTCATCTTGACAACATTTTTGCACTCCTTTGAATTTGTTTAATTTAAAAAATGTTGCCAAGTTGAAAACAATAAAACTATTCTCAGTCCCAAATGAGCTTCATATTATAGTGTTATTAGTAAGACATAAATTATTTAAAAATATTTTAACAGGATCATTAGGAATGGTATGACAGCTTGAGGGTGATCGAAGAAGATATACCTTCTAAAACTGTATGGTTTCATTTATCGAGCCTAGCAAAGGACTTGGTCATAATTTTTGATATCAGTACTTTTAATGGCCGAAACTTTTTGATAGGAAGTTGGCCTTATTATTCACATGAAATGTTTTTGTTTGGATCTCACTCCTTTTTTCTAAGTATTTCAAAGTTAATGCAATAAGTATAATGAAGTTGTGATGGCTTATAATCGAGTCTTTTTTCTCTCTTACGCTTCAGTATAATTAGGAATAGAACCCTATCACATTTTACGGTCTGATTAGATGTAGTTTAATCTTCAATACATAGTATAAAACAAAGTCGCTTTCTCTGTTCTAATTGGGTGAATTTTTATTTTGTTCGTCTGTCTGTCAAAATCACAGATAACAGAAACTCCACTCCAGAGTATTTCCACTCAGTGGTCAGTTTCAGAACTTAGAAGAGAACCATACGGCTTAACTAAGAGAAGATTTTGAGTATTTGACTCTCATTAAGTTTAATGAATAGTATTAGATATTAGTGATACCTAGTAGCCGGAATCAACAGGACACCAAAGTCTCCTCCAAACCTCCAAAGTCGGCCACCCATCCATTTCCTGACTTGGGTCAAGGTTGCTTATCAAAATTATTAAGAAAATCGCGCTTCTGGTTTTATTGGCAAAGACGAATCTCAAACTACTGGAAGGAACGGGCTTAGGCACACAGATAGCTATTAATGTGGCGTACGACATCCGCAAAGAAAGGATTTTTGAAAATTCAACCCCTTATAGGGGGTAATATAGGGGTTTGAAATTTGTGTAGTCCACGCCGACGAAGTCGCGCCCGCGACTTCGATAAAAAAATATACCTCTTGGCGTTTTATTATTTACCTACACTTTACTTTTTATTAGAACTCAAGACCAGTAAGATTGACCCCTTGCTAGAAAACTTAAAAAGTCACATCTCCCTAAATAGTGCACCGATTTCGATGAAACCAGAACCATATATAGCTTCGAATAAAGTAAAATACATTTATTAAAACAAAATGAAAATTTGTTCAGTATTTTTTGTGTGATGTGGGAACAGACAGATTTTTATATATCTTTGAATTGGTCAGTGTCTGATGCAACTTTTGGACATTTTTCGATTTTTTCCTTCATATACACACTAAGACTCATCTTCTTACCAAATTTCAACATTCCACATACACGGGAAGTGCGTCATAATTTTGATCAGTCAGTGAGTAGGTCTTGTTTTATGTGATTTTCAAACCTCTGTATCTCAGAAACGGTTCAACTTGAAAATTTGAAACTTTCAATTTATCATCACATCCACGAGTTTAACTTATATTTCAAATTTCGTAGGATTAACGTGGTGGCGCCAGTCATGGACAGGGTTAAGCGCCGAGTCAAACATGAGGAACTATAAATTTTTTATTATTGAATCTAGAGTGTTATAATTTTACAATGATATACTCAGATATAAAGAGCTTCTCATTACCTGCTAACATTTAGAAATAGTCTAATGAGTTTTGAAATATGAAAGCCTAAAAACGATCAACTGAAATATGTAAAAATGCTTATGATGGACAGTCTAAATCCAGTTATGGACACCCAGTGATGGACAGTTCGTTTTTACCCGACTACTGCAAAGCCAAAAGGAAGGGTTATGATTTTTGTAGTCTATGTATGTATGTTTGTATCCAATTTTTTGTTCTAGCGAAGCACCTAAACTACTGGGCCAATGTTGATGAATGAGGTGTTAATTGATTCGTTGTTATAGTTTGGGGGTGACATAGGCTACATTTTATATGCGAAAAAATCGAGAAGTGACGTTCGCACAGCTAAATTGGAATATTAAGTTAGTTTTAGATATACATAACAGATGGCGCCACTAGCCGCTTGCCCCGCCTTTTCTTCCATTAGTACACAATTGAATACACGTTTTTCTAAATTATTATTTTTAACCCCCGACGCAAAACGAAGGGGTGTTATAAGTTTGACGTGTCTGTGTGTGTGTGTGTGTGTGTGTGTCTGTCTGTTCCCCTGTAGTGCTCAAACGGGTAAACCGATTTGAATGCAGTTTTATTTCGTTTGAAAGGTGAATTAGTGGACAGTGTTGTTAGCTATGTTTGATGAAAATCGAACCAACATGGCCGTCGCTACAAAATGGCGGATTACATATTTTATCACAACTGCCTTAATATGGGTATCAAATGAAAGGACTTGACTAGTAGAATAGTACTATGCAAATCCAAGATGGCCGCCGCCACAAAATGGCGAATGTCAGGGGTTTTTTAAATTTTTAATTTATACTTGTATACTATTATGAGTAGTCGGGTTTTAGTTTAAGTATTTAAATATCACTTGCTTTAACGGTGAAGGAAAACATCTTGAGGAAACCTGCATGGCTGAGAGTTCTCCATAACGTACTCAAACGTGTGTGAAGTCTGCCAATCCGCTTGGCCAGCGTGGTAGACTATGGCCAAAACTCTTCTCACTCTGAGAGGAGACCCGTGCTCTGTAGTGAGCCGGTAATGGGTTGATCATGATGATGATGATGATGATGGGTTTTAGTTTACGAACTTTATCTCTTGTTTTATTTTATATGGATTGTGGGCAAACGAGCAAGCGGGTCACCTGATGTTGAGTGATTACCGCTGCCCATGAACATTTGTATCACCAAAGGAACCACTAATACGTTGCCGGCTTTTAAAGAATTTGTTGATCCGCTCCTTGATTATTTCGAATAATATATAAATATCAAAGTTACGTAGAAACAACCAAGGTTCGTCACATTTCAATTTGACACTTGTCTATTTGAGGACGTTTACAAAATGGTTCTATAATTTTTTATTTGCTTCAACTTCTTAATCCTGATGCTGTAGGGTACTACCCACCTAAACTAAAGGGATTCGGGAACTGTCCACTATGACTTCATATTTTTGGTACCAAGCTTAGATTGAATCACGGATCTCTGAGTCCCAGCTCATTAATCCTGATGCAGCACGATACTGCTCACATAAGCAGCGAGGAATTTTCGCCTGTTTTTTGAAAAGATATAATAAGTGTTTTTCTAGGCCTGTTACCTGTAAAAGGTTTCCTTTCTTCTTGTGTAATAATTACTTGGACACTGTCCAAGAGGGCAAAAGGATCACCTTAGCTATGGAGAATCTTCTTTCTAGGTGAAAGAAGGTTCCTCATTCATAGCTACTCGTATGACACGTTTTACTACTTACACTTCTTTATTTTGTGTTAATATAGAGCTAGGCCCCATATTGCATACAAGCGGATGCCTGTAACTTCGTCCACGTGGATTTAGGTTTATTATAATCCCGCGGGAACTCTTTGTTTTTTCTGAGCTTCTTTGAGCTCATACCTATATTTCTAAAAAAATGTTAAAAGTGGCGCATCTAAATGGAACTACAATAATAGGTATTAATTTTTTAACCCTTCAGCTTTTTTTTTGCATGGAAACCATAATTATTTTTTTAAAACAAGTATAATATTGTTAAAAAATAAAAAATATCAACTGCGTGATAAATTTTTTTCTCTTTCACTTTTGATCACAATATTTTTTAGTCAAAAAAATTATATTTTCGGAATCACCTTTTCAACTCCTTTAATTTGACACCCCACTTGATAAGATTTGAAAGAAAAAAAATTTAAGATGCAATCCTTGTACTATACCGAACTGAACCGATTTGGCTGAAATTTTGATGGAGATAGATTATGCCATGACTTAACACATAGGCTACTTTTTATCCTGAAAAAATCCACAGTTCCCACGGGATTTTGAAAAAACCAAAATCTATAGCTACGGTTATAGGTAGATGACTATAGCAAACCTTCTTGAAAGTAGATATAAAAGTTGCATAAGGGAGCGGGAACAAGAACCGGAAATCCACGATTCCCTTGGGATTTGTGACAAGTATAAATTAAAAATTTAAAAAACCCCCGACAATCGCCATTTTGTGGTGGCGGCCATCTTGATTTTCATCAAACATAGCTAACAACACTCTCGACTAATTCACCTTGCAAACAAAAAAAACCGCATTCAAATCGGTTCATCCGTTTGAGCGCTACAGGGGAACAGACAGACACACACACACACACACACACATACAGAGAGAGAGAGAGAGACACGTCAAACTTATAACACCCCGTCATTTTTGCGTCGGGGGTTAAAAAACCGAAATTCACGCGAGCAGAAGCTAGTTAAACTATATACAAGTTTAATTTTGACTTGTAATTGTGGTTAAATGATGAGAATAGATAGGTCCATGACTGGATTTTTGATGTGTTTCCGATCCAGTAATGGACATCCCCTCTAAAACTTGAAAATAACTCTATGTCGCATTTATTCCTTCACAAGCATGTTTTAAAGTTTATATCTAAGTGATTTAATCATTGTAAATTTACATTTTAATCAGAAACGAGAATCCATCGATCAAAACGTTTATTTACCTTCTTAGCGATTTGCTTAAGAAAACTATTGAAATCGAAAGATAATTGCACACAACATTTTGTTCGCCTTGCCATTTTAAAACAAAATGGCCGTTTCATATGATATTTGTCAATATGACAAACAGAAGTGCGATTGTGTAAGGTTTGAACCATGATGGTTATTTTAGACGATCGGTCATTGATGGTCAAGAAAAATTCGAATTGCGTAAAACTGTCCATCAAATGAAGAGCGAAAAGTGACCGGTGACTTAAAAACGTATCATGGAATTGAGTTTTATTATACAAATAGCATCAGTGAAACTCAATTTTTTATGTTTTTAACAATTATGTCGGACACAAAAACAATGGAACTTATTACGATAGCATATTAATTTCATAATGAAAATTAACTTTCATAACTTCAAACATAGAATTCCAACGTTAATATCTATATGCAAATTATGTAACAAAACGCAGACCAGTGAATTATGATCGAGCTTACTAATTCTGAACAATAGTTGGCGTTAGTGGACTTGTTTTGTTATCTGTATAATGGTTAATTATGACATCAAGTGTCAATGTAAGTGTCAATGTCAATGTATTTATGACAGTTTAGTGTTTATTTACTCCAATTACTCAATGTTATTTACGAATTAATAAATTTTCGCAAATTTTTCAACAAAAAATAAAGAAGGACAGCCACAAATCAAATATAGCTCTATATGTGAATGTGGTTTGGATGAAGGGTTTTCTTCTCTTATCCTCTTCTGCCCAAACTTCTCCATAGGCTCTAACGGGTGTTAGTGTATTATTAGTGTTTAGTCCCTATGTAAAACTTTTGTGTATTTTATTCTAATTAATATTATAAACGGCAAAGTTTGTATGTATGGATGTTTGTTACTCTTTCACGCAAAAACTGCTGAACGGATTTGGCTGTTTGGAACGGCGATAGATTATACTCTGAATTAACACAAGCAAGTAACTTTTTATCGCGGAAAATAAAGGAGTTCCCGCGGGAACCTCAGTGAGGTGGAATAAACCTCAATCCACGCAGACGAAGTCAGGCCCGCGGTCATCATCTAGTTACCTATATCTAACAAAATGAAATTGTAAAAATATTATGTAGTAGGTATATTTTATAGATTTACGTAAGATTATTATTTATGTTTACGTAAATGTATGTTTAATGTTGCTTATTGTGATGTTTTAGGTTATCAACTCTCAAGTACTTACAATAACTCCACTATTGTATCGTGAATATGGAAAATTCAGTGTCAGCAGTAAATTGTGTTTTCTCCAAGCTACTCGATACTGGTGAAGTGAATTGTGCTGTGTTACTACACAACTAAAAGCCATACTACAAACAAACAACAACAACAACCAACTAAGCTTTACCATAATTCATAATTATCCTACAAAAAATAAATATTGTTCATATTTTATTATCTTCATAACAACCATCTCTTGTTTCAGGCAAGCGTGGTGACTCCTAACAGCAAAAACGCCACAATCCGCAGCTGAACGAGCTAACCACTAGAGTAGTTTCTTGACCTTTTTCTAGTCGTGGACCTCTCTCAAAATATGAAAGAGCCGACTGACCCTTTCCGAAAAGATAAAATATGAGGTTTAATGTTTACCAGCTTCTATTATTTGCTGTTGCTTATGCTGGATTGGAACATCAAATTGTACACAGTATTTACTCACAACATAATTATTGTATACCAATTTTCACACTAATGCATTATGTTAGGTAGGCTTGCCGTAGACCCTCTGTATTAATTTCATGGCCTTACTTGTAACTACTTGTAACTTAAGAAACACTGCACTAGACCAATGAGGCAGTTGAATACTGCAATAGAGAGATGCAACACATGATATGACTATACATGGAATTCATGTTAAACTTATTACTTATTTGTGTAAAATTTAAATAAATAAAGTGATTAGACACACTGACTCGTTATCGTATCAAGAAAACAAGACTGCTTTTGGTCATAATATTATGGTTGTCTACACTAATTGTACATGTTTTTTTTTTAATAAACTAAGATATTTTGTCTTGTTTTTATAAAAGTACCTATTTAAGCTTATTGAAAAATCTTATTACTTGTCCAAAACTACTTTGATGACAAAAACCTTAGGAATGTTTTTCTATTATAGCTAATAGTTCCCATACTTAATTAAAGTGATATACTCGGTTGAGTTTTTATCTCACTATAATATAATATCTAGTTGTATTTGATTGCCATTCAACGACTGTACTGTGGTAAATAATTAAACTGTTTCTGTAGATAATCATGATCAACCCATTACCGGCTCACTACAGAGCACGGGTCTCCTCTCAGAGTGAGAAGGGTTTTGGCCATAGTCTACCACGCTGGCCAAGCGGATTGGCAGACTTCACACACACAACGTTATGGAGAACTCTTAGGCATGGAGGTTTCCTCACGATGTTTTCCTTCACCGTTAAAGCAAGTGATATTTAAATACTTAAAACGCACATAACTCCGAAAAGTTAGAGGTGCGTGCCCGGGATCGAACCCACGACCTCCGATTAGAAGTCGGTCGTCCTAACCACTAGGCTATCACAGCTTTATAGATACACACACATATTTCTGTAGATAATAACAAACCCTATTTTGTACAGTGGCTAGTTAGTGTTGCTGTCACATTCGCGCAAAAGTCGTCCACATGCTGGTTGGCCAAGGCATCCCCCAGTATACGTCCTCCTGCTCATACCCACATTGGCTTCCAGGAATAGAATAGAATAGAAAAGTTTTTTATTCAAATAAACTTTTACAAGTACTTTTGAATCGTCAATTGAATCTACCACAGGTTCGGAATGCAGTTCCAGCCGAGAAGAACCTGCAAGAAACTCGGCGGTTGCTCTTGTACATGATTGAAATGCCGTCTCGCGCATTGCTGGAACGAGTTAAATCCAAGCTTTTTTATCGTTTATATAATCTTCAATTGTATAATAAGCTTTTTTTATGAGCATACTTTTAATAGAGTTCTTAAACTTCTGTAAAGGCAAGTCTAGTCTAGTCCAGGAGGCCTAATAGAGCCTTCACTTGTGTAAGTGACACTGCATTGCCTTGGGCATGGTAGTGATAAAGATAACAAAAGTGGCTGTTCTTATGTAATTTTTGGTTAAAATGTAACAACCATGCTAATAGTACAAAGTTGGCTGTGATTGACATTTTAAATTATGTATTTAGCATGTAAGTAGGTTAATTACCTACCAATGTAGGAGGAACTTTTAACTAATATAAATATTCCTATGTAGTAGGTAAGATTAGATTAAAATGTAAGTTTATTTATTGTTTTTCTTTTGTTTGGGCAGAGCACTCTAGAACACTACAGTTCCAGTGTAACCTGCCATGAATAATCAGAAATAAAAAAGATATATATATTCATACAGGTTTTATTCAATCATTACACATTAAGTATTTCACCTCATTATATCAATTTACATAATATTGGCGGCGGCGGCGATAAGGATTAAGGAGCATAATCTGTGGGGATAATATTGGGACTTTCAAAATAAGATTGAATAGGTAGGTAGGTGTAGAATACCTTCTAGGCAAGCGCATTCCACCTTAGGCTGCTATTAAAGATAGTTTCCTCATAAAATTGTAACCAGTTTAATGATCCTAATAAAAAAAAAGTGGGGCCATGGTGGTGTCCATGAACCTAAAAAATATTTATTATTATACTATCCTAGTAGGTATTTGATGATTTGTACTATTGGATAAAAAAGTATAACATGCTGCTTTTACCCCGTCATAGCAGCCCTTCTCTCTTGAATGTTACTGAGGAATTTTAAGGGCTGCTGCAACACTTGTGGCTGGTTGATGGCATCAGTCACTTAGGCCACACACTTGTGTTGTACTAGGAGTACCTAGCTGGGGTGCCTAGCAAAACGGGTAGGGGTGGTGAAAACTGCAGATATAGTGTTTGTACCGTACCTACCTAGTACCTAATAGGTACCTAATAGATACCTAGTAGGTCATATCATAAATATTAAAATATAGCTACCTATAGAGAAGACCTTATACAATAAATTAAATAAAACTTTCCATATATGATATGAATAGATTTAATAGCAAAAAGATTGTCACCAAATATTTACTTACAAGGTTTATACTATGATGAAACAGAAAACTTACTTAAAACATAGCAATTAATTAAATAAAACTGTAACAAGGTACCTAACTGATTAAACTGGCATGGCCAATCAAACAAAAATACTTACCTAGGTAAGTACCTACTTAATATTGTAAGTACTAATGAATCTATTGACACTATTTATCAACATCGACTCCGTAGGGTAGGCACTACGGTGGAACATACCTATTCAAACACAAACACCTAGGTAGTTATTCTTCTTTGTTCGTTCGCTCTTGGTAGAGCGGTCGTGGTCATCCAGAAGTGACATCTTTAAGGGCAGATGTTATACGCCTCACGAGCATTAGCCACTTTTCGCTGCTGGCCGACAGCCTGGTGCCTTCATACAAGGGAAGCGCCCACATGATTTAATTTAGTCGGTCTATCGCATGGGCGACCTTCCTCGCCGTCTGGTGTCCTCAACTTCGCCCTGCACGGCAAGGCGCTCGATGGAGTCGTGTCCTAAGAACTTCACGAAATACGACTCTGTACTAACGTCGAAACATGCTGTTTGATGCCGAGTTCTTGGAGTATAGAGATGTTGGTGCGAAATTCGGTTCATGAGATTCCCAACATTCGCCTTCAGCACCACATCTCCAGAGCATCGATTTTTTTCTTCTTGACTTGTCGCAAAGTCCGTCTCTTTGCCGTAGTCGAATTAAAAGTTATATTTACTGCGGTGTTTATTAAGGAATTTGTTTTAAAAAGTTAGAAAATTAGATTTTAATCAATTCAATACACATAAGCCATCAAATGATTAACGATAATCATGGCCCGAGACTCACCGCTATTATTTGACATAGGCGATGATCTCAAAAAAGTTAGACAATTCGAATTAGCTGTCAAATCGTATGAAATCATTCACTCATCGTCTAAAATAACGATCCATGACATTCATGATAGCCATGCAATCGTCAACCATCTATGAACTCCGTACACAATTCGAATTGGCCGTTTGACAGCTGAAAACGTACGTTTAAGCTGTCAAATGAATACAATTTTCATGGTCTAAAGTTAGACAATCGCACTTCAGAAGTGCGATTGTGTAAGGTTTGAACCATGATGGTTATTTTAGACGATCGGTCATTGATGGTCAAGAAAAATTCGAATTGCGTAAAACTGTCCATCAAATGAAGAGCGAAAAGTGACCGGTGGCTTAAAAACGTATCATGGAATTGAGTTTTATTATACAAATAGCATCAGTGAAACTCAATTTTTTATGTTTTTAACAATTATGTCGGACACAAAAACAATGGAACTTATTACGATAGCATATTAATTTCATAATGAAAATTAACTTTCATAACTTCAAACATAGAATTCCAACGTTAATATCTATATGCAAATTATGTAACAAAACGCAGACCAGTGAATTATGATCGAGCTTACTAATTCTGAACAATAGTTGGCGTTAGTGGACTTGTTTTGTTATCTGTATAATGGTTAATTATGACATCAAGTGTCAATGTAAGTGTCAATGTCAATGTATTTATGACAGTTTAGTGTTTATTTACTCAATGTTATTTACGAATTAATAAATTTTCGTAAATTTTTCAACAAAAAATAAAGAAGGACAGCCACAAATCAAATATAGCTCTATATGTGAATGTGGTTTGGATGAAGGGTCTTCTTCTCTTATCCTCTTCTGCCCAAACTTCTCCATAGGCTCTAACGGGTGTTAGTGTATTATTAGTGTTTAGTCCATAAGTAAAACTTTTGTGTATTTTATTCTAATTAATATTATAAACGGCAAAGTTTGTATGTATGGATGTTTGTTACTCTTTCACGCAAAAACTGCTGAACGGATTTGGCTGTTTGGAACGGCGATAGATTATACTCTGAATTAACACAAGCAAGTAACTTTTTATCGCGGAAAATAAAGGAGTTCCCGCGGGAACCTCAGTGAGGTGGAATAAACCTCAATCCACGCAGACGAAGTCAGGCCCGCGGTCATCATCTAGTTACCTATATCTAACAAAATGAAATTGTAAAAATATTATGTAGTAGGTATATTTTATAGATTTACGTAAGATTATTATTTATGTTTACGTAAATGTATGTTTAATGTTTCTTATTGTGATGTTTTAGGTTATCAACTCTCAAGTACTTACAATAACTTCACTATTTTATCCTGAATATGGAAAATTCAGTGTCAGCAGTAGATTGTGTTCTTGTGTTTTCTCCAAGCTACTCAATACTGGTGAAGTGAATTGTGCTGTGTTACTACACAACTAAAAGCCATACTACAAATAAAGAATAACAACAACCAAGTAAGCTTTAGGACCATAATTCATAATTTTCCTACAAAAAATAAATATTATTCATATTTTATTATCTTCATAACAACCATCTCTTGTTTCAGGCAAGCGTGGTGACTCCTAACAGCAAAAACGCCACAATCCGCAGTCGAACGAGCTAACCACTAGAGTAGTTTCTTGACCTTTTTCTAGTCATGGACCTCTCTCAAAATATGAAAGAGCCGACTGATCCTTTCCGAAAAGATAAAAAATGAGGTTTAGCGTTTACCAGCTTCTATTATTTGCTGTTGCTTATGCTGGATTGGAACATCAAATTGTACACAGTACTTACTCAGTGGCGGGGCAAGACCTAAATTTTATGTGGGCAAGATATATTTTCCGAGGCCCTCTGAAATTTTTATTCATACAAAATCATAGTAGGCACCTACTATACTACGTGAGGCCCTCCGGAGTGCGAGGCCGTGGGCCTGGGCCCACGACGCCCACGCCTTCCGCCGCCTCTGTATTTACTCACAACATAATTATTGTATACCAATTTTCATACTAATGCATTATGTTAGGTAGGCTTGCCGTAGACTCAGTGTTAGTTCCATGGCCTTACTTGTAACTACTTGTAACTTAAGAAACACTGCAATAGACCAATGAGGCAGTTAAACACTGCAATAGAGAGATGCAACACATGATATGACTATGCATAGAATTCATGTTAAACTTATTACCTACTTATTTATGTGTAAAATTTAAATAAATAAAGTGATTAGAAACACTGACTCGTTATCATCTCAAGAAAACAAGACTGCTTTTGGTCATAATATGGTTGTCTACACTAATTGTACATGTTTTTTTTAATAAACTAAGACATTTTGTCGAAGTTAAAAGTTTTTTTTATAAAAGTACCTATTTAAGCTTATTGAAAAATCTTATTACATGTACAAAACTACTTTGATGACAAAAACCTTGGGAATGTTTTTCTATTATTTTCTATTATTAAACGAAAATTAATTGAAAAGTCTTACTATAGCTTAAAAGATTTTTTTAATGACAAAAATCCATGGACATAGATTGCTCTAAAAGCCAACAGTTCAAATCATTTTTATGGCTATTATACCATATTGTAAGATGGTGATAATAAAAAAAAATAAACCCGGCTGAGTTTGTTGTGGGCTCTTCTCAGACCAGGGCGCGTTTGGAACCCTCGTAGTTTTAGTTTTAAGTTTCCGTAAATAATTATCACCATTGCCTGTACCTAAATTGACGTTCAAAATGTGTACAGTGTACCAATTTTGATATTTGATTTTTGATTTTATTATAGCTAATAGTTCTCATACTTAATTAAAGTGATAAGTAGGATATACTTGGTTGAGTTTGTATCTCACTTTAATATAATAATATCTAGTTGTATTTGATTGCCATTCAATGACTGTACTGTGGTAAATAATTAAACTGTTTCTGTAGATAATAACAAACCCTATTTTGTACAGTGGCTAGTTAGGGTTGCTGCCACATTCACCCAAAAGTCGTCCACATGCTGGTTGGCCAAGGCATTCCCCAGCATATTACGTTCTCCTGCCCATACCCACATTGACTTCCAGGAGGCCTAATAGAGCCTTCACTTATGTAAGTGACACCGCCTTGCCTTGGGCATGGTAGTGATAAAGATAATAAAAGTGGCTGTTCTTATGTAATTTTTGGTTAAAATGTAACAACCATGCTAATAGTACTAAGTTGGCTGTGATTGACATTTTAAATTATTTAGCATGTAAGTAGGTTAATTACCTACCAATGTAGGAGGAACTTGTAAATTATATTAAGTTAAAAGTTCCTATATAATATACATATAGGTAAATTATTTACCTACTTACATAGGAACTTTTAACTTAAGTATATAAATATTCCTATGTAGTAGGTAAGATTAGATTAAAATGTAAATTTATTTATTGTTTTTCTTTTGTTTGGGCAGAGCACTCTAGAACACTACAGTTCCAGTGTAACCTGCCATGAATAATCAGAAATAAAAAAGATATATGTATATTCATACAGGTTTTATTTAATCATTACACAAACACATTAAGTATTTAACCTCATTATATCAATTTACATAATATCGGCGGCGGCGGCGATAAGGAGTTAAGGAGCTAAGTAAGTCACGCTCTCTTTAAACATTTCTGTGGTGGTGTCGTGTGGTGCGGGTTGTTACGTTCCCTCAAATATGGTTGAGCAAAGCAATGGCTGGATCATGGGTCATGCTCGTGAACGTGCACCATTCCGAACCAGTGATAGATTCATTTGTCGATTCAAAAGCACTTGTAAAAGTTTATCTGAATAAAAAATATGTCTTAGACTTGCCTTTACACAAGTTTAAGAACTCTATTAAAAGTATGCTCATAAAAAAAAGCATATTATACAATTGAAGATTATATAAATGATAAAAAAGCATGGATTTAATCTTGTTCCAGCAATGCACGAGACAGCATTTCAATCATGTACATAAATTGTTGTATTGTTATTTTTTAAAAGAGCAACCGCCGAGTTTCTTACTGGTTCTTCTCGGTACTGGTATGCCGTTCCAGCATTCCGAACCAGTGGTAGATTCAATTGATGATTCAAAAGTACTTGTAAAAGTTTATTTGAATAAAAAACTTTTCTATTCTATTCTATTCATAATCTGTGGGGATAATATTAGGACTTTCAAAATAAGATTGAATAGGTAGGTAGGTGTAGAATACCTTATAGGCAAGCGCATTCCACCTTAGGCTGCTATTAAAGATAGTCTCAGGAACTACTGGACCGATTTCAAAAATTCTTTCACAGTTGGATATGTACGTGATCCCTGAGTGCTATAGGCTATATATATTATATACCATGGGCGAAGCTGGGGCGGACCGCTAGTTTTCTCATAAAGGTGGGGCCATATGATAGCAATGTGGGTACGATCCACACATTCCACGCTACTGGGAAGCCAAATTATGTCCAAGAATCTAAAAAATATTTATTATTATACTATCCTAGTAGGTATTTGATGATTTGTAATGATAAAAAAGTATAACATGCTGCTTTTACCCCTTCATAACAGCCCTTCTCTCTTGAATGTTACTGGGGAATTTTATGGGCTGCTGCAACATTTGTGGCTGGTTGAGGGCATCAGTCACTTAGGCCACACACTTGTTGTACTAAGAGTACCTAGCTGGGGTGCCTAGCAAAACGGGTAAGGGTGGTGAAAACTGCAGATAGTGTTCATAGCCTACCTATCTAGTACCTAATAGATACCCAGTAGGTCATATCATAAATATTAAAATATACCTACCTATAGAGAAGACCATATAGGTACAATAAATTAAATAAAACTTTCCATATTATATGATATGAATACATTTAATAGCAAAAAGATTGTCACCAAATATTTACTTACAAGGTTTAAACTATGATGAAACAGAAAACTTAAAACATAGCAATTAATTAAATAAAACTGTAACAAGGTAGGTACCTAACTGATTAAACTGGCATGGCCAATCAAACAAAATTACTTAGGTACTTAGGTAAGTACCTACTTAATATTGTACTAATGAATCTATTGACACTATTTATCAACATCGACTCCGTAGGGTAGGCACTACGGTGGAACATACCTATTTAAACACAAACACCTAGGTACCTACTTATTCTTCTTTGTTCGTTCGCTCTTAGTAGAGCGGTCGTGGTCATCCAGAAGTGACATCTTTAAGGGCAGATGTTATACGCCTCACGAGCATTCGCCACTTTTCGCTGCTGGCCGACAGCCTGGTGCCTTCATACAAGGGAGCGCCCACATGATTTAATTTAGTCGGTCTATCGCATGGGCGACCTTCCTTGCCGTCTGGTGTCCTCAACTTCGCCCTGCACGGCAAGGCGCTCGATGGAGTCGTGTCCTAAGAACTTCACGAAATACGACTCTGTACTAACGTCGAAACATGCTGTTTGATGCCGAGTTCTTGGAGTATAGAGATGTTGGTGCGAAATTCGGTCCATGAGATTCCCAACATTCGCCTTCAGCACCACATCTCCAGAGCATCGATTTTTTTCTTCTTGACTTGTCGCAAAGTCCGTCTCTTTGCCGTAGTCGAATTAAAAGTTATATTTACTGCGGTGTTTATTAAGGAATTTGTTTTAAAAAGTTAGAAAATTAGATTTTAATCAATTCAATACACTTAAGCCATCAAATGATTAACGATAATCATGGCCCGAGACTCACCGCTATTATTTGACATAGGCGATGATCTCAAAAAAGTTAGACAATTCGAATTAGCTGTCAAATCGTATGAAATCATTCACTCATCGTCTAAAATAACGATCCATGACATTCATGATAGCCATGCAATCGTCAACCATCTATGAACTCCGTACACAATTCGAATTGGCCGTTTGACAGCTGAAAACGTACGTTTAAGCTGTCAAATGAATACAATTTTCATGGTCTAAAGCTAGGAACAAGTAGCTATGGAAACGAGATATTTTAGACGAAATCAAACATCTCTTTGACTCACTCACTTGTACCGATTTTAAGCATAAGAAAGAAAGAGAAGTCTACTACTATCAGTTGTCCTACTTTAAACAAAAAATAACCAGTTTGATGTAGTTCAACTGTTATACTTATATATACTTAGGCCGAGGCCGCATGGTAAGGCGCAACATCGCGACTCGCGCCTCAAAGACGGCGGCGATGAACAATGGGATCGGGAACATTCACTTAACTTGTGTCAGTTTGTGTTGCGAATAGTAGAAAATGTACCCTACGTGGGCTACGTGTACTTAAGGATTTGTTCAACCCCTATAACATATTTCTCTTTGAGATTTCGTTTCTTATATTATTTAAAAGAAAGTAGGTTTATGAAATACATCAAGATGTTAGATTTAAAGTTGGATATCTAAACAGACTATCTAGCTTGAACAAGGTACATAGGTAAATACCTTCACATTTTCAATAGACACTAAAAAGGAACTTGGGCATTAAAATGGAACTATGTACATACAGTAATATTAATGAGTATTAATTTTTTAATATCTCTTTTCCATCACTATGGTTTTCCCAATGAAAGTTCTATCAAATTCGGTCCAGCATTTCGGAGACAGACAAACACAAATTTTAATGCAACACATGCATCCGGATGTTCAAAGGTACAAGTGCAAGCCAGGTTCCAAGTAATATGGAATACTGAGGGTTGTGATGGCTGTAATTTCTGAACTACAAAACCGATGACCTTGAAATATTTACGGAACAATTTTTAAAGTATTTCCTTTTAACAAAAAAATAATGAATGTAATTGCACCACGCGTTAATGAATTACAGCTAAGTATACATTTTCCAATCTATTCAGCAGTTTTTGCGTGATGCGCACACAAACATACAGACAAACAGATAAACAGACAAAAATTTCAAAAATAGCTTTTTTACGTCCCATTACTTAGGTACCCCCCAGTTATTATTTTGCAAATTTCTTTAACGTACAGACACGGCAAGTCTACGATTTTATTATATGTATAGACAAGCGGAAACCCGCGACTTCGTTCGCGTGGTTCGGATGGTTTTTGAAAATCCAGTGGGAATCATTTTGTTTTTCCTAAGCTCCTTTGAGCTCATACCTTGCTAAAAACTGTTAAAATTTCACTGGCGGATGTTTAGGTAGATCAAAATGTAAACATCCGCCAGAGAAAGTCCCATCAAAATCGATCCAGCCTTTTCAGAGATAAGCCGGTAATCTTTCTAACAAAAAAAGAATGAATGATATCGGACCATGCGTTAATGAATTACAGCTAAGTAAACATTTTAACTTTCATCCCCTCTCTCAAGGAAACCATGCTGAATTTCGAGATAAAAAGTATCCTATATGTTACTCCTTAGTATGAACTTAAATCGTGCCAAGTTTCACTTCAATCCATTTAGTAGTTTTTGCGTGATGCGCGCACAAACATACAGACAAACAGATAAACAGACAGACAAACAGACAAAAATTTGAAAAATAGCTTTTTTATGTTCCATTACTTATCCCTAACATCCCCCAGTTATTATTTTGCAAAAATCTTTAATGTATAAATACGGCAATTCTACGATTTTACTATAATTTTATATGTATAGAATATAGATAACGAATGATTTAAACAAATAAAATATGGCGCACGTCGCTTAAGTTATGTGGCCAGTCCCATAAGTTCATAGGAGTTTGTTTTAACGGAATCGCTGTCGCATCAGCACGTGTTGTCTTACCAGTGCGGTTTTGACCTAAGCAAGTATAAACTAGGGATGACAATTTAAGTAGGTATCGATAATAATTATGGAAATTGACTGGCCCGTTGGCGCGGTTGGCAGTGACCCTGCCTTCCGCTCCGGGGTCGCGGGTTCGATTCCCGCTCCGAGTCTGGGTGTATTTATAATAATATGTATATATGTATACCTTTATTAAAAATATATATGTATTTATGTATATGTAAATATGTCTATCAGTCGGCTGTTACCTATAACACAGGCATTAAGTTGCCTACTTTAGGAACAGACGACCGTGTGTGTATGTGTGAGTATTTATTATTATTATTATTATAGAAATAGAAATCACTTTTATTGTAATTTTGTAGGTACAAGAGAGTATTATGAATATGGTAACAGTCGGGTAAATAGTAAAAATTACATTATGGCGTACAATAAGTATATGAACAATATTGACTATGATTTTACTTTTTCATAACTCTTTAAATAATTATTATTTACATATCATACATACAACGTTAGTTTTACTTTGCGCAAAAACCGAAACACGTGTCAAATATTTTTACATTAAAAATATTTATACAAAATTTCAAAAAAATATAATGAAAAGTAACGAAGTTATAAGCTTGTTATGTTGCGTCGTTGTCCTCGAAAAAAATGGTCACCGCAAGCCGTCGCCGCAGCGACTTGCGATCGACGCGAGTTGCATGACCGCCGCTGTGTGCCGACCGTCAGCTAATGCGCGGTAAATCATTGTGTCTAAGCTTGTAGGATTTCAAAATATTTTTGGACAAAAATATAACACGGTATATAAATGGTTGGATTAGATTTTGTTACTGATTCTGAACAAACTACTTTCAGGTTTTGCGTAAAGTAAAACTATCGTTGTATATTACAGGTAACTTTATGATTTAATTTAGATACAAATTGTTGAAGGATTGGTTTAGTCAAGATTCATCAAAAAAGCCATGCCAAGCCAGGTGAAGCCATGAGTACCTACTTGAATAGGAGTACATACCTAGGCCAGATTAAGATGACTTCATATAAGAATGCTAACAGATAAAAAGATTAGCTTGACTTCTCCAAGCTTGTTTTATTATCTAACTAGCTTTTGCCCGCGGCTTCGCCCGGGTGAATTTCGGTTTTGAACAAATCCAGAGGGAATCGTGGATTTCCGGTTCCCATTCCCGCTCCCTTTTCCAACCTTATAAAGGTTGGAAAAGGGAGCGGGGAACTACTTTCAACCTATGGGAACCTACTTTCAAGAAAGTTTGCTATAGTAATCTACCTATAGCTGTAGATATAGATATCGGGTTTTTCAAAGTCCCGCGGGAACTGTTGATTTTTCCTGATGACTTGTTGATGATGATGATGATTTATTGTTATTGTGATGTGATTGTAAATGTGAATTATTTCAAAAGATGGTGCTCTAGAGTTTGTTTCGCCATTTCTTCTCTAAGACAAAAGCCCCTTGGAAATGGTGGTAGATTCAATAACAAAGTAATAAGAGATTGAAATATAATACTTTAAAAGAGTGTTTTCTTCTTTTATTTTACTTCATTTGAATTAAGTTTAAATTACTATGCAAGTTATCTCGTCAAAACGCATTAGTTCCACTATTTATATACAATTATATAGATACATAAATACTACACGTTGCTCACACCCGCGACTTCGTCCGCGTGGATTTAGGTTTTTTTTTAATTTTGTGAAATAAGATATATAATTAAGAACTATTTGCTTTTCCGGGATAAAAGTTGCTTATGTAAATTTCCGGGACGCAAGCTACCTCTGTACCATATTTCGTATAAGCGGATGGACCATTAAGAATCTCGTGGGAACTCTTTAATTTTCCGGGATAAAAAGTAGCTTATGTCCTTGCCCGGGATGTAAGCTACCTCTGCACAAAACTTCATCAATATCGGTTACACTGTTGGGCCGTGAAAGGCTAGCAGACAGACAGATAGGCAGACACACTTTCGCATTTATACACGCATTTATACACTGTGATTTTTAATTCCGTGGAATTCTGACAGCTGTCATTGTCATTTGCAGATGAGTTATTTGTATGGAGAACAGGGTAGACGTCTACGAAGTACGATTTTACCTCAAACTACTTTAATTCCCTGTCATCTTTAAAAGCTATATGCCGCGTAATATTAGTCGTTTCGCCCTAAAATAGAAAACACCAAGAGTGGAAACTAGAAAGTGCACACTAACAGCAATAGAAAAAAAAGAAGCACATTGAAAAAAATTATTGAAAAATGGAAGTTGAATGACATTATCACCATGAAGTGTTTGTCAGGCATTTATCATATCTACATGCGGCAGTTGATTTTTATTTACGTAAGTTTTGAATTTTTTATCTTTTTTGTGGGAATTGTTTTATCTCTGGTAACATTACGTCAGAATTCCACGGAAATAAAATTCTAAGTACGGAAGGAACTCACGGAAGTATAGTATGGGTAGTTAATATTTTACTAAAGTGGTTTGAGACCATGCAATTATTGCCATATGTCGGATACTACACGACTATCGATATCGATATGAGATGACAATGCGCTTCACTAGTGGCATGAAATCTCGTATGAAAAATTAAATTTTATCAAAATAAAGAAATATAATTCTAATACGGTCATTATAAATTTATCAAAATGGTTTAATATTGCATTCGTTATGACTACAGCAAAATAATAATAAACTAAACGTGATAACTTATCAGAATTCAATATAATACTTACCTATGCAAAGATATACGCATATTTTTCTCACGTAATACACTGAGTGGACTTTTGTAGCCAATGGCTACACAAATCATGATTACTAAAATATTAAATAGTCAAAATATTTCACACAACAAAGCACTTAGAAGTTAAAAGATCACAAATTATCGCAAGCTGAACTGTTACTACGGTGGTGAACAAAACAAACAAAATTCACAACAATCTGTCTTTCAAGATGACACTGAAATTATATTGCGATCTTTTTTTTGACAGTGCATATTGACATAAGCAAAAACGAAAGATATAATAAGTATTTATTCATTTTAAATAAGCGTTCTCTAGGAAGAAGAGGGTATAATTTCTCTTAGGTCTAAAGTTAGACAATCGCACTTCTGATCCCTATTCTACATGGTTTAAGTGTTGCCAGCGGTAAAACTCTAATCTAGCTCTTATTTTTGTTAAAAACGGTGAAGGTGGTCAGCTACTGGTGCCTGGTCCATACCTGGCGACACCACGTTACTATCCCGCGAACCAGAGTTATGAGGGGGGTCAAAACAGCTCGAAATGGATCGTGTAAATAACACACTCATGCGACAAGGCCGGAGGAACTTGGCCTGGCGCACTTCGTGCGCCTAGATAATTTAGTTTGATTGAGTGAAATATGTCTTTTTTAGGCTATTATCTGATAAGATGACCACAATCAATAGTACCTATATTTTCAATGTTGTCAAATACCATAATGCATCCATATCCATAGATTGCATCTGTGATTTATCTATATAGATACTAATCATTATTCATTAATCTGTGGCGCTGTGCTGTGTTGCGTGTGATATATCCTATATGTCCTATATATCCTATATATCCTATATGTTATTGGTCTGTGGTGTTGCGTGTGATTGTGAGTTCTACTTTTCCACCTTCAATAAATTAGAAAATAGAAATAGGAAAGACATAGGTACATACATAATGAATCTTTAGACTAGTACTTAATACTTATATTAGTGATCTGTGATAATGAATGAAAGTGAGGATAACACGAAATATGGTGAATGCAGGTGTTGTTCCGTACTGGGCAACCACCGCGACTTGATGAAGGAGTACGAGTGGAACGGCGCGCGTGAAGTTTACTTCAAAATATTTTTGGAGTGTTTTAATGTTTTTGTAAGTATACACTTCATTATTAATACTTTCTTACTTTTCAGCTGGCTCAATGATTTTTAGGGTTCCGAACCCAGAGGGTAAGTAAAACGGGACCCTATTACTAAGACTCCCCTGTCCGCCTTTCTGTCTGTCTGTCTGTCTGTTCGTCCGTCTGTATCTCATGAACCGTGATAGTTACAGTTGAAATTTTCACAGATGTATGTATGTTACTGCTCAACAAATAAGTACTAAAAGAAAAACTCCCATCCAAAAAACGTGATTTTTTTGCCATTTTTATAGATAATGGTACCCTTCGTGCGCGAGTCCGACTCGCACTTGACCGGTTATTTTATTTTTATTTTATTCAATGTAAAGTTAGCCCATGGCTGCTATCTCTGGTGAGTATCTATGTTTTACTCATCTCTGGTGAGCAACCTAAAGGCAATGTAGGAATAATTACAAATTCCCAAATTGCCCCTGACAGGAATCAAATCCATGACTTTCCCTTTATAAAACCACAGTGCTTGAGAAGCTGTTAAGAACAGGAATCTAGATAATCTTGTTCTTGTCTTGTTGTCTCGACTTAAGAATATCAAAATCGGTACAAATTCCTAAATTGCTTCTGTCAGATATGAAATCCAACCAGAGACTTTGCCAGGGAAGTCGCCACATACCAGATTGCACAGGATCTTAAAATATAATGCAATGTGCTTATTGGATGTATTGTAGCTATGCACAAAAGCTGGTAAAAGCAACCTGATCTGCACATCATGTGTATTGAGACTGAGAGATGCGACCAGCTTCAAGAAGATGGTGCTAGATACAGAGCAGAATTTGACCAGCTGTACAGTAAAGCAAGAAGGTTCTGTGACTGGTGAGATATCTTTTTTCTACCAAGCTCAAAATAGGATGAGGTTCTCAATTTGTCTATGTCCACATTATAACTTTTTTAATCTGAATCAGCTGCTTGATTAAAAATACAGCTCAATGCATTGTGGCATCCATAGACAGAAAAAAATAATTTTATTTTTTAAAAATGGATGCACCTTTGTCAATGGAAATTTCTGGCTTGCATTCACGATTAAATAAATAAATAAATAGCCTTTATTTACTGATTACAATTGAAATAAAAATTTAAATTTAATGCACATCAGCGTCCGGTTTCAATCAGCGTACCCTGCAGACACATAGGTCTCCTCTTACTTTTCCATCCTTGCCTGTCTCTCGCAGGTTGTGTCCACATAGCTCCTGCCACCTTTTTGATGTCATCAGACCACCTCTTCAGTGCTCTGCCTATTTTACGTTTTGTGTTGAAATGAAGAGTCCACTCTGTTATTATTTTTGACCATTTTTCTATAGTCCTGCCCAGAGCCACTTTAATTCTTTCATTTTGCTACTTACATCTTCAAACTCTGTCACCTTTCTTATGTTGGTTGCACGCTTCTTGTCTCTTATTTTATATCCCAGAACACTTCTCTCCATTAATGATCAATCACTATTAATGATCATGAATTTATTTAAGTCTTCACACACTTCAATAAATTCATGTGGCATCTTTATATAGCACTAGCGGGCCGCCCTGGCTTCGCCCGTGGTACATATAATATAGCCTATAGCACTCAAGGATCACTTACATATCCAACGGTGAAAGAATTTTTGAAATCGGTCCAGTAGTTCCTGAGATTAGCGCATCCAAACAAACAACTCTTCTGCTTTATTATATTAGTATAGATATATTTATATTTTTTGGTCAATAATGAACTAGGTATGCAATAATGTAATAATTGTCAAAAAATATCTGTGAAAAAATGTTCTCTCATCCACTATCAGCGCTTTTGTTAATTCGTAAAACAGAAAGGAAATGTGAACAGGTCACACAATGCCATTATTTGTGCTATCTATTCTATTTGTGCCTGTTCAGTTTGTATGAGACTCTGTATCAAATACATAATTGGTCGAGGTAGTGATGCAACAAATAAATGGAACCACCACCACCACCACTACAGCCTTTTAACGTCCCACTACTGGGCACAGGCCTCCTCTCTCATAGGAGAGAGGGGTTTACACCTCGTGATCATGAATATGTTAACCACTAGACCAACGAGGCATAAATGGAACATGCTATCATTTTATGTTCCAGATCCCATAGACCCCTCATCATCAACAATGATTGAAGTTGAAATAAAAAAAGAACCAGACGTAAGCTTAGAATCAAGTGATGCTGAGGAGAATGGTGGGAATTCTGAAGATGATACCATGTCTGAGCAGGAAGGACCAGGTAAATTTTACAATGTCTTAATTGATAAAATTCTCATTAAAACTACTTGTGATATTGTTATGTTTTTTTTTTGTAAACTTGGAACATATGATATTTTTATTATTGAATCATCTATAAATCCACATAAGTTATCATTCTAGTATGTAATAATATAAATGTATGACAACAGGTTTATAAAATTGGCCTCAAAATTCTTGTAGTGAAAATAAAATTTTAAAAATTGTGTGTCTTGTTCACAGTCAAAATAAAAGAATACAATCCCAGTACGTATGCAGAAACAGTACGTGCAGCTTACTGCAAAATGAAAAACAACAACATGATGGAAAAACTAGCGAGCATTAACAACACTACAGTACGCGCAACTCCCAGCAGAATGAAAAACAAGAACAGGACGGAGAAACTAGCGTACATTCACAACACTACCCTCATTTTAGAAAACTCAAATGTCACACCGTTCAAAGCCAAATACCAGACTGGCTACTCCTGCTTCTACTGCTCGGTGCTGTTCCATGATCTGCAGAAGATTAGGGAACATCAGCAGAAGCATACGAAAACTGAACTAAAGACAGTACTATTTTCACAAGGAGCTGAAGCGTTTATAGTCTACGTTGATGTCACAGACTTAAAATGTACAGTATGCACTAAAGAAATTTTAAATTTAAAAGAACTAAAATCACATTTAGACAAAAGACACAATCTGAAACTGCAGGATTGTCCCGATCGCATTATCCCCTTCAAATTAACCCCAAACGTGTTTGAATGTCAAGTGTGCGAATGCAATTTTGAAACCTTCGGGGCAGTGGAGCGTCATATGAACGTCCATTATAGAAATTATGTGTGCGAAGAATGTGGGACAGGCTTCGCTACTGTGACCCGTTTTAAAGTACATTCCAAGCAACATAAGGAGGGTAGTTTTGAATGTGAAACGTGTAAAAAAGTTTATGCTACCCCCAAAAAATTAAAAAATCACACCAACCTTGTTCACAAAATGATGAAGAGATTCAAATGTATGAAGTGTGACAAGCGTTTCACTGAATATTTTAGGCGTCAACAGCACTTGGTGGAAGCACACGGTGAAGCGAAACTGGAGT